>OU015492.1:212000980-212010980 GCA_907164885.2 Dolomedes plantarius | reverse complement strand
TGTGATCCCGGATAATGGAATACCCCGCTTTCTAGAATAATTTTTCTTTGCAAATTGGCTATTAAGCGGGCTCGTATGTATTTAATATTATTCTTTTGTCTATGTTGGATAATTTCACAGCTAATCTCATACTATTGCAAAGATTCACTGAAATTCTTCCCTCTCAGTATAAAATGGCCAAAACAAGGTATATATGCATTAAATATCGATCTAGTAAGCTCTGATTTTCCTTAAAATCTCTTTTAAAAACTTTAATTAACATGCAGGAAGGAAGCGCACTAAAAACATTGTATTAAACTCGGTACTTAAAAAACATATAGAACACATTCATTGTTGTTTTCATGGTGTATAAAATAACCGGAAAAAATGCAGTATCCTCTTAGAATATCTTAAAACACTATTACACTGGAAGCAAAGAAATGAGATTAATCTTTAGAATAAAAAATGAGCTTCAACACTATGGTGTAAAAAAATTGAATACTTTTTTTTTCTCACTTGATGGAGGCAGAAAGTGGCACTTCCTTTGTTATTCGATACTTATTAAATTTTTTCTCGATTCTCATTGTTTTCAAAAGAACACATGTCACGTCTGAAGATAAAATGCAAATTTTTTTGAGGGAGAGCATCGTAAAAGGATTCCCGTCTAAATATTTTAGAATTGGACTTCCTCCTTTCCGATTTGAAAGCCATTCTAAAGATTACGTTGAAAAAACTTATTTTTTTCCACTACAGATTTTCATTGAAAGTAACACAAAAGAAAAACAATGTAGAGAGTTCAGCTTAAATTAGTTTGTTTTATCCGGTGATAGATTTACGTATATATATTTTTATTCATTAATATAGTTTTTCAGCACATAACTTTTGAAAATATAGAGATTGTTCTTTTTCTCAATTTGATTTGTATGCAGAATGTAAAAAGTCTACATTATCTATAACTCAAATTCTATTTGGGAAGAAAAGTATGTTTCGATTTGAGTAGAACAGAAAGCAAATATGGCAGAAAGCTCAAAAGTACTTCCTGAACTTTTTGTTAATATATATATATATATATATATATATATATATATATATATATATATATATATATATATATATATATATATATATATATATATATATATATATATATATATATATATATAAATACGTTTCATCGCCTTGGAAGAGATGTTTTCGATATTTTTTCTTCACCAAAGCTACTTAAAACTTACAAAGTATTATTTTTATTTTCGCATTGATACATAAATATTCTAAACATGGCCACTAACGATACTAAAAGAAATGCAAGAAGAAACATTATACGTGAGCATCTTAACTGCAGTTCAGTTTACCATCTATCGACTTATGTATTCACAGTTTCAGGTGCCACGTGTCGAAAACAAAATTGGTTATTGGATTCCAAACTTTGAAACCTGAACGAGGGGAGGGAAAGAAGGATGTAGCTGCATAATGATAAACCCTTGGTGTAGAAGGAACTATTTTTAAGGTTGTAGAGGACATAAAGTTTTCTATTTTTGTCAACATGGATTACTTTTTAGGGGGGGGGGGGTATGAATGCCTTATATACGGATAAATCAACATATAAAGTTAATTTAAAAATATGAAGTTTTGATTAAAAATATTTGAAATTTAAGAACTTATTTTTTTATCTATCAGCAGAACTATAAGCTCTATTTGCAATCTTTTTTTCACTTCACCTCGTAGGTAATGTTTAAAAATGTCAAGGTAGTAGGTATTACGGAGTTTCTAGCAATGCAAAGTGTTACACTGATTTCATCTCCGAACGGATACTGAATTAATAAAATTATAGTAATTTTCCGAAGTAAAAGTGTTGCCAAACATGAATTTAGATAAATCGCACAGCTGCCGCCTGGATCAGTGATCGATCTTATATTTGGCCAACAAAGAATCTTCCGTTTCCCCATAGAGCAGGGGTAAACCAGTAACTGTGTGCTAAAAGTAGATACCTCGAGGAAGACTTTCGCTAAAATGAAACAGAATGACCACTTCCAATCCTGAGATTGAGTATTGGACCACTGGTTCTAATTATAGGTATGGCAGGGAACCAAAATCAGTTTCCCAAATGGTAAGTTTTTGCAGTATTAAAGAAATTATTTTAAGGTAAAAGATGAATTTAAGGGATTTAAACTTCATAGATGTGGAGTCTATCTTCGTAAGGAGAAAGGTCGACCAACATGTGCCCAATTTCACGTGTCTTTGCAGTATGAAGTGAAAGGGAAATTAAAATTTGGACTAAGAAGCTGAAGTAACATAAAGTAGGCTTGGCCAGCTAATAATATGGATTAACAGTCTCCTAATCTCCTACGCTTCATAATGTTTTAAAAAAACATATCCTCATGAATTTGAACAAATGTCTCTAAGCAATTTCTTGTTACTTCTGAAGAGTAAATTGACTTTTTTTAAAGGTAATGTTTAATCCAATGATATCAATTACATAATTTCTATACTAAAAAAATTCCTATAAACAATGGGAGAAATAAATGCTGTTCATAATTTACCCGAAAGCCTGATAAGTGTTTTTTTAGCATTATTTTCTCGTTTGGCATATACGTTATATTTAAAAAAATGTCTACATGACTTACAATAGAAATCTCAGCAAAACATTTCTCGTTACTTTTCAATGGTACAATATCATCCTTTAACGTTATTTTTTACTCCCCTGCTATAAGTTACGGATTTTCTTCCCCATACTAAACATTTGCCAGGACAATTTAAAGAGAATGGAAGAAAAGAATGCTGTTCATAGTTTCATCGATAGCATAAACTTGATTCTTGATTAAAGATATCCTGTTATGAAATTTTCTACTCTGAGATACACGAGTATATATAGGTATAAATGAACTTCGATATGCACATAAAGGGTAGATAATTAAAATATTTTCCCCAATTTAATTATCTAAGAAACAGAAATTTTGCATTATTTGGTTCTAAAATCTCTCCAATGTATTTCAAGGCAAAAAAATATTAAACTTTGTCTTTTACGAGAAATTCATTTGACGGATCGGCTTTATTCAAATCTAGAAAACTGGGAACCAACATATTTAACTAATGGATAGATGAAAATTTGTAAGTAAATGTTTAAAACTTATTTATTTACCATTTTTTAAATAAACAAAAAATATTTCCCAAAGCAAACTGAAATATTTCATCTGTACTTTTTTTACATGTAATAAATATCAGTATTAAACAAATTTATATCTATGATCGAAAGAAAGTTCTTTAAATGTCAATACTCTGTGGAAAATATTATATATATATATATATATATATATATATATATATATATATATATATATATATATATATATATATATATATATATATATATATATATATATTTATATTTATATATATATATACACTCATGGACAAAAAAATTAGCGCACCAACAAATAATTGCGGGATCGTAACGAAACTTGCAATGAAGGTACATGTCGGGGAGATATGCAAATGATTAGAAATGCAGCGTGATTGCGCATTACGTATAGCCGGTAGAGGGCGTTGAACATCGTACTCTGTGGAGTATAAAACAGGTAACCAAAGCTTGTTTGAGTGTGCTGAATCATTTACAAAGGAAGAGCTGAGATAGACATGCCATTACGCCGTGTTCGAAGACAATATAAGCAGTTGTCGCAGTTTGAGAGGGGGAGAATCGTCGGGATGATGGAAGCTGGGTGGTCAGCTAGGCGAGTAGCTCGTCAATTAGGCCGCTCTGATTGTGTTGTGAGGAGGTGTTGGGACCAGTGGACCCGAGAGATGTCATGTACACGAAGACCAGGCTCAGGACGCCCTCGACAGATCAGTCGTCGAGAAGACCGCCACATCGTAAGAAATGCACGCGTACAGCCAACTGCTTCATCGGCCGCCATCCAGGCACAGGTAGCACCTTCACTAGGGGCCTCTGTGTCTTCTCGAACCCCACGAAGGCGCCTGGCTGAAGGACAGTTGGTATCGCGGCGCCCATTACGTGTGCTGCCCTTGACACCCACCCATCGACGCCTCCGTTTGGAGTTTTGCCGCGCACGAGGAAACTGGACTGCAGCGGAATGGAACCAGGTCGTCTTTAGCGACGAATCCAGATTCAATCTCGGCAGTGATGACAATCGTGTTCGTGTGTGGAGAGCCCGTGGTGAACGCTTCAATCCTGCCTTTGCTGTACAGCGACACATCGCTCCCACAGCTGGTGTGATGGTATGGGGTGCCATTGCCTACAATACACGGTCACCCCTACTATTGTTCCGTGGCACCATGACAGCCCAGCGGTATGTTCATGAAATCCTGCAACCACATGTGTTGCCACTCATTCAACGGCTCCCAGGAGCCATTTTTCAACAAGACAATGCTCGGCCTCATACGGCAAGGGTGTCACAAGACTGCCTCCGCACTGTTACTACCCTTCCTTGGCCTGCCCGATCCCCAGATTTGTCTCCAATCGAGCATATCTGGGATCATTTGGGACGACGAGTTGGGCATCCCACGAGGTTGAACGAACTAGAGGCAAGGTTACAGCAAATATGGAACGAAATGTCTCAAGACATCATACAGAACTTGTATGACTCAATGCCCGATCGTATCGCATCGTGTATTTGCGCTAGAGGGGGTCCAAAGGAGGATTAACTCCTCCGTTATTTTGCCTCTTTCTCTGAAATAAATTATCCTTTTTCTTTGATTTTCTTATCATTTACTTATATCAAAGTAGTCATTACGTATGTAAAATTTCGTTTCATCTTGAAGACTCCTTCTTGGTGCGCTAATTTTTTTGCCCATGAGTGTATATATATATATATATATATATATATATATATATATATATATATATATATATATATATATATATATATTGCCACACACACATAGGAAAAATGAAGACCTAGATTTGTTTCAGTTCACAAAACACAATTCGATTTAATTTCGTCGTCTTCACTTTACCCGATATCTCAGGTATTACGGGTTCTTTAAAGCTTTTGTCGAGTTTTAAGGTCTTTTCACTCTCTCAACTGTTGTAAGCATTACTTACTCTTGTAAACTTACAATTCTTGTAAACACTTCTTATACTCTTCCCAAGTTTATCATTTTAAGCGAAGACAAGGGACAAGTAGATAAGATTTTCCGCAAATTTAAGTATAAACACAAGGTGCTAGACACCATTAAGAGCGGAGTGTTTAAGTTAGTAAAAAAAAAAAATCTTGAGTTTTGAAAGAAATCCATTTCCTGTCAAAAAAGCAGTGCGTTAAGCTCTCGAGGGAATTTAACTGATGGAATAAAGTTTGTCCTTGCGATGAGTAAAATTTTGCTTCGAAAGTTGGATAATAATAGACGCATGGTTCTTTTAACAGGAGTGTATATTTTAGTTTTATGTGTAACTTAATTTTAATGTGAACACAAGTCAACTTCCTTACAAACTGTCTGTTTTTGTTTTAAGACCATATTCCAATACTTATAATTGCAATTCAGAGGTTATTCTGGGCTCATTTAATAACAAACTTAGAAACAAAGATTTAAAAATTTAAATTTTGAAAAAAAAAACCTATACACCATTCTATAGTTTTTGAAATTTCTAATAAAAACTCCTATTGCATACCTAACTAATATAAATCAAATTTATTTCTAATTTATCAGTAAACTTTATATTAAATATAAATATAAGTAATAATTGATATAAATTATTTAGAATTATTTATATTTAATATATATATAAATACTATATTTATATATATATATATATATATATATATATATATATATATATATATATATATATATATATATATATATATATATTAAATATAAACGCCATTATCAGTGAACTGAAACAAATTATCATCTATTGTCAAAAATTATTCATAATTTAATTATCATCAATTGTCTATTTAATTATTATCTAGGACTTCATTTTTCCTATGTACTTAATAATAAATACATAGGAAAAAGAATATAATACATATTTATATTTAATATATATATAAATATAGTATTTATATTTTTATTAAATATAAATATAAATACTATATAAAGTATTTATATGATACTTTATATTAAATATGCATTATCGCTCATATAATGTAGTGTATTTTACACAATTTTGAATATAAAGTTATTCTCAAGAGTTAATTCCATAAAATAACTGATACATTTGCGACTATTTAAATAATATGCATTGCCATTAATGACACAGCATTGCAATTCCTTTGAGGGTACTATAATGTGTTAAAACAAGAAATAAATTCTAATTTGTCTACTTGTACATGAACCAATTTCTCGTAGACCAAAGCTACTCAGACTTCGATAGACTTAATGTAAAGCATCTGTATATTCAATCTTAATTTACTATGAAGCAACCCCGTAGTGGTATAAAGGCCTTAATTGGCTGCTTGAGGTTATCTGCCTCTTTACGTCTCGGAGACACAGAGAGTTATCATCGAATTTTGGCTTTGTGGCATTTACTGGGGTGTTAGTATCTAGGCTTGATATATAAGTTGTTTTCGATCGAGTCGTGTCTTTTTACAACGATGATTAATTTAAGTTGCAGGTCTTACGCTAATCATGCCTTTAGATCATAGATCGCCAAACCGTGGATCTATGATCTGTGACGATCTATAACTGCGAGCCAATAGTAGCTCGCAGGGAAATTTTAGGTAGATTGCGGTCACATTGCTGAAGTTGCACTACTCAACTCAGGCCGAGTGAAAGCAATGTTCAGCTTTACATATCTGTCCGTGGTTTCTTTTTCCAGTATGAAGTTTAAAAAAAATCAAGTAGTGAAACAGATTGACTGATGAACATTTAGACAAATGCTTTCGAATGGCAGCTACGATTTACTCACCTAACATTCAAAAAATTGTTGATGACAAAAAATAGTGCCATCCTTCTCATTAAACGTAATTAGTCAGATGAAAAAAACAATTTCTTACACTTGTTATTAAATTCTTTACAATATAAGGAATTATATGCAACTGAATGTAATACAGTGGAATCTCGATCGATCGTTTTTCCGTATGTGTCGTTCATTTTATCCAGTCCCAACGATCATATTGCTTTGTTATGTTTTCGCATCTATCGTTTTCCCGCATTCATCGTGCATTTCAATCGGTCCCTTGAAAAACGATAGATCGAGATTCCACTGTATTTACTAAAAATGCATGTTTATAGGTATAATATATATATGTGTTATATACGAAATTATTTTATCCTAGTTTCTTTTGGTAGGTCACAGTAAGATTTACAAACAGTCCGGTTGGTCAGTGGCTTCAAAGTTTGGCGATCACTGCTTTACATAATTCACTGTAGCGAAATCTGTATGCGTTATATATATATATATATATATATATATATATATATATATATATATATATATATATATATATATATATATATATATATATACATATATACATATAATATATTTACATATATATATATATATATATATATATATATATATATATATATATATATATATATATATATATATATATATATATATATATATATATATATATATATATATATATATATATATATATATATATATATATATATATATGAAACAGTTCCGTAACTGACTCACTGACATACAACGCACAGACCAAACCGCTGTACCTAAAGGGATGAAATTTTGCATGGTGATTCTCCTTATGGTGTAGGGGTGCACTAAGAAAGATTTTGAAAAAATTTTCTTAGATTTTTTTAAATTAAATTTTTAAGCTGTTTTTGTAACTTTTTTTAAGTTTGTATTTAAAATAATAATTTGAGGGTTATAACATTTATATCACGAGAAAGATCATAAAATTTCCTTTAAAATGAAATCCTTGTCGAACCTTTACCTCCATTTTCTAATAACCTCCATCTTCCATAACAACTACATAAATAGACAAAAAAATATTCTTTTTTTCTTTCTAATGCAGCAGACGATTGGATATTATCCAAAAATAAATAAATATCCCTTACGATTATATATATATATATATATATATATATATATATATATATATATATATATATATATATTACATCAATTGTATACATTGATGGTCGCATTTATTATAAATATATATATTTATTTTTTTGGCATTAATTGCATACATTGACTGTTGTAATTAATTTGATTGTATTCCGTAGCAAAGCGCGGGTTTTTAGCTAGTATATATATATATATATATATATATATATATATATATATATATATATATATATATATATATATATATATATATATATATATATATATAAACAAATAACAAAAACGATGACTTTTTTATTGTTTCAAAGATAAAAAATAATATTCAAAATACAGAAAAATTTCTATGTATAAGAAACCAACCGGGAGTTCAAAATATCTCTCGAATCGTATTACCATCTAAAAAGAGTGTTTTCAGTGAGTGCTGAGCAATACAGGAAATGATTCAAACCCCCTCCCTGTCTAGGTCTCAAAATACATCTCAAAGTAAAGCAAACGTCACTAAAGCTTGACTATTGCTAAAACTTCACTTATATTTCTGTAATTGTATTTAATCATTCCTTTAATTGCTTTTAATACATAAACGTTTAGTTTAGGCATTCCAATATAAAAATAACCATAACATGCATGATATAAAAATAACCATAACATGCATGATATACCAGTTATAATATTTTTAACTAGATTTATTTGTATAAATAAGTTTGTGATTGAAATAAATATGATAAATTTTATAAAAATTAAAGTTAAATATATGTAGAAAATACGGCACATGCATCCCAAGTATATACTTGAATATTTACATTATTTTTTGAAAAAAAATATTGACAGGAATACATCGATTAAATTGTATTTCACGATATGTATTAAAGGAAACATTATACTCCGTATTATGACAGATTGGAAGACAATTTTCGCTCCTGTCACAAACACTTTTCGTTTCTGTCACAAAATACAATAACTCGCGATATAAGCAAGTTCGTGTTCTCTGTCAGAGAGATCCGAATTGAGGTTAAGGATTTTTGTTAACGTCATGCATAACTGATACGAAATATCCCCGACGAAATGTATCGCTGGGAAAATAAACAAATCTGCGAAACAAAGCCGGTGATCCAACAAATGTGCTTATTTTAATTAGACAAACAGATTTCATTCGACGAATGTATTTAACAAAATGAGTTTATTAAAACCGAGTCATAATTCATATTTATCGGATTATTTAGGAATGGGAAAAAATTTGCTAATCTGACTATGCGGTTACACTTGGAAGAAAAAAACGAGCCACAAGCAAAAGAAAAAAAAGTATTTTAAAGAAATGAACGAAAATAAGACGGATGTTAAATGGTTAAAAGTTTTTAAGAAAATTGTACTGATTAAATTCGCAGACCTTGTGAAAGAGATAATCTTGGTGTATCTTCGGTGTTAAAAATGATACAGAAAAGAAAAAAATCAAATTTATAAGAATGACAATTTGTGAAAAAAATGTTTTTTTCTATTTCTTGTTCTTTTTCAATTATCTTTAAGATATGAAGAAGGATTTAAATGTGATGAAAATTTATTAGGAAATAAGAATGATTTCAGATAAGATAGTAGTGTAAAATATTTAGAAAAGAAACAAAAGGTTCGATTTTATATCCCCCATCGAATAAAAAAAAATAATAACAATACTAGTAAGCTTAAATTAAATTCAGTAAAATCTCAAAATCAGAGTTTCTAAGCCTTTGTGTCCCGACCCCCAAGGGTTCACGAAATGTTTTCTGGGGGAGGGGGGTTGTCACCTTGGTTTATTAAATTAAACTAACTTTTAAGCGAATTTCCCAGTAGAAAAATTGTCAATATTTAATTACCATGTAACTATAGGGTTGTCATTAATTTTACATGAAAATCGATTCATTCATAGCTCAAACAAAGTTCGTTAGAAATCTATCATTATTTTGTGGTAATTGAAAATCGCGGTTACTTAATACAGTACACGAATTCTAAATGTCACTATGTGACCATTGAAGGGGGTTGCGACTCGAA
>OU015492.1:211800980-211995980 GCA_907164885.2 Dolomedes plantarius | reverse complement strand
ATATATCCGAAAAATGTTTGTAACTAAATTTTCAGTAAATACAAATACATTTTGAGTAGCTAAACTGCCGAGGAAGATATTATTTTAGTTCTAAAATAAAAAAAAGAAACTTTTAATTAATGGAAAAACATAAACATTTTGCTTTATCTAAATCATGCAATTCATAGAATCTATTTTATACGAGAATTTTGACAAGTTTGTGTACAAAATCATGCGTATCATTCAATGTCGCGAACAATGTTATTAGTGTTTCGCAAAAGATCTGAGAGGAATTCAACACGAGTTCCTGCAGTCACAAAGAAACATCACTAACAAATAGTAATTAACAGAAGATTGAAAATACGAAGGGGATATTATCAGCTTCATCATTAGAAAAGGGTATTGTAAAAACAGTTCCCTTTGATGTTATTTTTCATCAAACCCTTCATTCGTATGAGGGAGAAATACGTAGTGTAAAACTCCAAGTCTTTTTTACACAAAGATTAAAGGTAATTATTTACTGTTGTATTGTTTACATACGCTACTTTTTTTCTTGGGAACAGGATTATAAAAGATACTAGAAAAGATGCTGAAGATAATTACCAGAAATCCAAAACATAATCTTAAATGTAAACAAAAACTTGAGCACAATTTGCATATTGCAAATTACCCCTGTTAATGTAGCTTTAGTGAAAATAAAGAGAATGTGAAGTTTCTCATTAAGACTGCAAAGACATGTCTACATACTTTAATATGAATACCTCTTTGAAAATAAATTTTACTTGCATTACTGTTGATTCAAACGCTATATTTTATATGTCTCGTATAGTACAAACTATACTGCTACTGATCATATGCTCGGCAGGTCATTCTAGAGATATGACGCTTACATCAGCTTGCGAATTTACTGATGTAGGGCTTGGTACAGGAAATTTAAAGATCCCTACTTCAAAGAAATTTTGAGAAAAAAATCAGTTTGATGTACTAAGCTGAAGAAGTGATTAATATGTTTTTTTCTCTCTTCAATTTCGCACTTTAGTATACATTATTTTATGAAAACTTGTAACTATATAGAGGATTAAGCTTAATCTTGTAATCAAATATTTCCCTGAAAATACAACGTATATTACTCACACGAAACTTATACAAAAGGTTTAACACAAATGTGCTAGTTCTAAACATTTATAATAAGAGAAATAACCCATAATTTTTTAGAGTGATTTTTAAGAAGCTTTATGCTTGTGTTCAAGGCTGATAAGCTTTATGATTCGAGATTTTAAATTACTGAATGTTATAAAAACTGTTGGTTTAATTATTGTAAATCTTAAGAAGTATAATAAATATTGTTACGAATTTTATAAATATTGCATTTTGTTTCGTTAAAATGTCTTTTATGGAAGAGCTTCTATACCTATGTATTTAACATGGGAATCTATGATAATCTAGAGATACATGAGAGTTTTCGCCAAATTGGTTGTGGATTTTGTGATTTATTATTGATCACCAAATATTTCGCCACATTTGGCGATATTTCGCCAAATGGTCACAAACTTGCCAAATAAACCTTTTTCGAAAATTCGAAAAACACTAGTCAGGATACCGGAATTTCCAATACAATACACGCCAATTGACGCAGTTACAAGACATTCAGTTCTCACTAGGAAATTGAACAGAGTTCCAATACCAGTGTCAAGTATATTTATAGATTTCCAAAGTACCCCCTATTGGTCAATCACCTAGCTATTTCTAGAAGCTTTCATGCATACATTTTCATTATAACTTTTTTATACATATTTGTATAAGTGTATGGATGTGTGTGTGTCTACGTGTATATCTGCGTGTGTTTGCGAAACTCACAAATTCTCGTACACACTCGCACCCAAACAAACCCACATACATACAAACAAACACTACTTTACCAGCAATTACGAATTATCTAAATGTTTACAGTTTGCTACACATAAACACTTGAAGAAACAGATATTTAGGTGTTCAATAAAATATATTACTCCCTTTGTTACGGTTCACCGTCAGTGAAATTTATAAATAAAACAATTTAAAATGCTCATTTTATTCGCATTAACGCTAGAAATACGGCTGCCGTCATTTTGACGGTTTCAGACATACTATTCAGCTTCATGTCTGTATTTATGTCCTCAGGCTTCTGAAATTTTATGACTTTTTCTAATTTTGCGCGAAATATGCTCATACATATACAAAATTGTATTCAATAGTAAAGAGGGGGAGAAAATGTTGTATACCTGCTAAGACTGAAAGCCGTACATTTGACGGCAATATAGAAAACAGGCAGAAATCTTTAAAATAATACCGGAAAAAATGTTAGTTACTTTTCGTCTGTTCCCCCTTTTGCAAATAACAGCTATATTGGCTCTTCGGAAATATACTGTTGTTGAAAAATAAGAACTGCACAAACCATGCGTATATTTTTTTTACGGATAAACCATACCAGGTTGTCAGCTCAGCATACCTACATAAAAAATATATCTAAATATATACTAATTTATTATATATTGGTATGAAATATTTCAAAATTTAAAGCATTTAACCATTACGAAACATTAAATATTTCAAATTCTTCATTTTATTTTTAACCGTCAAAATGGCGGCGTTCACTTGTTTAAAGTAAGAAAAAAACTTTCCCGTCTTTTTAGTTTTTTTTTTTTTTTTTTACTAAAATCTTAAAGAAGTAGATCCATCAAGATGTTTCTTTTATCGAGGAGAAAAGCAATGAGTTTTGAAAGTGTCGAAACACTGAACTAGAATTTATACAAGATTATTTCTTCCAATAACCGTATTACAACAAATGTTCGTGCTCTTTCATTAACCATAAACAAAATGAATTATTTTAGCCATTACTTCAGAGTAAAACGTGAACAGGCCGTTATCATGACGTCAATAACAACGTGTTAAATGTACTCTGGTCCGCTGGTTTCCATCTACGCTTATAAAGCAATTTACGGCTCTTCCAAATTCATCAAATAAATTGAAAACACAATTTTCCAACCTCAACTTTTCGAAATGAAATTATGATTATACTTCGCAAAAATATTGAATTTTTGTAAAATTAAACAAAAAAAGAATGGCAACCATTCAAGGATTTCCCGTTGCGAGACAACTTATTTCCTGCAACGAGGTCAGATTCGAACCACACTTTACATGTTTTCTCGAAAATTTAATTCAAAATCCATAACATGAAGAATTGGCTGCCAGAATGGGTTAACGCACACATAACTCATATTATTTGAATCAAATTTGCTACAAACTTTTCCTCCTTTTTTTACTTGAAGGTATGTTAAACAATTTCGTGGGCTAGCGAGGAAGTTTGAAATATTTTCGGAGCATTGAATAAAGGAAGGAATTACATTTAGATAATAATTTAAGTATATAAGGCGTATTTAAATGTAAGGGATTTTTTCATTTGAGTTCTGAATGAGTTTATGCGATAAAGATTATCACAAGATATTTACTTAAATTTGTAGGAATCTGGAGAGATTTTTATCGGAATTTTTTTTAAAAGTTTCCATGTCTTTGATTCACTATTAAGGGAAAGGTGGACCTTTATTTGAGCAAATCTCGTCATTGTAATACTGATTGTGTTATTGTAAAAAAAAATATATATTTCTGTAGATTATTAGTACCAAAATAATTTTTTTCAAGTAAAAAATCATTTATGAAGCTTCGACAAAGTAATTTATAATGGGTAAGTCTAGTGATAAATTTTAAATCTGTTTTTCTTAAAACAGATTTTTCAAGGTTTTTAGATTTTTTAAATGCTCCATGCTACTTAATTTTTCTTCAAAATTCATGAAATTGATAAGGAAGAATCGTGATGCTGTTTAAATAAAAACTCGGTATGCATTTTACAATTCGATTTCATTAAGGTAATTAAATTGGATTTATAACTTTTCAAAAGCCAAAATTTTGATGAAAATCGGGATGGAATTCAGAAAAAAATCTCTCAAAAATGAACTATTCAAGGGATTAAATAACTCATACCCAGATTTGTTTGTTATACAGTTTAAAGTGATTAAAATGCAAAAATCGATGAAATATCTCAAAAATTAAGTATAAGGTGCATTTTAAAATTCTTTATAAATTTCAATTTTTTTTTTAAATCTTAAATTTATAATGAGATTGGAAATTTCTTTTAAGGTATTCCATTTATTTATAGTGAAATGTGCATATGTACAAAATTTCGTATCTCTATGATGAAAAGTAAAAATAGTAAATTTCAATTTCCACCCTTCCCTTAAAGATTTATCTTTCGAACTGAAATGTATAAGGCTAGACTTGATGAGATCTATCTTTACTTAAAAAAAAATCATCGTAATTTGTAAAAAAAAACTACATTAAGGACATTGATTTAAATATATCTTTGAACAGTTTGAAATTCAGAATATATCTTTTAACAGAACATATCACCTTTACTTCCTGTTTTAGCAGATATCTTTCAGAGAACAGATATTATCATATATTAAATAGAGAAGCTGAGTTGGCTTTGTTACTGACGCAGCAAACTTACCAGTACAGTGGCTGTAGAAAATAATTTAAATGGCATTTAGAACTGTTTCGTTAATATTTTAATTTAGTATTTGTTGATTAATGAATGAAAATGAGGTACAGTGTTTGTTTTTTACAATAATTTTTATATTCATTAATTTTTATTAAATAGGAATAGAAAAGATCTAAATACTTTTCGAAAACTTGAAATTTATATATAACTTAAGTACATTGATTAAAATATATCTTTGGACAGTTTGAAATTCAGAATATATCTGTTAACAGAACATATCACCTTTACTTCCTGGTTTAGCAGATATCTTTCAGAGAACAGATATTATCATATATTAAATAGAGAAGCTAAGTTGGCTTTGTTACTGACGCAGCAAACTTACCAGTACAGTGACTGTAGAAAATAACTTAAATGACCTTTAAAACTGTTTGGTTAATATTTTAATTTAGTATTTGTTGATTAATGAATGAAAATGATGTAAAGTGTTTGTATTTTCCAATAGTTTTTATATTCATTAATTTTTATTAAATAGGAATAGGAAAGATCTAAATACTTTTTGAAAACTTGAAATGTATATCTAACTTAAGTACATTTATTAAAATATATGTTTGGACAGTTTGAAATTCAGAATATACCTTTTAACAGAACATATCACCTTTACTTCCTGGTTTAGCAGATATCTTTCAGAGAACAGATATTATCATATATTAAATAGAGAAGCTGAGTGGGATTTGTTACTGACGCAGCAAACTTATCAGTACATTGACTGTAGAAAATAATTTAAATGGCCTTTAAAACTACTTAGTTAATATTTTAATTTAGTATTTGTTGATTAATGAATGAAAATGACAGTATTTGTTAGGTACAGTATTTGTTTTTTACAATAATTTTTATATTTATTAATTTTTATTAAATAGGAATAGAAAAGATCTAAATACTTTTAGAAAACTTGAAATTTATATATAACTTCCTTACTCTAAAATTCAACTTGAAATACAGATATTTATTTCAATAGCGATTATTTCTAAATCCAAGCTCTATACAATGCTCATGAAAGTTATGTCTTTATATTTTATATCAGCGCTAAAACAGCAGTCAAAGCGTCTACAATAAGCTCTGGAATTATAATTTTTATCTTCTAAGCATTTAAATAATATTACTAGATGGTACCTTTTAAAACATGACGGTTGGATCATTAATATATGTACTAATATACAAATTATACCCAACATATCATTTCCAAATGTGGAAAATCATAATAAGAATATAGAAATACACTTAAAAAATTACTACTGAACCCGATATAAAAGAAATAGGGTTATTCAATGCCGTGAAATACACAATTTCCGTCAGGTTTAATCCTATATCTCACAAACATAATTAAAAATAAAAATGGCAGTGAGAAAGAGCTAACGATATTCCTCGAAATAAACAAATTAACGTGTTTATGCGGCCTCGTGCTTAGTAAGTATCTAAAGCCAGATTTAAATACTTACTGTATCTAAATCTGGCTAATTTTTACTTAAAGCGATTTGTTTATTCCAGAGCTAGCGATATTCCTCGGAATAAACAAATTAACGTGTTTATGCGGCCTCGTGCTTAGTAAGTATCTAAAGCCAGATTTAGATACTTACTGTATCTAAATCTGGCTAATTTTTACTTAAAGCGATTTGATTATTCCAGAGCTAGCGATATTCCTCGGAATAAACAAATTAACGTGTTTATGCGGCCTCGTGCTTAGTAAGTATCTAAAGCCAGATTTAGATACTTACTGTATCTAAATCTGGCTAATTTTTACTTAAAGCGATTTGTTTATTCCAGAGCTAGCGATATTCCTCGGAATAAACAAATTAACGTGTTTATGCGGCCTCGTGCTTAGTAAGTATCTAAAGCCAGATTTAATCATGTCACTGAGCATGTACAGAGAGCAATTTATTAAACTGTAAATTATCACTAATGAATAGAAATTTCGTTTATAAAAACAAAATTTGGAACATCTCTAGATTAAAAATCTTCCATTTAATACCAAAATGAAGTAAATTGAAGCCATGGTTTTCTCTCATGGACTGCCCAAAGAATCGGCTTAGCAACTTAAATGCATAGATTTGCACACATTTTAAACAGTATAAATTTTAGAGGAACTAATATTTTACGAAAGTAATTGAACGCTTTTTTGTTATACAATTGTTGCTACTTATGTCACCTGACCGGAAGTATTTAAGACCAGGGCTACATAAACTTCCGGGCTGATTGCCGGAGTGCGACTCAGGCAATCTCGACCGATCATTCTAGGAGAGGTTTAGTTGTAATAGTCTATAATTGGAACTTCTATATTTCATATATTCTATATTTCATATATTCTATATTTCATATATACAAATTTGAAAATGCAGTCCTCTTTTCGGACTCCCAGGCAGCCATTCAATCAATTAGCTCTGTTGAATTCCCCCTGACACCTGAGATTTCTCGATGTCAAGAGCTTCTCCAAGTCGTTCTCCAATAAGTGCCTGCTCATTGTGGTGTCTGGGGTAATGATCAAGCAGATTCCCTTGCAAAAAAAGGGTGCGAATATACTACAACATCCAAATACATGAACTTCCTTTTGGAAAATAAAACTGTTCCTGAAAAATCTATGTAAAACCAACTCATTGCGGGATCTTCAGACTCGCACAGTCCTAAAAAGTTTGGGGAGGGTAAGCCCTTCTTCAATTCCCGACAAACCTAGACGTGATGCAGTTGCGGCCTTCCGTTTATCTATCGGCCATAATTGTCTCTCTGCTCACCTAGAACGTATAGGCTTTTCCACCACGTTTTTTTGTCCAATTTGTGATACTGGAGAAGAGAAAGGCGGGGACCACTTGCTTCGATGTGGGACCCCCGCGGACACACTGTGTTCTCAAGGTATTGGGAGGCAAGAGAACTTTTAAGGCAATGACTTCGGTCTTATACCCTGTTTCCAGTTTCGCTATCTCATGTACATGTTTATATCTTTGTACTGTCATTTTATTTTTTTTATAAGTATTGGTATTTTGCCTTGCCATTGGAAATTAAAAAAAAAATATATTTCATATATTCTTATTTATAAACTTCCAATTCTTTTATTTCAAGTAATCTATTTTATGTACACGCCTTTAGAATATAAATGTTAGAATTCAAGCATGAGATTGAATACAGATTTACGGATGACATGTATGGAGTGGTAATTACAATAGTATAAACAATAGCCGCACAAATTTAGTGATACAGCACTGCAAATTGTACGATCTTGAATTTTAGTGCATGCTAATAAAGTGTCTTTCTTATTTGAAAAACGAGAGCTTTGAGAAGAACTTTAAATACTTAGAAATTTTTATAAAGAGACATTAAAATAAAATTATAATCCAGCCAAATTTATCTTACGCACACGAGCTGAAGAACTACATTTTAATACTTTATTCATAATTATACCTTATGAAGTGAACTATACTTTTATCAATTGAAAGAAATAATAACGCCAATTCAAAACTTCAATGGATGATAAGAATATATACATATTATAGTTAAAGATATAATATAAGTCAGTGCAGAATGATTTTTTTGATTAAATAAGATAAAAGTTTTCATTAAAGTATATGTTTTTACAGAAATTAAACTCAGAGTTGTATAGAAAAGAAATTACTTATATTACAAATGTATTAAAAGGACTTGGGAATAATTTAAGTTGGATTAAACAAAATTTACTTATGACCTTTTACATAACAGATGTCGAGAAACAATGAATAAAAAAGCCTATGTTATAAACACATTCTAACAAATTCAATTTTAACTTACTTAGATTTTTGAATCTATAGTTCATAAATATTTAAGAAACAAAAGGACAAAATAGTACGTAAAATCTTTAAAGACATTTATACCTGAAATTTATTTAGTATCTTGATAAAAATAGTAATTAAAATTTTAAAACTGTTATGCTAGTTATTTGTGATTATTGCTTCATAAAAATTGCCTTATTCAATGCCTCCTCACTATCTTATTTATACTACAAAAGTTACAAATGATTTTACAAAATAAAATATGGCAACACTGCATCTCGAAAACTAAATTTATTCAGCGTAAGACTGTTTCTTTTTCACCTTCAGTAGTGTTCTTTATCTCACCTATTCTGTCAAATGATCAGCCATTTAGTCTGCAGTTATTAGCGATTACGTTCGAATCCTCTTCTATGTCCCTCAACTATGCCCATTTTCATGGATGTATAATTAGGAAGCTTATTATAAAAGTGCAATTATTGCTCAAAAGCCCTGAAAAACATAAATTTTGAATTTTAAATAAGTAATATTATATTTAAACATATTAAAATGATATAATTAAAGGATTTTAGAGATGACTAATGAAATTCATAATTAAATAGCAATTACTAACGTGATTATCTCTTCCTTCTCCTTTATTTCCACTTAATTTTTTATGATATGTCAGAATAATACATTTAATTGCATTTAAATTTTATTGTCCATTCCTTTTATTGTAACAAATAAAACAGGTGAATTTAAAACAGTTTTTTTACTCTTTCTGTAAGTGAGCTGATAAAATAAATTGTTAAATTAAGTTAAATTACAAATGTACATTTTTTATACGTTTACAGTGTTAATAATCATTTGTGTATATTTTCCCTTAGGTATATAATGAGTGCAAATAAATTTACTTTTCCGGATCACGTAAAGTTCCCTCGTATGTAATTGTTTAATCAGCGTAACAGTTTTATTTATAGTTTTAATTCTATTTAAATGTACAATGCTGTAGATTTATCCAGCCTATTTAATTGCTAAAATATCATAGTTGTATAAAAATTATTCTAACTTTGCAAAGAAACCAGAGATTGAAATATATTCTTGAAAATCATATTGCATGTATAAAATAACGTAATTTTAAACTTAATTGTTAAACTAATAGAATTCCTTCTCATTAGACTTTTTTAGAACTTAAAGATTACGCTGAATATAAAGATTATTAAGAGTAATCCATTGAAACTTTCTCATTAATAACTAAAAAATATTTTTTTATTTCTATAAGATAATGCTAATTGAAAATTAAATAGGAAATTTTTGAAATGGGCTTATTTAATTCTCTTTTAATTAACGGCAGAGGAATTAATCAGATTTCTTTTTCCTCGGAATTTTTCATTATTGTGCAAGATATGAGTGTGAGAATATATCTTCAAGGGAATAGCTTCTCTTATGCCCCTTATTTTTTTTTTCATTTACAAATTTATGTTGTTTGTTTGTTCTGGTACGTTAAACTTCATATAATTCCAAACCACACTGCAAGAGAAAATTATTTACAAAATCATACATATAAACAATTTATTATATTAAATTTAATATTAATGACATAAAATGAAGCATTTTATCTGCTATCACATTGAAATATTGAAAGTTAAAGACTTTTCGGAATAATTTTAAATAATCTTGTTTTCAGACTCATAGCCATGCGGTAATATTTATTTTCAAACTTCCGCTAATATTTGTAAATATAATTTACACTCCTTTACAAAATCCAGATCGGAATAATACTTATTGTTGACAGTTCTTCAAATATTTATCTCGCAGCATCTTCAACACTCAATGAAACGGCTGTTGTGTATACTGAATTTTTCCATATATTTTCACAACATGATCTAAATATTTAAACAAATATTGATAGAATAAAAGGGGAAGGTTTTTACCTGATATTACATAAAAATAACTTAAATCAGAGAGCTATCTTAATTATTTTAGAGTCGCATCTTATGCGCTAAATCTTATTTTGAGACGCATTCCCATTATTTAATATTTATTTTCAGACTTAAATCCTTGCTCTGATATTTGTAAATATAATTTACATTGTTTCACATAATCCGAATAAGAATGATATTTACTGTTTATAGTTCTCTCTATATAGCTTGATCCCATAGCATCTTTAACACACAATAAAAAATCTTTCGCATTTATACTAAATATTTGCATATATTTAACCTACAGAATATGAATAGTTAATTAAATATTAATAGGTTAAAAGGGGCAAATTTTACCCGATAGCACATAAAATCTTAAATTATAGAGCTATCTTAATTATTTTATATTCGGATTCCATGCTCTAAATCGTATTTTTAGACGTATAACCATGCAATTGTATTTATTTTCGGTCACTTAAATGTATGCTCTAATATTTTTAAACATAAATTACATTCGTTCACATAATGAATATTTAATTAAATATTAATAGGTTAAAAGGGGGAAATTTTATCCGATATCACATAAAATCTTAAATTATAGAGCTATCTTAATTATTTTAGATTCGGATTCCATGCTCTAAATCGTATTTTTAGACGTATAACCATGCAATTGTATTTATTTTCGGTCACTTAAATCTATGCTCTAATATTTTTAAACATAAATTACATTCGTTCACATAATACAAATCAGAATAATATTTACTGTTTTTTATTCTATATATGTACTTTTATCCCGTAGCATCTTTAAAACACAATGAAAAAGCTTTAGGGCTTACACTAAATATTTCCTATATTTTCACAACAGGGCGTAAATATTTTCATGTATTTTCGAACAGAATATAAATATTTAACTAAATATTAATAAAAAAAGGAAGTTTATACCAGATATTACATAAAAACTAAAATTAGAGAGCTATCTTAATTACTCCAGAGTCGAATTCCTGGCATTAAACTTATTTTAAGACCCATTTCCATGCGCTAATATTTATATTTGGACTTAAATCCATGCTGTAATGTTTGTAAATACAATTTACACTTGGTTACATAATCCAAATAAGAAAAATATTTACTGTTTATATTTCTCCAAACTTTTATCTTGTAGCATCTTTACCACACAATGAAAAAGTTTTTGCGTTTATACTAAATATTTCCATGCATTTTCAAACAGAATATAAATATTTAAGTAAATATTAATAGAAAAAGGGAAGATTTTACCAGATATCACATAAAGACTAAAATTCTAGAGCTATCTTAATTACTTTAGAGTCGAATTCCATGCGTTAAACTTTAAGACCCATATTCATGCGCTCATATTTATATTCGGACTTTAAATCCATGATCTAATACTTGTAAATATAATTTACACCCGTTTACATAATCCAAATAAGAAAAATATTTACTGTTTATATTCCTCCAAACTTTTATCCCACTGTATCTTTAACACACAAAGAAAAGACGTTCGTGTTTGTACTAAATATTTCCATATATTTTCACAACAGAATATAAATATTGAAAGTGCGAAGCAAAATTTTTCCTCTCACTGACTAAGATTCGCAAAGAATTTGCATTTTTGTCCCCTTTCGTCCCAGAAAACCCCCAAAACATTATGTATTGAACAATATAGAAATAAAAAAAAAGTGGAAGAAAATGCATTTTTTTTTCTTCGTCCCCCCCCCCTCTACTTGGAGTGATTCGACGTAAAAATTTCTTCACAGAAAAAAATTGAAGTCACATATAATGCTTGAAAGATATCGGAGTTCTCTATCGATTACATTCTTAAAAAAAAAAAAAAAATTGGTTGCTTTCTAAAATCTGTGAGGGAAATTTTTCGAGGTAATTTTTTAAGCACAAGCGACTTTTTAGCGTCGATGGTATTCCAAATTCTGGAAATGATTTTTAAGGAATTTAAATTCGTAAAAAATAAAAAACTTAAAAAAAATAAAATTATAAAATATAAAGTAAAATTATAAAAATATAAAATAAAATTATAAAAATATGAAATAAATTTACAAAAATATAAAATAAAATTTTGGTTGCTTTCTAAAATTTGTGCGGGGAATTCATGAAGGTAATTTTTTAAGATCAAGTGACTTTTTAGCGTCGATGGTATTCAAAATTCTGGTAATGTTTTTTAAGGAAATTAATATCATAAAAATATAAAATTTAAAAATATAAAATAAAATTATAAAAATATAAAATAAAATGTTGTTTGCTTTCTAAAGTCTGTGCGGGAAATTTTTCGAGGTAATTTTTTAAGATCAAGCGACTTTTTAGCGTCGATGGTATTCCAAATTCTGGCAATGATTTTTAATGAATTTAAATTCATAAAATATAAAATTTAAAAATATAAAATAAAATTATAAAAATATAAAATGAAATTTTCGTTGCTTTCTAAAATTTGTGCGGGAAATTTTTCGAGGTATTTCTTTAAGATCAAGCGACTTTTAAGCGTCGATTGCATTTTAAATTCTAGTAATGGTTTTTCAAGAATTTAAATTCATAAAAAAATGAAAAAAACATTTTCTCAAAATTTTATTATATTACAAATGTCACGACCCTCTATTATTTAACTAATTTAGTTCCCACCTTTCCCTTTTTATATTTTAAAATGGTAATGTACTTCTTGATAATGGACCCATAAGTATTACGGTTGGGGAAATCGTATTCAAGCACACGGTAGTGAATAATACGTTGCAGTTACTTTTCTGAAAAAGAAAAAAGGTCAAATAAAAATAACATAGCATAGTCATAGGCATATAATTTGCAGTTACTTTTATGAATAAGAAAAAAAATTCAAATAAAAATAACATAGCATAGGCATAGTCATAATTAACTTTAGAGGCTCCTAGGAGCTAGAGCTCCTCTGTATTAAATGTGGAATGTATCATGATCACCGATTGATTCACCGAAATTGATTATAATAGTACTGAGTGTGTGTGTGAAAGAAGAGAGAGAAAAAAATAAAGTGAATTAAATTAAATTAAAAAAAGTTTTAACAGTTTAGGTTGGTAGGTAATGAAGGGATAACTGGGGTTGTAGAGAGAAGATTAATAAAAGAGAGAGAGGATTTTGTAAAAAAATTTTTACAATCGAGAAAGATTCAAAGAGTAAGGATGGCCGGACAGAGATCCAGTGGGATAGAAGCAACGAATTCTACGAAGAGAGCTACTGTGGTTGAATGTTCGGAGTGACAGTTCGGAAACCAGATGTAGTAAAAAATTAACAGATTTACCTCAATATATTTAAAGTTTAAAGAACAAAGAAAAAGTGGCTTTATTTTACTACGTTATATAACCCCTAAAAATGATACAAGATATAATATACACAAACCTATTCGTATCAAATATCAGTTTTTGTTTTGCCTAAATATCAATAAAATACAAGGTATAAATTTAATCTGGTTTCTTAGTAAAGTAACTTAAATTATAGAACCATCTTAATTACCACAGCGGATCGTATGCGCTAAATCTTGTTATCAGACTCATATCCATGTGCTAGTATTTATTTTCAGTCTGAAATCCAGGCGCTAATATTTGTAAATACAATTTACACTCGTTGACAAAATTCCAAATCAGAATAATATTTACTGTTGATATTTCTTCAAACTTTCATCTCGCAGCATCTTTAACACACAGTGGAAAGCCTTTCGTGTTTATACTAAATATTTCCATATATTTTTCACAACAGAATATAAATATTGAAACTGCGAAGCAAAATTTTTCCTCGCACTGACTAAGTTTCACAAAGAATTTGCATTTCTGTCCTCTTTCGTGTCAAAAGAAAACCCAAAACATTGTGTATTGAATAATGTAGAAATAAAAAAAATGGTGGAAGAAAATGCGTTTTTTCTTCCTTCCCCTGCAAGAAATGATTCGACGTAAAAATTTCTTCACAGGCAAAATTTAAAGTCACATATAATGCTTGAAAGATTTCGGAGTTCTCCGTAGAGTATATTCTAAAAACAGTAAGAAAGAAAGAAAATGTGGCTGCTTTCTAAAACCTGTGCGGTAAATTTTTATATGTAATTTTTTAAGATCAGGCTTCCTTTACACGTCACTGATATTCCAAATTCTCCTAATGGTTTTCCAAGAATTTAAATTCATAAAAACATTTATTTAAAAAAATGAGGGTACTTCATTTTATTACACGTGTCCTGAGCCTTGATGGCTTCACTAATTTGTCTTCCATATGTTCCTTTAAATATTTCAAATAATACTGCACTTTATTATACTTAACCCTTAAGTACTAAGAATGGAATTTCGTATGCATGTACGTGAAGGGTTCTCATACCCTGGGGCCACTTTTCTGACTAAGAAACTAAAAAGTTGAAATTAAAATTATTGACATGTATTAACATGCATTATTCTAAAAGGTTATAAACTCAAATAAAAAAGAACCTTTATTATTATTATTATTATAAGGGTAAAACTACTTCATTAGGATATCTTATGGAAAATGTGTATAACATTACATAGCTCTAATTCAAAAATATTTTACGTTAACTTTCTTTTTAAATATTAAAAGGAAATAGATAAATATTACCTAAAGTTGAAACAATGAAAAAAAAGACTCAAAATCTTAATTTAAAAGGGGTAAGGGCGAAAAGATATATGTATTTTAAGAACCAATCTATCCAGCAAATTTTCAGTCATTAGCTTATCGTCATTTGAAATAAAGACATAGAAATTTCATTATTTATGTTTATCTTAATCAATATTAGGTATTATTGGCCAGCCTACAAGGAGATCTGTTGCGGAATTTTGCCTTGCTACTGGTCACAACTGTCTTGCCAAGGAATTTACATCGTATACATGTTGCCGCATACATGTTCTGCAAACGTTGTGACCTTGAAGACATGATGGAAATGTGTCACCCTCTCTGTTGTCCATCTCTCTCCACGAAAACCACGTATAGGTCTATAGATTCTCTTTCTGTGGCTGCTTTTCGTATTTTATTTTGTTGAGTGTTTCTCTATTTTGGCCTCGGATATCTTTTGTACCCGCTATTGGAAATTTAAAAAAAAATATTTATCTGAATTGTATTTTAGATGTTACAACTGTCACCTGAAACAGGTAATAATGTCATAAACTTACATTTTTAACCAATATTAACTCTTAGTCCTTTGTTATACATTGATTATAATTGGCTTTGACGGTTTTGTTCCGAATCTGTATCATGCTTATACGAGGGTGGTTCAAAAATTAAGGTAGCATGTCTTTTAACCAAAAGGTTTATTCACGAAATCCAAGAGGTATACAGACATAGCAAGGTATTTGGTACGATTATTTTTAAACATAGCCTCCATGGGCATCAAAGCATTTGTTCCATCTGTAAACCAATTTATCGAATCCGGCCTTGAAGAAATCAGGACATTGGTCGCTGAGCCACTTAACAACGGCGTCCTGAACTTTGACATCGGTTTGGAAATGTCGTCCTTCCAGGTGCTTCTTCGACGGCCCGAAGAGATGGAAATCGCTTGGGGCGAGATCTGGGCTGTAGGGAGGCTGTTCCAATACGTTCCATCGGAGGCGCTGTAGCAAATATTCGCCCCCCCCTTGACCTGAGCTCGTCTCGCACATTTGTTCTTCCTTTCTGGAATTCATTCCACCAAAACCACACCTGCTTTCTGAACATGACATTTTGTCCGTAAACTTCCACTAGTTGACGATGAATTTCTGTTGGATATCTTTTCTTTATACACAAAAATCTTATTAGACTTCGCACTTCAGTGGATGGCCATGTATCCGCCAACGCCTCCATCTTTTATCTCAAATTTCGGAGCTTTACGGCACTACTAGCTCTATATACCGGTGACATTTGATTTCTGTGATCCTCTGTTGCACCTAGACATGCAATTTCATTCGATCGGGGGAAACGTGCACAAAAGAGAGCTCTAGTTACCTTAATTTTTGAACCACCCTCATATATCATTTTGTAATCCTGGACATTATGTTTAAAAACAAAAAAAATAGTTCTTTAAAAATAATTCTTATAGTACTTTAAAAATCTAAATAGCCTCTAAATATCTAAAAATTAGAAATTCGAAGTATAAACAACTGTTTTATATTATGTTTGAATTTAGATTTTGAAGCGCAATGGTAATTAGTTTGGCCGTTTCTATTAATAAATGGAAAACAAAGTACCTTAACTTTGTATGACATACAAATCACTTATCATTACTGATTTTAAAGTCTAAGTAAACACTTTCCAGCAACAAAGTAGTATTGTAGTATTGATATTACTCTGACAGATTTGTTTTTCTGCTTTTTTGATAAATTTTTAAATAAAAAACGTAATTCAGCAATACCTTGGCAAGGTTTCACAGACACAGAAAAAAGCAATGGCTTGGTGAGATTTAACAAAATATGAAAGATAATGAATTTCATCAATAACATCGTAACGAAAATCTTGAACTGAGTATTTTAGCACAAAGGTGCTTTTGTTATCTCTTTTAAATATTTAAGTTTCTGACTTTTTGAAGTTCACCAAAATTTCTAGTAAATTAAGTAATACAGCAATGCCATGGTGACGTTTAATATACATACAGGAAAATTTTTATTTTAATCAGGTACACAATTTAATTCTTTAATTTATTTTTATATAGATTTTTATATATTTTTTAAATAATTTTCTAAAAGTAGCTCACAAACATATTTTATATCAGGTCATGTAATTGGTAACGAGAAGTAGATACTGATATAATAAAATGTTTAACTATTTTGATTCATTCAACCATTCCTTTAAATTATTGAGTACTTCCAAAACTTTAACACACGCAATAAGGAAATCACTACTAATTCTAACGAAAAACAACGTCTTATGTGCTATCGTAAAATACTTACTTTGATTGAATTCTCTGTGAGGTGAATTTTTGGAAACTTCACCCTTTACCTCACATATATTTGCTTCATTTCTTCTTGTTTACCTGGTGAGTCAAGATATTGGACTGGAAACGAACAACCACCAAGGATGTTAATAAGAACAGAAAGATCAATGAGGGATTTATTCGGAAAAAGGGACCCTTCGCAAATTAAATATCGATCACGTCACACTGATTTGGGTGCTTCTGAAAACGGCTCAAAACTATTTCCAGAAACAGTACTAAGCTGGCGGAACAGACACTAGACATTAGAAAAATTAGTTCCTTTAATAAAATGAAACAGCTAGCTGTCATTTTTAAAATTGCCTTTTTATTTTTTATTTTTTTTCTTCCTTCGTCACAATTGAGACTTTCTGTCTGGGAGGTAATTGAAATTTAAGAGTTAATTTAATTTGTTTCGTAATATAAGATTTGGTAAAATATTTTTTAAGAAGATAATGGAGCAGTTATTAAGCACATTGAAGAGAACATGTTTGCTTGCCGACTAATAATCTTATTTCTTTTTCTTTTACAACAGAAGGTGAAAAGAATATCAAGACTGTTCGAAACAAAGGTATCCAGATAAGATCAAAAGCACTGTCAAAAAACCTGAACGAAATGTATTTGGAGTATCCGACTGAAAGTAAATTAGAGGACCACAAGTGCAGTGAGGATATTTAAATATTGTCATAAATGATATAAATTATATTAGGAAATATATTTCATATATTTCTAAAGCAAAAGAAAAATCCATTTGTGTATATTAAACTGAATTTCCAAAAATGTCAGGGCCATTGTGATAACCATGGGTTTATTAACAGTAAGAGATTAACATTTTATGATGGGAAAGGAAGCATGAAATACAGTGCCCTCCAAAAGTTAAGGTACAACATGGTTTTCGAAGCTCACCATTAAAATAAAGGCAGTAGCAATACATTTCATAGTGTATATGAATGATAGTATCGAACTTAAAGAAAACTTTGGTCACCACTCACTTTGGTCAAAAAACCTTGGTCAAAAAAACTTTGGTCAAAAAAACCTTGGTCACCACTTTCATTTAAAAGAATTGTCACTAATATAAGAGTAAGAGAAAATGTGGGAAAATCAAACTTTCCCGACTCTGTGTGTAAGTATTTGTGCATGATTGTTTATTTTCAATTTTTTTTTGGCAATTTTGTTGACCCTACACAGGAGACAGTGCCAATTTCTCGGAGAAGTCATTTACCCGATTTATTAAGGTGACGGGCGATCGAGTGGATGGAAAAGGGATTATCACATACGGATGCTCCAAGACATCTCAATGTGTCTCGAAATGTCCAACGACCACGGAATCAGTTTTAACAAAAGATTATGTGTCTAGAAAACACGTGCCAGGTCAACCACGCGTTTCAATGCCTGCGGGAGACCGCTTTCAAGGTCTTTCGGCTCGAAGAAGGAGAAATACTACAGTGCCTCAGCTTGTTTTAGAACATTTTATCGCTTCAGTGGCAAGAATGTCCGCTACTACGGTGCGAAGACGCCTTCACAATTGTGGTCTCTATGCAGCACTGCCAATTGTGCGTGTCCCAATTAACCGACGACAGATAAGTGCCCGTTTATGCTGGTCAAGCGAACACGTTTACTGGACAAGACAGAAAGGGGCTTCTGTACTCTTCACAGATAAGTCCAGGTTCACACTAGAGATCAATTAAGGGCGTCTGCTGTTCTGTAGGGAACAGAACACCAAATACAACCAATCCAACATTGCCGAAAGACACAGTTACATAGGTGGTGGAATCATGGTTTGGCCAGGAATCTATCTCGGTGGTCACACTGATCTGAATGTGTCCCATAGAGGAACTCTGACTGGTTAAGGTATCGGGACGAGATCCTTGATCAATATATCTGCCCATATGACGCTTCTATTGGCAACAAATTCATTCTAATGGATGATAATGCAAGACTTCAAGGAGGTGTGCTTGTAGAGGATTATCTTGAGCGTCCATTTCTTGTGTGAACGGAATGGCACGCTCGATCTTCAGACCTGAATCCAATAGAGCATGTTTGGAACTACCTTGGCAGACACGTTGCTACTTTACGTCCACCTCGAAGGTCATTACATGAACTAGAACAGTATTTATCCCTTGTCCGGTCTTCGCTTCCCATTTCGGTGTTCGACAACTTAATTAGCAGAATAGAAAGTCGGTACCGTCAATGCATTACAGCTAGTTGTAGGCCCATAGAGACAATGTTAGGAAAGAAACCCCTTTTTCCCCGAACAAACCTTAAGACAGCCACTTTTTTTTTGGAACCATTACTGGCCGTCACAGAGAAGTTTCACTGTATAAGATTATATATATATATATATATATGGGTCTATGTATGAACTGGAAGTTATATAATCGATTAACAAAAAAAGCAGCATAGTCATCAAAGTCAGTTATATTTTAAACATAATTATCCATTATTTTCCTTATTTGAGGGAAAATGAATCCCAAACCATAAAATTTGACGCATCTGTTCAGTACAAAAGCTTGTTTAACCATCACTCAATTGATATGTAACATGGATCACCAATAAGTTCATTCTTCTTTCCAAAGCGTAGCGAATTCAATTAGTACAAATCAGTTAAAACCTGACAGGAAGAATAATTGATTTCTACCATTAATCCGTCACGATATAGATCATTTATACCTTAGCACATTGGTCTGCACTGAGGTGCTGACAAAATTTGCTCAGTCTCCAATTTCTAAAAAAATTGCTTTTCACTTCATCACATTTTAAACAATTCGC
Organism: Dolomedes plantarius; assembly: GCA_907164885.2. Taxonomy (NCBI): domain Eukaryota; kingdom Metazoa; phylum Arthropoda; class Arachnida; order Araneae; family Dolomedidae; genus Dolomedes; species Dolomedes plantarius. The sequence continues at coordinate 211,976,087 of OU015492.1, read as the reverse complement.
GAAGCGAAGAAAGGAGCTTTATGTCAGCGTAAAATACAGGTATTTTAAATACCACCATTGAGTTTGGATCTGCAAATAAATTATAATTTTTTGTGAAAATTAAAAAGATTACAAGCCTAGTTTGCTATTTCGCAACAGGGTGGTAATCCCCACTTATAATATATAGTTAATATAGTATTAATTATAATAATTGCACACTATATACCCTGATTTTTACCTTTATATACTGAGTACTATATACTCCTACAATTACCATTACTGAACAATCATTTTAATACATATGCATTTTATAACCATAATAGAATGAGGAATGAATGAATATATATATATATATATATATATATATATATATATATATATATATATATATATATATGTATGTATGTATGTATGTGTGTGTGTGTGTGTGTGTGTGTGTGTGTGTGTGTGTGTGTGTGTGTGTTAGTTAGTTATTTTTAATTTTTTCGTAATACTCAAAATAAAGCTAGGAGGAAAGAATTTTATGTTAGTTTAAGTGTTACAACTGAATATCATGTCAGTTGGAATATCATAAAATCTTGATTCGAGAAAACATTTTCAGTGTGGGTCTTGATTTCTTTTTAAGGCAGGTGTCACAGTATATTCGTGATGTTATTATTGAATGGGAATAATAAACTTGCAAGAAAAGTATGCATTTTGGTAAATTGTATCCATGCATACTTTTATATATATTAAGTAAATATGGGGTTAATATTAAACCCACATACAATGCAAATAAGGTTTCATCATCTGAGTCCACTTAATTAAAAGTTATGAGAAAATTACTTGTTATTGTTATATACTATCTAAAATAATTTCACTTTACATGAGCGTCATTCTTGAAATTGTTTAAATTCTCGGTTTTCTGCACTATGTGAAACAAAAACGTGGTGAAATCTTGTAATTAGGGATTTCGTGTTTACAATGTATGTGAAAATACACGTTTAAGACAATATGAGGCTGTGATATATGTAATGCACAAGCATACATCCCAAATAAAGTCAAAGTATTTTGGGTTTTTCAAAGCTGTTAGGAACATCTAAAATAATTTCAATATTTTCGTTTTAAAATATACTTATTCGTCCCCATTTTTTCCTCCCTTCAAATTCATTTACCAGTACAAAATAGCATTTGAAAACACAAATATCTCCTATATTTAATGAAAACAATACATTTTCTTAGTTATAGGAAGAAAGGAAAACTTTAAATCCTGTTTTCAGTAAAGAAAAGGTTATGTTTAAAACTCGAAATATAATAATATCAGGAGACAATCATTGCCGAACTGTTGAAAACAATGCAATTAAATAAAGTGATAAATTGGTGATAAATGTTGCCAGGAATAAAATTGATAAAAAATAAAATAAATATATTAAAGGTGAGTTCATAGACGAGAGTTTAAATATTCGTAGAAAATAATTAGTTAAATAAACTTTTCAATAACTTGTGAATCATTGAAGTCATATGGAACTATTTTACATGCTAATTGGAGTAACAGAAAATTCGTCATTCAATCCCCTAGATATATTAATAACATCTTAATCCAATAAATAAAATAGGTTATTATTCTTAAAAAATGTATTAATTAATTCATAATTAATTTTAGGATACATTTTGGATAGAGAAATTGTAAACATATCTGGTCTCTCTGACATACCTGAAAAGTTAATTGGATAGTTATATTTATTATACAAAAAATCTAATTCCTTATAAAGTAATTTATATTTGCTAAAATAAAGACATATTAGTGTATTCAGACAAACTAATCAAGTTTCAGCCCTCGCGAAAGTAAATTCATTGCTTCAACGTTCTCTCTTTTACCATCCGAAAGTTTTGATTAACTAAGAGAAAATTACATTGGCATCTGAATCTGCCTTGTAATCAGTCTAAGAGTAAATTCAAAATTTCCTCGTTTTCGTTTACTGAACTTATTGATGAAAAAATCCTTTCTTTGGATGCATTTTAATTAAAAAACATTTCGTTTGTTAATTTCGTTGCAGATATCTCCAGTTTTTCCACGCAATGACGTTTTGTTCTGTAGGTATCGAATCTACGACCTATGGACTTTAAACCAATCGTTATATCGTAGACACCATAGCATGTAAGGACATGTCATCTTAAGAAAATGATCCATTTCAATTAAAAAAAAAAGTTTAGGTCTTTATATGATAATTTTGCTGCCGCAGCAAAATTATAATATGATGAACAATATTGAAAACTGTATGACAAGTACGAATATTTTTGCTATAATTTCTTGCATGTTCTAAAACAAGCACAATTATCTTAATTAACAAAGACACACAAAAATACATACACACACACACACTATATAAATATATATATATATATATATATATATATATATATATATATATATATATATATATATATATATATATATATATATATATATATATATATATATATACACAAATGTCCATGTGTGTATGTAAATTTTAAACACACAATTGGGTTTTCCATTTTGAAGGAATGATAAAAAGCTTTTAAGGGGATGGTGGACCTTTCAAAACGATTTTTGAAATTTTTACCACAGAGATATGAAATTTTGTATATATATTCATTAAAGTATAACAATATTAAACACCTTATAAAATTTTATAAATATTTTTTAAAATTATTTCATAATTAAAAATTTAAATTATATTACCCTCTTTAAAATGCTCCTTGCGACTCAATTTTAAACTTTTCCCCTTGATTTTGCATTTATATTGCTTATAAATACTTTCTGAACAAAGTTATGTATTTTTTTGTACTTTCGTTGAATAGTTAATTTTTAGAAAATATTTTATGCTTGTACTCTGAATTTTCGCGAAATTTTTGTACTTTTCTACACTAAAGTTAAACTTTTATAACCTAAATGACCTCGAATCCTAAAATGGATACATAACTTTATTTTGATGTATTACAGGAATCTTATTATAAATTTCATAAAATTTCGTCAAAAATTATGACGCGAGGAGCATTTTTAAGACTTGCAAATCTAGAAATTTCTCATTTTGAGAAAAAGTCATTTAAAAGATAATTTCTATCTACCTTTAATACTTACTAATCTAAAGCCACCAATTTTCATTTTTCTTTTCACTACACATTTTAAATGCATTTCATTCTAATATTTACATGTTTTTAAAATATTAATACACCCCCCAAAATAATTCCAATTTTTGCTCAATTTTTGGTAATTTGAAAGTCCACCATCCCCTTAAGACAATTACGATCTTTTAATAAAGAAATGAGTTGAGAAATGAATTTTTAGTTATAATTAGAATTAGATAATTAAGAAAAAATATAATTAACTTAATATAGATATCTGTGCCAAACAATTATTATTATACTAAATTAAGTATTTTATCACACCTTTCAAAACCGCTGTACTTAAAATTGTAAGATTACGATAAAATTAGTATATGCCTACATACAACAATGTAAGTCCCTTCATAAGAATTGGTTATATAATAATATTCATTTATAAATTTACTTATATTGTTAGAAATATTTCCTAAAGTTTTTTTTTCTCTTTTTAAATGCGTAAGTCACTTCGTGGCATTGCCCAATGAAAATTCGTGAAGTTATGCTGGATACTTTATTATGGGAGTACCTTATAAGTGAGCCAGCATTGCTCCCTATGAGAGGTACGGCGTGGAAACAACCTAGCCTTATTCGGGAATTAAAAGAAACCCCACAGCATAGCAACTCAGAACGCTAAACACTACTATGTGAGCGACGTGAAACTCACAAAGTAAAAAAATGACAGTTAATAAGCTAATGTTAATTCAGCATAATATATAAACGTAATAAATATTTTAATTAAGAACAGGAAAAAACTATTTTTTGATAAAATTGGCGAGATCTTTTGTAATTCTATCTTATTATAAGTGAATATGAATTGTAAAACTCCCCATAAATTGTGCAATAGGATAATCTATTTCTATCTGCGGATTTTATGAAAACACGCCTCTTTGATTCTGCACGGGACAAAAAATTAACATCAAATTAACGTTACTTTATAAAATACAATATGAATGTATGATTATTTAATTTTCTAAGAAAAAACTGTTCAAGAAAAACTGCATGTGAAATGTTGCTGTAATGAAATAAGGATTGTGAATGTCAACGCATCAAGTTTCAAATATATTTAATCAAGCAAATATAACTACATATGTACATATTAATATCCTCATTAGCGCATGATATTTACTATAGGCTTTAAATTAAAAATATCGAGAACTATTTTGAAAAATAATGATTTTAAAACAATAATTTATCCTTAATACTTATTTTAGTTTTATTTTAAAGTATATTGATAACTACTGTTCAAAACTAATGACTTTAAAACAAATATTTATCCTTTATATTATATTTTTAACAATTTGGAAAATTTAATTTTCCATGAAAGTAATGGTGCGATTTTAATTGTTTTCAAAGTACTTAAAAGAATAATTTAAGACAAAAACCTTCAGAAAAAATATTTGTTTACAACTAATCACATTTATGAGGAAGGATGTTATTTTCTCCATACCTGCATCAAACATAGTTTTATTCTAAATTTTAATTCAATATATAAAACTAACATATCTATATATATATATTAATATTATATACACTATATATAAAAGAACAGTAGTTAAAAAAGGGATTCAGTTCAGTTTTGAGACAATCCCCAAATAAACAGACATGAGAAAATAAACAAGAAGAAACACGAAACAATGCTGGAAAAAAGGCAACAATATGATGAAGAATAAGGTTTTCTCTTTCAATGCAAAACAAATTCGCAAATTTCTTTCCCAAGTGTCTTAAAAAGTTTCCCAAAGAAATTGCCCTTCAGGCTTTTATATAAAAGCTTCCATAATGTTTTGCATATTATTAGAGTTTTGAACTCTCTTTATTTATTACTTTCTGCAGAGAATAATGTTATTTTTAACATCACTGGCATACACATACGTTTTTCTTCATAATTTATTTTATTTATTCACACTTGATAGTAAAAATGCTACAAAAGATCAATACTAAAGTGGGAAATTCATATATAGATATATATATATATATATAGATATATAGATAGATATATAGATATATAGATATATAGATATATAGATATATATATAGATATATAGATATATATATAGATATATAGATATATATATAGATATATAGATAGATAGATATATAGATATATAGATATATAGATAGATAGATAGATAGAGAGAGAGAGAGGGGGAGAGAGAGAGGCATACATATATCTATATTCAAGGGATCAAAAGTTTTATATATGAATAATACATTACTGGCCAATTAATTTGCGACACCAGGAACGAAAGCAAATACCGAACCTTTACTTATTGTACGTGAACAGGATAGGAGAAAGAAAACATGATTAAATTTGTAGGCAGTTTTGGGGTATAAAAGGTCCGAAATTAGTATACAAAGCTTCCGACTCAGGCAGCTAAAACGTCTCTAACCCGGTTAAGCATCGAGTCGAACAGAGCTTGGATGACAGATACAGGCAAGTCACTCAGTGCTGCCTCAAGTCTCTGCCACAATTCATCAATCGTAGTGGCTGGAGAGCGGTGGCGGCCCACTCTCTCAGCAACCCATGACCAGATGTTTTCAATAGGTGAGAGATCTGGAAAACGTGCTGGCCAGGGCGACAGTCGACCATCCTCTGTGTCGAGGTAGGTCAGGACACGACGTGAAACATGCGGCATTTCGATATCTTATTAAAAGATGATGTTTCCGGGGTCTTGAAGATAGGGCACAGCCACCGGCATTAAGATCTGAGAAATTTAACGCTGACAGTTCAGATTACCAACGACTTTGACAAGAGGTGTTCGTGTCGTTTATCCAATGGCTGACCATACCATCACACCATGTGCAGTGCCCGTATGACGATATAGATTGCAAACAGGCCACGAGTGTTCTCCTTGGGGCCTCAAGACACGGATACGTCCATCATGATGGTGCACGCAGAACCGGGACTCGTCTGAAAAGACGACGTGGCGCCATTCCTGTATTCAGTTTTGTCGTTGGGCGTACCACAGTCACCGCGCGTCTCTATTCTGCAGTGTCCAGGGAATCCGCAATAAGGGTCTTGTGTAGACAGTTCGTGCTGCTCCACACGTCATTGCACTGTCCTGAGGATACTTGTGTTGCAAACAAGCCCATTCCCTGACTCAAGGTCCGTGATGTGGCTGTAAGATCTTGGCAAGGACGACATAATAACATGTCTGTCGTGTCGGACGTTGATAACCTGCATGGCGTTTAATATAACCCTCCTGACTTCATCGATTCCATATTCGCATGACAATCGTTGGATTCCGACCAATGCGAGTAGCAATATCGAGGAACCATAAATAGCACTCTCGATAGGCCACGAAACTGCCACTATGGAATTCCAACACGAGCTGGTAACCGTTTCTCCTTTATATAGGAGGTATGACACGATCTTCTCACAAAAAAACATTCAAATACGATTTCTGGATGAGAAACACGCTAAGTAACTTTCCGTTTGAGACGCCATTTCTCCCTCCTGCGTCGTTCGATTGCGCTTAAATGCCAGAAGAGATTAAAGAATCATTTGCATATCCTAACATTTTCCTTTCATATGAATTTGAAATTTGTATCATTCCTCTATCATGGTGTTGCCATTTCATAAGTCAGAAGTGTATTTCAATAGTAAAACTAGTAATAAGAGACCAATCTGAGAAAATTCAGCTTTAGACTGTTAGTTTTGTGAATTATTTTTGCGGCATTTCTATTTCAATTGTTTCATTTCGGTAAACCACTAAGTAGGGAGGGGGGATGCGATATTTATATATAAATAATATTTCTTCAGCAAAGCATGTAATAATAGAATGATTTGACAACATTTCGCTTAAGAGCGTTACTAGCTTATTTGGAGGATCTTATTATCATATATAATAGTTTATTTTAATTTTACAATACTTTTTAAATTTTAAAATTTTCAATGGCATTTATATAAATGCAGAATTATGTATTCTGTTTTGTGATTTTAGAAACTTGTCGCAGATTTTTTTTCCCAAATATTTTCCATCTTTCTAATATCTCCGATGCATCTGTTCCGAATCTGAGTTCATATTCCTCGGCGTTGCGGAAGATTCAAAAAGTCCTGAATCACAATACACCGCTGCAAATTTTCTTTTAAATTTCCATAGTCAGGACGTGAGGTATACTCGGAATATATTTTTATGCTCTCAAGCATTCCAAGATAAAAATATACGGGATAGAGTGCTCCATCTAACCTCTTTCCTAAAAGACTTTGCGTTTCTCGTTCATTGTCGTGACAAGCGGGAACAGAAAACATTTTGGACTACAAAAATCTTAAAATAGAGGGCTAAAGAATCTAAGAGTGCCCATTTTCTGTTTCCATTTTATAAACTGATCGGCTTTGAAATTTCAGGTAAGAAAAACTGGGCACAAGAAAGAAAACACTGTTTTTCTTTATTTATTTGGTTTATTTACATTCATAAATTCGGGCATAGAAAATAAATAGTAAAATATATATTTTTAACGCATTCTCTGTGACACTGTATTACTATTAATGCAAAAATTAATGAATGAGTTCTTAGGAACAGGACTATTAGTCAAAATTTTTGAAATACTAAAATTCAATTTTATTCGGGAATTTATTTTCTTGAAGCGTTTTTCTAAAGTATTGATTTCGTTGAAAATAATGAGTATATTTTGGAAGTATAATTAACTCAATATGATTATAACTCTAACTTATGTAAGTATAATTAACTCAATGTGAAATAAAAAATAAAAGGGCTTACCTTTATCATATATAACTCAATAACCAATGGAAAAACTTTGATGATACTCAACGAGGTTGGAATATCATCATAGTTTGCCTTATTATTACTAAGACAAAAATAATTTGAATGAGTTAGTTCTTAGGAACACGACTATTTGTGAAAACTTTTGAAATACTTAAATTGAAATTTATTCTGGAATATATTTTGTTGAAGTGTTTTTCTAATGTATTCATTTCGTTGAAAATAGAAGTATAATTAACTCAATATGAGTTATTAGGAACACGACTATTTTTCAAAATTTTTGAAATACTAAGATTGAATTTTATTCTGGAAGAAATTTTTTTTGAAGCGTTTTTCTAAAGTATTAATTTTGTTGAAAATAGAAGCATAATTAACTCAATATGTAACAAAAGGCTTTAAATTTATCATATATAACTGAATAACCAATGGAAAAACTTTCATGATACTGCAACGAGGTTGGAATATCATCATGGTTTGCCTTATTACTATTAAGGCAAAAATAATTGAATGGGTTCTTAGGAACACGACTATTTGTAAAAACTTTTGAAATGCTAAAACTGAATTTTATTTTAGAATATATTTTGCTAAAGCGTTTTTCTAAAGTGTTCATTTCGTTGAAAATAGAAGTATAATTAACTCAATATGAAACAAAAAATTAAATCACTTGCCTTTATCATATATAACTCAATAACCAATAGATAAACTTTGATAATACTGCAACGAGGTTGGAATATCATCACGGTTTGCCTTATTACTATTAAGGTAAAAATAAATGAATGAGTTCTTAGGAACACGACTATTTGTCAAAATTTTTGAAATACTCAAATTGAATTTTATTCTGGAAGAATTTTTTTTTGAAGCGTTTTTCTAAAGTATTAATTTTGTTGAAAATAGAAGCATAATTAACTCAATATGTAACAAAAGCCTTTACATTTATCATATATAACTGAATAACCAATGGAAAAACTTTCATGATACTGCAACGAGGTTGGAATATCATCATGGTTTGCCTTATTACTATTAAGGCAAAAATAATTGAATGGGTTCTGAGGAACACGACTATTTGTAAAAACTTTTGAAATGCTAAAACTGAATTTTATTTTAGAATATATTTTGCTAAAGCGTTTTTCTAATGTGTTCATTTCGTTGAAAATAGAAGTATAATTAACTCAATATGAAACAAAAAATTAAAGGACTTGCCTTTATCATATATAACTCAATAACCAATAGATAAACTTTGATAATACTGCAACGAGGTTGGAATATCATCACGGTTTGCCTTATTACTATTAAGGTAAAAATAAACGAATGAGTTCTTAGGAACACGACTATTTGTCAAAATTTTTGAAATACTCAAATTGAAATTTAATCTGGAATATATTTTGTTGAAGCATTTTTCTAATGTATTCATGTCGTTTAAAATAGAAGTATAATTAACTCAAAAGGAAACAAAAAATAAAAGGGCTTACCTTTATCATATATAACACAATAACCAATGGAGAAACGTTGATGATACTGCAATGAGGTTGGAATTTACTGATATATTTCAAGGGTAGTGTAAATTTTTCTTCTCAGTATATTTATTTCAGTTTAACATTCAAAATATTATTCAAAGTATTATATATATTTCATCAGTTGCATAAAAAAATCAATTTACTTTAAAATTTGAAATCTGTAACACATCCCTTTGAGTGCTTAAACGTCAATTAAGTGTTCGCGAAATTGTTTGCACACATTCTCACTTTAACAATCTATTCACATGGTAGATATATAATTATTAAGTGAAAGACAAATAACGCTAGATTTCTCGTGCAGTAAAAAACAAGTTCAAAGCGGAAAACTTATCCTTTTTATCATTGAACTGCTCTAATCTTTCCTTTTTTGTCTTAACCGTCATGTATCCGATTTTAGATTACTTAGTGGTACTTGAGAAGGTATATTATAAAGTATCCGATAATTTAATCAATATTCATTCTGATCGCTTCGGTTTTTGCAGAATATATTATTTAATATAAAATTATAAAATAAGTACCTCACATTTATCCATGAACCTGAATGTTTTCAAAAAACTTAACTCTGATGCATAATATATGCTTCTTTGAGAATCATTTCCATATATTAGTACTCACAACATACGTATATAAACAACGGATTCGTTAGTAGCAATTGACCATTCCTAAAAGTTAAGGAATATTTTAAAATTATTAACCTATATCCTAAAATTTATATAATTAGGACATTTCATGTATTTATTACTTTCCTGCCACAACCCTTTTCCTAAAGTGGTATAGAATCTCCCAAACTGCACTACTAGGCTTGCTAGTAGACACCTAAGGAACCTTTCATTTGACAAGGGAAGAAATGTTTTATCCATCTGCACAGTGCGATGTCCGGCAAGACTCCTCGGAGCACATTTTGGAGTGTATGGGCCTTACCAGAGAGGATCTCCCAACAAACCATCCTCTGGTCCTTGATTTGATCCGAGACACCAACCTTATGAATCTCAACTGAATTCATATTCAAATGCCATGGGATTAGAAACAACAACAATAACAGCAAATACGTTATTTCCCAATAAGTAAGGTACCTATCAATGAGAAAAAAAGAACTTAGCTATTAACACTCCGTCGGGCGCGTCTCGAAACTTACGTCATCGGGCGCGGTGTATCTGTCAGATACATCTCTGCTTTATGTGTTTTCTGTTAACTTTTATTACTTTAAATCTTCTATTTTTATTCTTTTTAGGTCCAGGCTTTTACACACGGACCTTTTTTTTATTTATTTTTATTTTTTTACAATTTTTATTTTTCACAAAATACCAGCTAATAGAAGTAAACCAATAAAGACTTTTATTTCAATATTATCTGTTAGTCTTGAATCTCTTTCTCTACTACATAGATAAGAAACTGCAGACATGCATTCTTTAGTGCATTTCACAATTATTTCCAATATTTAGTCAGAAAGAAAAACAGTTCCAAGAGTTGTATATAGATTTTATACCTTTCGCTCTACCCATTACTCCAGGTAATTTTGTGATAATATTCTGAGATCTACCTTTGACATTTTTTCTTCCGATCCATTTGGCCCATTTAGTACTATTGTCTTTTCCTACATAAAAATCATCATTATTAGCATCATCATCAAGTTCTGAGTCATTATAATCACTTTCACTGCTATCAGAATCAACTTCAGATGTTTCTAAAATATCTTCTTCGTCATCATCACTTTCATCAAATTCTTCAGCATTTAATTCCTCATTTCCATCACTAAATAGAATACTATGAACCAGCTCAAGGTCTTTTTGATTATTCAGATCTAAAAAGCGTTTAGGACTCATTATGGGAAAAGATAAATCAAAAACGTACAAGGAATCGTGGTACTTCCGTAAAGCTTCAAAAGACAAACGTTATCAGGCGCGTGTATCTAACAGATACAAACCTTCAAACAATCTTCAAAACGGAAATACTCCTACACGGAACTGGTCGTTTCTGCTTTCCAAAGGAGTCAGTGATCAGATGGACAGATAATGATAAGGTCAAGGTCGTACGAACACGTTTTAGGGTACAAAAGCAGAGATATTGACACGCGTGTATCTGTCAGATCAGATCAACGCTCCCGATGGAGTGTTGAGTCAACCAGAAAGATGCTGACAGAAGTAAAAATTAAATATGAAGGCCTTATTTGAACAGTGGTCCAAATCCATTCTTGTTCATTTTGAGATACGAAGTCTAATGAGTGCTGAACAATGATTGCTGAAGTCTGATTTGTAATGCCCTCTGTTGGCAGCATAAATAAGCTGAAGGAGTTCCAGTTTAAGAATAAGATAGAAATGACTTGTATGAACTTGAAAGTGAGGCTAACTCCATTAATTTAAAAAGTGGAGATGGACCACTATTAAATTTAGGCCTTTATATATTAAAGCTGGGTTTCTAGTGTCTTAGCTACTCCTTTGGATCGTGAGTTTTCGACTAATTTATAATTACACTGATATTTATTACTGTTTATGTCTTCTAAACTAAATAATATACCTGTGCATTTTAAGTCTTAAGACTTATGCTTATTTTTAAATCCTTTTTTTTATAGCTAGTGCTTTTTGCAAAGCTTTTGTAAATATCCTGCACGATTGTTGCACAGGATAGTTATATAACTTATGGGCATACATGTCTGGAGAACATGAATTTTTAGAGTTTGATTACTTATACGGACAGAGCTTTAAAAGTCCGAGAAAAAATAAAAATATTCGGAATTGTAGTTTGAATAAATAGAAGAGTAGTCAAAACATGCTTTTATTACTTCAAAAACGTTATTAAATATATACTTTGAGGTAGGGGATTAAATTCATTGTTCCGTACATTTTAAATACATTTGTTTTTGTCCTTAAAGTTTACGTACTTTATTGAATTAGATCTTGAAAGAAATTATATGAGGTTCGATAACGTGGAATAAAACTGCCTCTCATGAAACCATTTGTATATCTCTCTATTAAAAAATCTTATAGATACATATTATGTATAATATAGGAATTAAAAAAATTGTAATGAATCCAGATACCTGGCATTTAATAAGGATTTCCCTACTTCCATTCTCGTTTTCTCTTGAATTATATACTCTTAAGAATTCAGGAACTACCCATGTCTGTGTCCCTAATATATCCCCATACTTTAGAGAGTAAGGACATTAGCTATTAGTCTGACTATTCCTTTTCGAGCTATTTATGCACGCTAAATCTTTTTACAACAAGTGTATTTTCATGTATTCTCTCTAAATGTTCCTTATAATTTTTATGATGGTTTAGAACAAATGTGCATTATGCAATACCCAGAGACACTTTTTTCTACCATTTAAGCTAAAGCGATTAAGAAAATTCTGTTCTTAATAATTAGTCTAGACACATTAAAATTAAAACCCCCTAGATCCCACACGCACGCGTAAACACACACACACACACACACACACACACACACACACATATATATATATATATATATATATAGTTGGCAAAGTTGTAAGTGAAAAACCAGCATTAGCACTAAACCACTACAGCCAGGAACCAAAGATGATGAATAGAATTGTGAAAGAATTGTGAAAATATGAATAGAATTGTGAAAAATAGGTTTTTAGACAGTACCTTGACTTCTGCGGTGCCAATACTGTCATAAAAACCAATGGATTGTTTCTAATAAGTATGATCTGAGCAATAAACACACTGGGACACCGTACAATCCATATGAAAAAGAAGAAGGAATAATCAGTGGCTTTATCAAAGATCACCAAAATCGGCGCCAGACAAAGTGAAAGTTAAGTTTAGGAGACCGCAAGTTGACTGACGTGAGAAACATTGCAACCAAGGAACCAATGGAATCACTTTAGAAGACTTACTGTGTTACTGTTTTATTGGAAACAATAACCTAAGTAAACTTAGACTTTTATTATGACTAAGAGTTATTTATTATTTTATTATTTTAATTGCTCTAGTTTTTAATTTAATTTTTAGTAATTATTTACTTACTTTAATCATTTATTTTATTTTACTAATTTAAAGCAACAGAGCATGCTATTCATTAAATCTAAAACAACCAATTATGTGCTTGGAAAGACTATCAGGTTAATAATTACGTTTTAAAACTACCAACAAATCTTTTATAAGTTTATGCCTATTGTCCTTAGAACATAGCCGATTTATTCTTACTAGCTGATTAATAATAATATTGTTAAATACAGATTTATGTAAGCTAGTTAAGTAACTTTGATATTTTACTATTTTAGAGTCATATTCTGATCTTTTATCATAAAGATCAAAAGTAAATTTACCATGAGGATTTATTTTTATGTTTATATCTAAGAAGTTTACATTAAGTTTTTCTTGGCTACTTTGTACTAGTTTTAGATTTGGAGGGTAAAAATTTAGAGCTATATTATTATTACTATTATTAATAACAATTATGTCATCAATATATCTAAATATTTGGTAATTATCATTAACAATATTATTAATATTATCAACTTCATCAAAATGTAAATATAAATTGCCTAGCATACTAGATGCATTTCCACCTCGTGGTACACCATTAACCTGTAGGTATATACTATTGTTGTGTATTATATAATTATGTTTAATTACTAAATCTAATAGCCTATTGAAATGATTTATTTTAGTTTCTTTGTGTAAGTATTGATTATGATTTTTTACTAAAGTTATTATTACCCTATTTAAATCAATTATATTGATATTGTGGAATAAATCTTTGAAATTAAATGTGACTAGAGATTTACAATTATTTAATGTTTGTAGTTTTCTTACCAGACTTAAGCTATTATCAATTATTCCACAAACACCAGAGGTTTTTATATATTTAGGCAATATAATTTTAGGTATATATATATATATATATATATATATATATATATATATATATATATAAAGAGAGAGAGAGAGATGGAGGGAGGAGGATTATAGATTTTTAAAATAAGCAGAGAAATACAATCGTGTTACGATTTACAATATTCATTATTTTTTCGGCTTAGTTTTCATTTAAGATTTTGTAATGTTAAATTGCCGGAAAGGAAGTTCAAATTTAGTCTAGAGTGCTTGAAAGATTTCGATTTATCTTCATATTTTTAATAGTTTGTTTAATCGATTGTAGATTACTTTTAAAATGCCAGAAATTCAATTGATCACCATCCAAACGTGTAATTACGAGGACTCAATACTTTAATTAAAAATTTGTCGAAAAAGAGTAATGACATTTTTAATTAATTTCTCATTAAATGTCAAAATTTAATATGCTGCAACAGCTGAAATAATTTGATTAAATCTTAAGTGAATAAAAGAACATTTTTCTTTTCACTTTATATCATTTATCATATGCAAACCCATTTTAAATATCTTAGACTAATTTCAAGAATCTTATTCATTCTGTATCTGAGTTTGTTAGTGTTACTGGTTGGTTAAATGCAAAACACATTAGACATTCGACAAAAGAGCTATATTTCGAAAGCAAAGAATTCTTTTGTTTAATTTGTGTATGTATGTTTTCTATTTCCTACTCATTCATGTATTTTTAGGTGGTAAATGATACAAGTTATACTTAATTCTGCATTACAAGCAATCGGCGACACCTTGGTTCTTGATGTTGCGCCTGGTGAATAGTGCCAGGTCTTCTTATAAAAGTTGTCTACATGAAATAATTTTATTCTTCTGAAATTGATCCATGGACATTGTGGGTAAGAAGAGGGTTGACAACCAGATCACAAAAGGAGTGATTATTCGCAAGAACTCTATTATTGACATCTCTGTCCCCTCATTTAAACTTATAGAGTTCCCCTTATTGAACTTAATTAAATTTATATATATATATATATATATATATATATATGCTGATAGGTCCACCATTAGAAATAAATAAAAATTAATTAAGTCAGTGGTTTTTTTTCTTTAATACGTTTTTCTACTTGCCTTATTTGAACATTTTAAACTTCAATTGAAAATTTTCATATTCTGCAGTTAACCTTAATGATTCGACAGTAAGTTTAGCTGAAGGTTGAGAATTAAATTTAAACTGCCTTGAAAGTAATATCAAAACCATTAGACGTCTGTAAAAATTTGTTAAAATTTTATAAAACTTTAATCAGATCGTCTAGACGGCGTTTATGAATTAATATTGCTTAGTGCTTTTGAAATTCATATTAAGCTGTTAGAACAGAATTTTATTCTTGTTTAAGTTTTAAGTTTTCACTCGAATGAAATGAACATTTTTTTAAATGTCTAACGTCTGGTAAGAAGAATTATAATTTTTTTTATTATATTCATCTACTTTAGTTAATATTTTATTTAAAAATATTTTTACGCTCATACTAGGATAATGTATATAATATACATATATATATATATATATATATATATATGCACGCACATATAATATATTTGCCAATCTTTAATATTACTTATTCCCATGTTTATCCTTCTTCACAACAGTAGTTTTTGAAAAAAATTTGCTTAGTAACAC
This sequence comes from Dolomedes plantarius, assembly GCA_907164885.2. Lineage (NCBI taxonomy): Eukaryota > Metazoa > Arthropoda > Arachnida > Araneae > Dolomedidae > Dolomedes > Dolomedes plantarius. Next base: position 211,960,255 of record OU015492.1, on the reverse strand, counting down.
TTACGTTAATGTGAATTAGCAATGTATAAGTTTCTGGTATTTTTTATATATAATGTGTATATTGTCGAGAATATTTACCTGTTTCAAAAATCTATTCTTATTATCACATAAAAATTCATTTTTTGGCTGAATATTCTGTTATTCAAAATTTACTTATTTCTTCACTTTCTTTGATAAAATATTAACTAGTATGAAGCTCGCTATAAAGGAAATAAATCTAAAGTAATGAAGGATGCAATATAGATTCAATAAACAAATATAATAAAAGCACAGTGATTTCTTTTCATTTTAAATTTCATCTCTATATTCTTTAAAGACTTCTTACTGTCAGTATTTTCCTGACTGTAGCGTTTGACTATCTCTGAACCGCAACTTCTGTGTTTTAAATTATTTATTTTTTTGTACATGTTGTAGAATGTTAAAAATAATTAGAATACCACTGAAATATATTTCAGTTTTTACATTAGAATATTAAATATTTTCGAGATATTAAATTGAAACAATAAGCATGTGAATAAAATCTTTTGGAAACATGGAATTAGTATATATATATATATATATATAAGACAAAGTTCAAAGAGAAAAACCAGTATGAGGTGTCTAAAGCTACTTGCAGCCAGGAACTAAAAACATGAAAAGATAAGTATTAAATATGTTTTAGACTGCATCTCGTCATCAGCTGTGCCGATACTGTCTAAAAACCAATAGATTGTTTCTGATAAGTATGATCTAAACAATAAACATACTTAGACACCGTACAATCCATTAGAAACAGAAGAATTGAATAACTAGTTACTTAATCAAAGAACTCCAAGCCTGGCTCTAGACAAAGTGGAAGTTAAGAATAGGAAACCGCAAGAAGACTGACTCCACAAAGCTTGCAACCATGGAGCAAATGTAAGCACAGAAGCAGATTTACTAAGGAGACTGTGTTATAGGACAAATAAACCTAAATTAAATTAGTTTTTTATTATCACTAAGAGTTATTTTTATTATATATAATTTAATATTATTTTTACTTAAGAATTTAATTATTATTTATTAATTTAATTGTTGGTAGTTATTTACTTTTATTAATCTTACTAGTTTGTATTACTAATTATTTGCAACAGAACAAGCTATTCATTAAATCTAAAGCAACGAATTATGTGCTTGGAAAGACTATCGGGGAAATAATTACGTTTTAGCACATCTAACAAGTCTAAAATATGCTTATTCCTATTGTCTTTAGAACAAAGCCTATTTATACTTACTAACTGATTTACAATAATGTTTTTAAAGTATTGTATAAAGTATATTTTATAGTTTTTATAGTTTTTAAGTAGTTTTTAAAGTATTCAAAATAGATTTATCTAACTTGTTTACGTAAATCTGTTTTTAAAAACAAGTTAGGTAATCTTGAAATTTAACAATATTGAAATTATAATCTGATCTTTTATCATATAAGTCAAACGCATATTTGCAATTTGAATTTAATCTCATGTTAATATCTAAAAAGTTTACATTAATATTATTTTGTCTACTTTGTGTCAGTCCCAGATTATTGGGGTAAACATTTAAGGCTATATGATGATTACTTTTATTAATTACAATTATATCATTAATATATCTAAATATTTTGTAACTGCTATTATCAATAATATTTATATTATCAACTTCAAAATATTGTAACTATAAATTGTCTAATATATATATATATATATATATATATATATATATATATATATATATATATATATATATATATATAGATATATTGTATGCCCACTAAAGTCCCTTCCCACCCTTTTAATTTCGGAACTGCTGCTGCTATATTCATAAAAGTGATGTCTAGGTATAGTAAAGTAGCCATGCTCTACTAAATGAAACCACCTACCACGCCACCTGTTGGAAAACTGCAGAGTTAGCATTGCTATCTCCAAAACGGAACGAGATAGGGAAAAAAGTGATTTACAAAGTTGTAAAGAATCATCGATTTAGTACGAAAAGATACCTTTAATTCAAAGAATAGAAAGATTAAAACGCGAATTTTTTTTTTCGCGATTTCCTACACTGTGACGTCACGAAACTTGAACTAAAGGAGAAATGATTATCTTTCGGACAAAACGCGACACCGCAATGTGCTCAGTGGTATATCGCTTTTGATCCCCAATCAAAAGGACCGCGTTTCAAACCTCGAGGGTTTCATCCTTGTACTGATTGTCTTTATAAACAGAGAACGCCTGTTCACTTGAGACAGCTGTAAAAGAGACATCTTCTTGGGGTTGTAGTATGCTGATGCTCGTGGTCATGGCTGAGTATTCCAAATCTGAGATCTCCAGTGAAGCAGTACCTCGTCAAGGAATTCGGAGACCAAATAATTGGGTACGGCCGTTCGAAGAGTGGCCTCCACGTTCGCCTGATCTGACTCCACCGGACTTTTTCCTGTGGGGATACCTGAAACAGCAGGTGTATGCGACCCCTCCACAAACATTGCAGGACCTTAAACGACGCATTACGGACGCTTCTGCCAACGTGTCATGCTCTGTGCTCCAACGTGTGCAACGTGAGATTCAAACGAGGATCCAAATGTGTATTGCAGCTGACGGCGAGAAGTTTGAACATCTCAAATAAAGATATATTGTCAAAATTAGTTGTTTTTTTTTCTTCCTCAGATTCTTTTGTCATGTTACAGTGTAGGAAATCACGAAAAAACAAATGCACGTTTTAACCGTTGTAGTCTTCTCATTAATGTCCACAAGGTATCTTTTCGTACTAAATCGATGATTTTCTACAACTTTGTCAATCACTTTTTTCCCCTATGTCATTCCGTTTTAAAGATAGGAATGCTAACTCCGCAGTTTTCCACCAAGTGGCGCTGTAGGTGCATTCATTCAGTAGCGCATGGCTACTTTATTATACCTAGACACCACTTTTATGAATATAGCAGCAGCCGTTCCGAAGTTAAGAGGGTGGGAACGGACTTTAGTGGGCATACTGTATATTCATCCTTTTGGAATTGTAGCGTATACGCAAGATCATCTTGTAAAATTATCACGCTGAAAATGAGCTATTGATTTAATCTTACAATTATAGCTATGCATTTTCTTTTTTAACAGAATAGATATACGTAACATTAAAATAAAATGTGTGGTAAGATATTGAATTCTACTACTAAAATATTCATGACATAGATGTTAGAACAAATGAGGCCATATTAAGTGCGAGGAAAATGCAAAGGGTTAAAAAATATATTCCATGTTAAATGAATGTAACGTGTCAGCATTGATTAGATAATTACTTTTTCTAAAAAAAATAATGACACATTTATATTCAAAGATGTTTCCACAAAGTGATAAAGAAAGGCGAGGGAGTCTAGAGATTGTTGATTACAAAGAACGTGTAAAAGACATTTTTAACATTTATTTATATGGTGTAAATCCGTCTGACAGACGAGAAAAATTTACAATGCATTTGAAATGAGGATGGAATAATTTTTTTAAGATTTCGTATGCATAACAGTTCCGAAACAAAACAAATAATTAGTTTTCTCTTAAAACCTACCTTAAGGATTGTCTCCAAGGGATTTTCAAACTAAAGATGTCAAAATGGATTGTTTGGAGGTTCTGAGAATTTCATTCCACTCATTTTTAATCACGAAATTAAAAAAAGATAAACAGAAAGATTATGGATGGAAAAAATGATTTTCTTCAATACATACAAAATATAATTCTAGATTAGGGTTATTAAAACACGACTAAGCTCAATTTTAATTGTTTCACTGGTGACAAAAAAGGTTAAAAAAAGGAAATAATTAACCCCGATAAATTAAGCCCCTTGAGAGGAAAGTCAGCAAGTTAACAGGTTCTATCAAAATTTTGGAAATTATAACAAATAAACAACGACGAACCAAAATATGCAAATTAATTATATTTGAACATTAACAGCTTATATATGGAAACAAAACAAACGCAAGCCCTATGAAATGTACGTAACTATAAACTTAAGTCCATATGAAAATTAACAGAAATTTAACATTAATCATGTAAATTACGTAAAGTTATAGAAAATGAACAATAGTCAATCACACTAGGTAAATTACTAGAATCAGAACTCCAAATATAAAAACGATACAAATGTATATAGCATTTAATCACCATTGAACAATAGAATACATCAATCAAGAGCGTATCTGTTCCACTTCTAACCCAGACATTCTGATCAAACATGCTGGACTACTGATCAGAACATTGACCCTCAGACTAGACATTGTGTCGAGCAAGGAAGCCTGCTGGCGTCGCATTCGGAATTTCGACTGGATTTCTTTCGTAAAGACCAGTGAGATAGTCTATTGAAATATATTCCAGCCACAACGTTTTCTGTCTTGTTTGAACAGTTTAGACTGTGGTGCAGTACAGGTGATAGAGAAATCGGGGAAATGACTTCTGTCTCCCAATTTATTTACAACGAACGTTGGTAGAATTCGAGATCAAAGTTAGATTTCGACGAAGCTGCAGGAGTAACAATATCTCTTACTCTATAAGTTCTGCACAACAACAAATTGGATTCTCATAACATGCAATCCTTTCAAGGCCATTCATATTTCGTCAAAAGTGACCTATTTCATAGTATCAACTATAGATATTGCCATGTGGTCGGCAGAAGTTGAAAGCATGTTGTTGTTTGTTGTTTGTCAATGCGGGATACTCGTTAATGAAGACAATTGCACTTTGTGAGAATCGGTGTCTGCTTTCAATAGGGGGCACCTCATAGGTGAACCAACCTCTGGAGACACCTCAATTTTCACCGATCACCTTCAGGGACGACATATGAGGAGATCGTACCTTCTCCAACCCTCTATAATCTCATAGGTGAACCAACCTCTGGAGACACCTTCATTTTCACCGATCATCTTCAGGGACGACATATGAGGAGATTGTACCTTCTCCAACCCTCTGTGATCTCATAGAACTTTCCGGTCTACAGATATAACGTTCCCATTTCTGGTCTAAACACAAAGGTATTGAATGGCGTTCGTTGGGATTCAAATTGAGCAACCCCCGTCCCTAAAGTACAAAGCTCTAGCACTAGGCTACCTCGGAACAAATTTAGAAGCATAAAAAGAGAACTTTTCCAAGAAAAAAAAGAGAAACAATTTACAATAATGTTTCATCGGTCAAAGGTGTCTCAGTCTCCTCCCTTTTTTAACTAATAACTTCTGACACCGATTTGTTATTACTTTTTATTTCATTGTAATACTGCTTACATGTTATATTTATATGATACCATGTCACTGATAATAATGATTTAATACATTCTATGTTGTGACAATTTCTCAAATTTGTTTCTTGAGTCCCGATCATCGAAATATATCCCTTATGTCCTGGTATTAAAAAATAAAACCGATAAATTTTGTGGTGTAAGAAAGATCGGACTGAAAGTAACTTGGTCAAAAACGGGACAGTAAAAGATCAAAAAAAAAAGATCGGATCAAAAAAAAGTTCTCTTTAAAAGAGATATCCTAGCAGCTCTACGTGTAGTGATGGTTAGACGGATAGCGCTTGAGCTGACGCAGGAACGCTCATATCAGGATTGTTCAAAATCTCTTTACATCCTTCCCTTCTATGAAAGCAAATTGCTCTCCTAGAATGCATATCTCATAGAAATGTGAATATAGATTATTCCTTCTTCAAGCAGTATGTAATATTGGATAAAGGAATAAAAATAATTTTGTTTACGTTTTAATGGCTACCCTATAACAAGGGAATGCAGATTGATTCCAAATGATAACATGTTTTTGAATTATCATCTGATGTAATAATGCGTGTGCTTTTTAACGTGCGATTACGTTCCTCCTTTACGGTCCTCCAGAAAGAAAATTTGCATATGTCCTGCGTCACGAGATATAATTTTGGCAGCGTGCCAAATCCAGTTTGTTTCGCGTGGGCAAGCGATAAACTGTTATAGATATATAATATATATATAATACATATATATATATATATATATATATATATATATATATATATATATATATATATATATATATATATATATATATATATATATATATATATATTAAATATTATTAAACCCACCCAGATCTATAGCAGATTCATTAATTATTCGTCCAGGTAAACCTTTATCAATATGTGTATAAAAGGGTAAATATTAATATAATATGAAAACGTGTGATAAAATATACCAGGTATTCATAAACTTAAAAAGTGTTATTTTTAAACCATTTATATTATTACAATAATATTTCTAGATTTAATTATATATATATATATATATATATATATATATATATATATATATATATATATATATTAATGCATATCATGTGAATTCGTTATGGATTTGTAACTGAAAATATTTAATTGTACAATGTTTAATGAATAATAAACATACGTTTTTACTAATAAATATACGTTAATAATAGATATACGTTACTATAACTGTTTTTTACTTGTTCTGTGGTAACCCAAATTACACAAAAATTACAATCTATATAGTTCAATTAGCGATGCCATAGATTTTCGCTCGAGTCACAGATCTTTCAAAGCGTAAACTAGAGCATTGTCTAGTAAATTTACTAGTGTGCGGAGCTTTCATTTTAAATGACATGTATAACAATAAGCTTTTTGAAAAGAGTCGAGAAATTTAGCTTCATCCCATGCATTTCCTCAGAAAGTCAGAGCTCGCTATCAGGTAAATCTTTTGTCAAGTCTAAACACGACTTTAGAAGCGATTTTATTATTTATGTGCGAGTGGAAAAACTAATTAAATGTTTTAAGCTAAAAAGGTTAAACAAAAATTTACACATGCTCTAAAGAATATATAAGCATGAAATATTTCTCTTCAATTTAAGATTCCTCGGTAGCTATACTGCAAATTTTAAATGGATTTAATTAAAATTTCCAATCCATTTAGAAATTAAAATTACTTTTTAAAACTCTGGTATGTAAATGTTAAGTACTCAGACATTACCATTAAAGACATTATCATAATCTTGAAGAAAACTTAAATACACCGTTTTTGAAAAGGTTATTTTAAAGGGACAGTGGGTCTTCAAAAGTAACTTTTTTTGTTTTGAATGGATTGACCGGATATTTGAATATGTGATTAGTACCATTGATATATAAAAATGGTTAAAATTTAAAGATGAAATTTTAATAATTTATGATTTATGAATTATTAATAATATGAAAAATTAGCCTAATTAAAAATGTTCCAGGCGCATTTCTTTTGCATTTAATATGGTAATTTTTATTTACAGGCTACCTTCTAGAACTAAGAATGAAACTTATTTCTTATTTTCATTCGTAGATTTTGGGCAAATTTCACATGACATGAAAATTTTTATTTTGAGAAAAACGCATTTAAAGTTATTGCTTTTAGTAACCACATAATATATTAATTAAATACAAATGTCTATAATTTCAGAAATAAAAAATTATTTTTGCAACACATTCCTACTCGTCCGTAGTTTCACAATTCAATAAAATAAAAAAAATCGAATTTTTGGGCAAATTTCACAATTTTGAAAGTCCACTGTCCCCTTAATGAGAGAATTAAAAGTATATTGCAACTTGTAGATATTGTTGAACTGTGTTGCGTCTAGAGGTTCATTGACCTTGAAGTATATTAGGAATCACATGGAATCTTAAATTTCGAATTTATGGGCAAATTTCACAATTTTGAAAGTCCACTGTCCCCTTAATGAGAGAATTAAAAGTATATTGCAACTTGTAGATATTGTTGAACTGTGTTGCGTCCGTAGTTTCATTCATTAAAATATAAAAAGAAAAAAATAGTAATAGTGAAAACACCCTTGTTATTACGCAAAATACCTATAAATCATCTTTTCAAGTACAAAATTTAGAAATTCTGTGGTAGGAAGCATAATTTTTTTTCAATGAGATTTATTTGATATACAGTTAAGTATATAAAACTTAAATTTCAAAGCAATACGATAATTAGAAATGCGCCTGGAGCAGTTTGAATATTCGTATGACATGAAAATTTTTATTTTGAGAAAAACGCATTTAAAGTTATTGCTTTTAGTAACCACATAATATATTAATTAAATACAAATGTCTATAATTTCAGAAATAAAAAATTATTTTTGCAACACATTCCTACTCGTCCGTAGGTTCACAATTCAATAAAATAAAAAAAATCGAATTTTTGGGCAAATTTCACAATTTTGAAAGTCCACTGTCCCCTTAATGAGAGAATTAAAAGTATATTGCAACTTGTAGATATTGTTGAACTGTGTTGCGTCTAGAGGTTCATTGACCTTGAAGTATATTAGGAATCACACGGAATCTTAAATTTCGAATTTTTGGGCAAATTTCACAATTTTGAAAGTCCACTGTCCCCTTAATGAGAGAATTAAAAGTATATTGCAACTTGTAGATATTGTTGAACTGTGTTGCGTCCGTAGTTTCATTCATTAAAAATATAAAAAGAAAAAAATAGTAATAGTGAAAACACCCTTGTTATTACGCAAAATACCTATAAATCATCTTTTCAAGTACAAAATTTAGAAATTCTGTGGTAGGAAGCATAATTTTTTTCAATGAGATTTATTTGATATACAGTTAAGTATATAAAACTTAAATTTCAAAGCAATACGATAATTAGAAATGCGCCTGGAGCAGTTTGAATATTCGTATGACATGAAAATTTTTATTTTGAGAAAAACGCATTTAAAGTTATTGCTTTTAGTAACCACATAATATATTAATTAAATACAAATGTCTATAATTTCAGAAATAAAAAATTATTTTTGCAACACATTCCTACTCGTCCGTAGTTTCACAATTCAATAAAATAAAAAAAATCGAATTTTTGGGCAAATTTCACAATTTTGAAAGTCCACTGTCCCCTTAATGAGAGAATTAAAATTATATTGCAACTTGTAGATATTGTTGAACTGTGTTGCGTCTAGAGGTTCATTGACCTTGAAGTATATTAGGAATCACACGGAATCTTAAATATTTTTCTCCTGTCGACGAAACAAGGTTTTTTGACATGATATATGTTTTTTTCCCCATCGAATTCCTTTCGAGACGAAAATTTATAACGGAAATGTTTCACGCAAAGAATCACGTTCTGTCACTGTAACATCTTCGAGGGGATGCGTTGTATGAAAAGGGGGTTAGTTTGTTGTTTACTACTGCCCCCGCCATCCTCATGAAGTTTGACTAAAGCAGTTCATTGATGATAAAAACATGGCTGTCATCGAAAAATGTGATGATATTACTGCGGTCAAAAGTAACAGCAAGAAAGAAAGGGTATGAATACCTCTATGAATACCCTCTAACGAATGGCATCAAACACAAAAGGAATGTGTGAAGGCTAATGGTAACCATTTTGAAAAGCGATTTATGTTCACAAGTATTGCATTTCTGTTATACTAGCTGAAAATCCGCACTTCGCTGCGGAGTGAATTCAAATTAAATACAACGGTCAATGTATGCAATTAATGGCAATATATATATATTTATTTATAAAAAATCGTAAGGGATATTTTTATAGACAAAATAATGTAGAGGAAAATATTCAAATTAAATCTAATAGGACATACTGAAGAATAGTGCAGTTTGAGGAACATTTCTTTTATTGTATTTTAATATTTTTTTGGATCATGTCCAATCGTCTGCCGCATTAGAAATAAAAAAGAAATGTTTTTGTATATTTAGTTTTTATGCACGTGACGATAAATTTATTTAAAGTACCAGAAAGAGGAATCACGTGATCAGCATTTAATAAATAAAATTCTAAAAATTAATCTTTAAAAATTCCCCAAAAATCAGAAAATCGAGGTAAAGATTCGAAAAAGATCTCATTTTAAAGGAATGTTTATGATCTTTCTCGTGATATACATTTTATAATCTTCAAATTATTATTTTAAATGCAAACTGTAAAAAAGTTACTAAGACAGCTTAAAAATTTAATTTAAAAAAATCTAAGAAGTATTTTTCAAAAATCTTTCTTAGGGCACCCCTACAATATAAGAAGAATCGCCATGCAAAATTTCATCCCATTAGGTCCAGCGGTTTGGTCTGTGCGTTGCATGTCAGTGAGTCAGTCAGTTACAGAAGTGTTTTATATATATAGATGATATAGTTATTGCAATATCTTCCAAAATACTTTTATAATTCATTTCGAAAGTTGCAACTGTATTTATGGGAACACTAGGCAATTGCCTTTTTATGTTTAGCTAATCAACAATAGTAATTATGGACGTTTTTTTCTGACAAATTTACTTACGTGTACACCGAAAACATATCAAAAGTTTCATGAACTAAGTGGAATACAGTATGAGTCTGTTCGGATGATTTCTAGTGGAGATTTTAATTGCTCTTTAAACAAAATGGGAAATAAGAAGATTTTATACTTCATGAAGGAGAGATTTGGATTACTGTTAAAAACTTACCCATCTCTGACAACTACCCTCGGTGGTTCGTCTGTACTTATGGTTACCACTTGACATATTGAGATATTGTAACCTGTAAATTATATCTGTTGTTTCAGTAATCATAAATTATCGTTGTTTTCAATACCAGTGGTGTAGGAAAGCCTACACCAAGTCCTAAGGACCTTGGACCTTGGTGAAGGGTAGTAGGCAGCTTCACTTTTAGGCGAGGTACCACTAGGGCTGAAGAGTGACTTGACCTCGAACAACATCGGTCCCATAATTTTGAACCGAGTCAAGTGTCGAGGCCGGAAAACTTGACCCCGCACCTCCAGAGGTATTTTGGAAACTTGGGGGACATTGCAGTTTCGACAGATTTGTTCACTGTACCAGCTGCCATCAGTGTACACTTTGGTGGATTTGTCAGCGACTGGCAAAGAACCAGAGGCGTTCCGATCACTGGTTCGCTTCATTTGCCAACCGGGCATCCGGGCCCCAATCTGTTGTTCTTCTTTGTGACAGCAGGGAATATATGAATGAAGAAATCTACACTTCTGATGAAAAAAAGCACTGACGTGACAAGTATTTATTTTATGGTGCACAAATATTTTTAAATCTATAGACATATACACCATTTTAATAAACAATTCTTTCCTTTACTACCATCACATAATACATCTTGAATATGCGTCCTTTTATATTCAGAAATATCTAATAGTATATATTGTACAAAACATCGGGAAGCAAGATAAATCGGGCATAACGATGAATGAAGAATTTTAATGTTAAGAGGCTTAAATAGTTGATGTTCACATATAAATTAATCCATCTATGTGTGTGCATATGTTTTATATGACATATTTCTTAAAATGCATTCCATTTATTCATATAAGAAATTTCTAGATAACTTTTGAAAAATTTACATTGCTTATTTAATTTATAGAGACATTTGATTCCTATGTACTCCAGAAAGTAACTCGAAGGATAACATAACTAGAAAGATAACAAATAAATAAGGCTTATGTAATGCAAATCTGGACTCACGTTCAGCTTAATTGAAAAATGAAACATTTCGATGCAATTTTTGAGTATATTTGAGAAATGTTTGCGAAAAATGTTCCTGCTTTATTGAAATAGATTTGATTTGATTCAGTTTTTTACATTTTTGACAAAAAAATATGTAGGATTGCTCCAACAACAACATTTGTATTTCATATTCAAATTATTTAGCACTTATTTTAAAATTAAATTCCTCATACTTGCTTTTAGTTTTCATATACAAAGCTTTAATAAAACCTTTCGGTATAATATATCTGATTTCGCTTTACTTAGATACTTTTATGAAATATATTAAATATAATAAAGCACACAACCATTTGTAGCAGAACCTTGTATCCAATTAACGCTTTCCGGCATGGTGGGTTAAAAATAGTCCCCCCTAATTAAAAAAATTCTATTCACTTGAGCTGTATTTCAAATATAGAATACAATTGGTTTTCAGTTCTAGTTTTGGTTGTAAAAAGCAGAGCATAACTGGGTTCTTCATTTTTGCATAATAATTGGCTAAAGTAATCAATAAAAAATGTCTTTAGGACTGCTCATTGTTTGAAGGATTTTCCCCAAAGAGATCTGGGAAAGCCTGAATTTTCCATTCAGAATAGGAATTTTTTTTAAATGGATAATTCTAAATAATTGGGATTATATATATATATATATATATATATATATATATATATGTGTGTGTGTGTGTGTGTGTGTGTGTGTAAGTAAGTAAGTAATATATATCGAAAATTTATTTTAAAGCAATTGTTGACGATATTTTATTGTATATATCTTATTTTCATTGGTTTACATTATATACTGCAAATCTATTGTTCTCTGCAAATCTAAAATTGTTCGAATTTTCGAAAAAAATGTTATTGTATTAAAATTTTTTTGGTTCTTTTACGCTTAAAATTACGTTTAAATCATATTTCTGTCTTAATTAGAACAGGAAAACTTATTATATTTTTTGTATCAATCTAATAGTAGCCAATCTTGGTTTTCACCTGTAAGTGCGTTTTTATGCATGATGGGTTTTTTCCCCATTTCTCGTCTTTAAATTGTTATAAGTCAAGAACCGTTAAAGATAAATGGTTGAAACTTGAAAAATGTCTTTTTAAACTGTTTTACTTTAATTTTAATTCAGCAAATTTGAAAAAAAATATTTAATTTTTAAAAATACGATTTTTTAAAAATAAGTTTCATCATTTTTTTGTAATTTTTTCTCTAAATATTTTAAATTTTTTTAAGAATTAATATTTCAAAAAATGCTGAATCAAAATTAAAACTTATAAATTTCTGTTTATTTAAATGAAAAAATTTTGAAATTCGACAAATAATATTACGAGTTATAAAGATTTTAAATTTGAAAACTTTTTTAAAACTTTTTGAGAAATTTTATTATGTGATTTTGTTTACAAATTATATGGTTGACCATCACAAAAAAATTCAAAATTTTAACTCAAAAAATGTGTCCCGGATCCCCTTAATATCCACTATAGTGTAGGGAATGACATTGTTTCTTGGAAAAACGGTATCCCACCTCCCCCCTGTAAAGATAAAAACGGCAGAATTATCAAAAGCATAAAGTATCTAAGTAAGAATACCTGACTCTTTATACAACATTTTTTAAAATAAACTTCAGTTGTATTTTAATATAGCTTGTCGCAAAGGGTTGAAAAACATGCTTTGCGATTAAAGTTATCAAACTTAAGTTTCTAGGGAAAATTATATATTTGCATTTTAGTTTATACGGAAAGCCATATTTGGAAATGCTTAAAATTATAATTTCATCTGCAGGATATAATTATAGAGAACGCGCTTGTTGAACTATACAATAAAATAACTGCTAAGATTTTCAATGGAAAAGTCATATACATATGCTGTCAAAACACTTTTAAAAACTAATATATTATTCTTTTATATTTTCACAAAAGGGAATTCTTAAAAAATTGTAAAGTTTGAAAACTGCATGTTTATACAGTTCTAAAGAATTACGTACTTAAAATAAAAGGAATTTATAAACATTTTTCTCTTTCAAATTTTAATGTTTTGTTGAAAGTCCTTCACTATTGAAGTTTCATTCAATTTTGTTAAGCAATTTGTATTCCTAAGGGAAAATATAGTAAATGAAAATCGTACGTTTTAGGGAAAAAAGAATGCTTAAAGTTTTATAAAAATAATAATTGATTTTTCTTTTTTGTATTAAAAGAGTAATAAATATAAATATCGCTATTTAAAGTATTTTTATTACATGGTATTACTTATCCCATAGAGTTTATTTCGAGGAATATTAAATTAAACAAATTATTATTCCACGTGAAATTTTTTTCCACGCTAAGAAATGCTTTAAAATATATATTTTATGCTTTAAAATATATATTTTTATTGCATCAAATGATACTGATAATTCAGATTTTTTTTAAATCTAAAAATTCATTTAAAAGGATAAAAACATCACAAACACAAGCATTTACAATTTTAAATTCCTTACGGCAATTTCATTCCCGACTCTTCGAAGAAAGTTGTTATCGCTGACTTTCGCTTCTTGACTAGGCGTGATTGTCTATTCCCCAAGTATTTTATTATTTATTCCACTGATTGAGTTCCATGTGATAGTGGATGTACGATAATGGTTGAACATATCAACAAATGCAGCACATTTGGGGGTTTTAGTGGCAGAATATTTGACTGATAAAATGAAGTTCAATGCCTGGCATTTGTTCCTAAGGACTACCAATATATTTTTAGCGTACTTTTTTAGCCACTGTCAGTATTTAATTTTTTATTTAACCAATTTAAATTTTGAACTGTTTTTATACTTGGGAATAAAGGAAGCCAGCAAAACTAGTGATCTCCATCAGACCCTTTTTTATGGGGGGGGGGGGGGTAAAAGTCAAGTAATTATAACTTATGTGTTTTTGAAGATATAAATTTGAAGTGACATTTACCAAAATTCCCCCATTATATTTTGTTAGTATGACATTTTACAAAAACTTCCGTTTCTAACTAATTGAAATACTATAAGAAGGTATTCTTATACTAAACTCAACTGATTGGCGCGACAGTCCGTGTGGACTAAAGCCTGTGGTGTTCATCTCCGCTTCCTTGCCTGGTGGGGTCAACCGTCAGGTGGTCAATCTCACGCGGGACCTCCAGAGTTAGTTCCCAAGCATGCTTGGTCCTTATTTTATCGACCCATTCAAAGAATGAAAAACTGAGTCGACCTTGCCCAGTCGCAGGGTCGACACCCTGCAGTTGTAGTGTGGCAGGTTACCACTACTGTAAGGGTCTAGGTACTAAGGTCTAGGTATCCTTATATTATTTTTTAAAAAAATCGAAATTGATAGTTTAGATTCTACACGACTCATTTCCTTTTAAAATTTTAAATTATGCAAACTGCAATATAAAGACTCTGAACGGGAATTACATCGTTGTATTCATAGAAAACAAAAACAAGATATGTTGAAAAGCGCTATTTAAAACATTAAAATTTCATGTCTTTTTAAGTGCCTTACATCAATAAATAAATAGTTTCTGTTTTGAAACTCCTGTATACTGGGCGAGGAATTTGAAAAACTCGATCCTGATATTCTACCGACTAAATGATAAGAGTAATTACAATTATGTAAGAATTCCCTGACATATTCAGCCCTCAGTATTTTAATAATCTGACATAGAACGTTAGCCTCTACACATTTTTCAGGTGTTATGAATATTCGTCTTTCATAGCGTCCCATTATTGCTCTCTACCATTGTTAGGTGTTACTGTACTGCCATTTCACACAAGCGTGAATAGGCGAAATACACCTTTATATTAGTGGCCAGTATCTCCCAAATTCTGTGTCTTTGTTCAACCAATGCCTGGAATCTCGTGAATACTTTTGCATATCATCTTCATCCGCATTTTTCCATCATTGACACCTGAACGATTTATTTATAACAGGGTCAGTAAATTCATTTCATTTCATTCACTAACTTCCCGACTGTGGATGTAAATATGCCACAATCACACCTCTTGTTTGATCCCAAACACATTTTCAACATTTTAAATCCTAGGAACTTTTTAGTATTGTTTGATGAATCCTGTATTTAAAGGAGAATATATGTATAAATTAAAGATATATTTATAAATATATATATATATATATATATATATATATATATATATATATATATATATATATATATATATATATATATATATATATATATATATATATATATATATATATATATATATATATATATGTGTGTGTGTGTGTAGCGTGGAATTTAACGCTACAGTTAAGGTGTGCTAATTTTTCCCCAATTTAATCTAGAATTAATTTAATATCAGGAAATAATTTAATTCAGTCACTTTGTCAAGCAATTTTTCACGTTAACAGGTGTGTTTCTAGGCCTTGGCTTTCAATTCAGGGTGGTCTTTCTTAACGACATCGTTTCTCATTCATGCACATCTGTGCGTAAATAGAATTAGCTCGATATTGTTGAAGAAACCATTACGTACTATTTTCCCAGATTACGGTTCTATTTTTCCCAAGTTACGGTTCTCTTGTTGCAAGAATTTCTTTTAAACTACGGTTTCTTGTTTACGGGCTAACAAACAGCGTACCATCTATCAAAATCCCTTTCAAAAGCAGTTAGTCATTTACACGGCGCTCAAGGCGACGTATCTATAATGCACGCCGTTTCACTTGCCCCCAAAGGCAGTACCATCAATTCATTCTGTGCAGCTTCTGAGAAAACCGCTTGGCGATAAATCGCCAAATTTTGGTGAATCTTAAACGTCGCCAGGTCTCACCTGCTCAGCCAATCATCGCGTTTTAAATTTGCCACGTCCTTACGTCATAAGCAGATGGTTGCAACTTTTCGCCTGTTATCGCCCTTTTAACTTAATACGCGTCCTTCCTTCACACTAAGTACGCTACGGCGCTTGGCATCTTGGCACACAACTTTCGTGTAACCCCCGCTCTATATACTCCTGTCTGAGAAGAACTTGAATACACACACTTTTTGAGAGATAACGATTTTTTTTTGCTAGATATATAAGACTTGCCTTTTAGAAGCCCCTCCAGAATGCGGCCTTTGCCTAATTCTGTGTCTATACCATTTTCGATACATGTATTTTTGTAGACCATGACCATCATTTTGTCTTCTAACTGAATTTACTGTTATGTAAGAACTTCCCTGATGAAGTAATGTATCTACTGCAGTAATCTTGTACTACTAAGGCCTAGTAATTGAAGAAATTTGTGTCGACCTAGCAAAAGTGAGTTACGTGTAGTGAATGTGTTTGACTTAATATTTTGCCGGGATTGTAGTCGTAGATGGAACTTCCTAAGGTTATCTGCTTTATTTCGCTGCCACCACTTCACGATCAATTATTGGCAAACACGAACTAAAACGTCCAGACTTCGAAGGTATTTATCTTCATTACGTTACTGATTTTTTTCAAATATAGTTTATGGCATTCCTGATAGTGCCTGGAGTATTTCATCAGTTCCCTTGTGTTCTGGCTGGTAGATATCCTAGATGCGGCGGACGTTCATCAAAACGTTTATGATTAATTTTTTGGAACGATTCACGTTCACTGACTGAGTACATCGTGGATATATTCATCGTAGATTTTCGGCCGTCTTTCTTTGTAAGAACATTGTGTCGTCGAACTTCCATTACGAACTAGTGTGTCGTTTCTTCGCCAGTATAAACTACGATGCCGTTTTACTCCCTCGATATGATTCTGTAATATTTCTCGTGCACAGACAATGACATGCAACCATTACTTTTATTGAGAAAGAACATTTACTATCTCCTATACTGATAAAGGACAATTTCACTTGCATAGATTGCCGTCGTTCCTATTTTATCTCTACAAACTATGGGTCCGCTCAATTCTCCAGTACAAACTATGATGCTGTCCATATTTCTTTACACAAAAAATATATATATATATATATATTAGAGTGGGTCGAAAAAATAAATATTTTTTTCGGAACGCTTTTGTGCGGAAAAGTTGCCTATTGTAATAAAAAGAAAAACGGCATAAAAAAATTAAAATCGGTTAACATCTTCCGTTTGCGCATCGTACTTGAAGTTTATGAAAAACTGCAAAAATAACGATATTTTTGTAATTTCTTTCTGTTACTTAAAACTTTCAAAATAAACACGCTTTAGTTTTTTATGCTTGTTTCATGGGTTAAATAACCTAAATAAATTAAACTCTGATAAATAATCTATTTTTTTCCGTTCACACAATGTCTTAGAAAAAACATAAATTTATGAATATTTCGCAATTTTCACTGTGCTACACCTTGTTCGTTTTACTAGAACAAAACGAACTAGAACTCATTTGATATAGGTTCAACTGGTTTGAACTCAATCGAAGTCAATTCACACATCCTGAGGAAAGTTTGGGTCTTCTCTTTGACGAACGAAATGATGATACTTCGGTCTGCGAAAAATTTAATGCCAAGCAATTTTGCAAGAATGTGAAAGAAGACCAGTATTCTCTTATCCAAGAATCTGGATTAACTTATATTTTACATGTATCTTCTTCCTTGAGTTCATAAATTGATATAACTCAAAGCATTATTTCTCGTTTGTCTGAACTATCAATGTGACTAGAAAAACTAGAAGTAGTAGGGAGAAATGACAAAGAATCAACACTGGATGGAAGACTGTGCCATCCACCGACTAGAAAATCATGTAGGATGCCCACTACAGTGGAGCATATGCTTCCTAAATTTTAATGAGCTACCTTTTCGCCACACTTTCCAACATATTGACGGTCAAACTGCAGGACCTAAATCTTTTAGTTGGCCAATCGGGCAGCAGCTCACTTGCTGTGAAAAACGTCATATGGTTGATTATGAACACATAGATTGTTCGATTCCTGATATAGACAGGAATTTGTTGAGCAAAGACCAACAGTATTTGTTGGACATTTCTAATACAATCACCTTGGGACATTGTCCATAAGGCTTGGCAAATAGAGACCCTGATCCTTTGTCCCATTCCAGATGGCTAACTGCGGTCAACCGAGTCCTTAGGTTGTATATAAGTTCATGAAATCCATCCGGAAACTTAAAAGAAATAGTTGGCTTCATCTTTGAATCATATATGCCTTTGTAGTTTGGCATAAAAAGAGCAAATATTTTACTGACGGATCAAAACATGTCTTTCAAAGAATCCAAACATCCCGGTATTTATCCGACGAATTACTTCAAGTTGTCGATCCAGTAATTCAACGAAATGCATTCTTTTCGCCCCTAGATAATGTACTGTTGGGAATGCTTGATGATAAAAGATAACATATTCGGAAGCTTGGTTACAGAAGGATCTTTAAAGCAAAACAAATCGTCCCAATGATGAAGTCTGTCAGAAATTCCGTACCAGCGAAGATAAACTTTCAAGCTTCAAATTACATTGAAATTATTAATTGGAATTCTGGGGTGGTGCATCATCCCCCAATGGTGCGGAACCTAAGTGAAGATGATATTAAATCATTCATTAATTCTGACACTACGCCCATCAGAGAAATACTAAACTTTCCCTGATACATCAAGGCTGGGGAGAGGTGCGTCAAAATTGTGACAGAGGCCTCGAATAAAGTATATGGACACGAAGCTAGAGATGGCTATATCCGAGCAACACTGAAGTCTAGATCGGATATGCCTCATATCTAAAAAAATCGGACTTTAAATGTGTATAGATATAAAAAGAAAAACTAAAAAACTGAGTAAGCCAAAGAATCCTACTTTATGGAAAATATTTGTAAATAGATGCAATTGTAATTTAAATATCACATACAACAATTGGATGGTCGGTTGAGTAGGGTGTGGGTAGAACTCGATATGCAACCATCTCCACGTGGTGAGTTCTGGGTCGTTTTGTTCTAGCAAATCGAGCGAAGAGTTGCACAGTAAAAATTGCAAAAATTGTTAAATTTCTGTTTTTTCAAAGACGTTGCGCGAACGGAAAAAATTAGATATATGATCAGAATTTAATTTATTTACATCACTTAAACCATAAAACAAGCATAAAAAACCAAAGTGTGTATATTTTAAAAGTTTTAACTAACAGAAAAAATTACAAATATATCGTGATTTTTGCAATTTTGCATTAACTTCAAGTACGATGCGCGAACGGAAGATGTTAAAAATTTAATTTTTTTTAATGCCGTTTTACTTCTTATAACAATAGGCAACTTTTCCGCACTAAAGCGGCCTTTTTTCTTAAGTCAGGCCCGAGAGAGTTAATTAACAGATAAGAGAAATTTGTGCATGCGGTCCACATGACATTTCATTTGGAATAAATTAATTGCTAAACTAAGAACTTTACAGCAATAAAATACGTTCTACTTGAAACACAATAATATTCAGATTTCCTATTGTTTGGATAAAATTAGACTGGAATGAGGGTGACATATATTATTCATATCAGTATGCTGTGAACACTCTGTGCAAATAGATATATAATGATTTTATGTTTTTGTCGTATTTCTCTTGAGAGGAATTAAAAATTCAATAAGGACAATGTAAATAAATCAATTAAAATTTCATGTAACCGGAGCGCATTTTACTTACAAATCCCACACTTCTTCTTTTTTGAACTTAAAGTGGCGTATCGTAATTTACATAATTAAATTAAAATAGTTAACTAGATTTTTAAGTAATAACGAAAATGAATATGTTCTTTTTTGCCTGACGTGTTAAAAAATTTTACGAATGCGTAATTAGCTAAAGCAATTATTTTTCCCTTAAGAGAAAAAACATATTACACAAGTAAAACTGCAGCCGTGTTAAAGGGCAACTGGCGAAAAGAAATTTCTAAAACAGATAATTTGAATTTATTCTAAGGTTTTGGTTTTAGAAAATCATTACTTTTCAAGATCCCTTCTCTCCATTCTAATGCTGAATAAAGTTTGCTTATGAATTACAAATAGTTGAAAATAGTTCATGCGAGTTAACAAAAAATAGCCTCACTGATGAAATTGGAATGTATGAAATCGATTTTTTTTATTTTCATTGAAAGAAAAAATATTGATCTAAGAATAGAATATATCGGAAACTTTAAACTCCAAAGTAGACACTGAATTCGACAAAAATAAAATGAAGGGAGTATCTGAAGCAATCGCTTAAGACTAACTAACTAACTATATATATATATATATATATATATATATATATATATATATATATATATATATATATATATATATATATATATTATATATATGTATGTATGTATGTATGTATATATATATATATATATATATATATATATATATATATATATATATATATATATATATATATATATATATATATATATATATATATATATATATATTTATATATATTTCTAATTAATTACAATGAAGGGCGTAAAATATAAACAATAGAAATAAACAAAAAATAAAAAACAAGCTAAATCACTTTAACATAAAACATATCCTGCAAAGAAAACATTTTCAATAGAGGATAGCGCTGAAGCTACATATCCCCATAGTGAAAAAACAAATAAATAATCCAACAGAGATAAAAATAATACAAATATAGACAAGAAACAAACAGAAATCAAGCACTTTGGGCATCACCAACGGCAAGATTCTGTATAAGTGCCGGAACGGAACCATAAAACAACAGAGGTAACCGACAGGTCTCTTCTTCAGGGGGCCTAACCATGTCAGTTACCTCAAGTTCCCCTTGAGAAAGTTCCCCTTGAAAGTTCCCCTTGAGGTAACTGACATGGTTAGGCCCCCTGAAGAAGAGACCTGTCGGTTACCTCTGTTGTTTTATGGTTCAGTTCAGGCACTTATACAGAATCTTGCCGTTGGTGCGTGGATGCCCAAAGTCCTTGATTGCTGTTTGTTTCTTGTCTATATTTGTATTATTTTTATCTGTGTTGGATTATTTACAATGAAGGAGATCAGATGTGCTTCCAAACATTTATAATAATTCGGCACTTTTAGCTTCATCTATATTCTTAGACTTTAATCGCTTTCCATTTTAGCAAAGCACGTGTTAAATCCCTGCTTTTTAATAGGAAAACAACATTATGCTCTTCGTAAGCAAAATACTTAAGAGGGATAAAATAATTACGTTATATCCGTTGTTTTGTAGCATTTTCCCTTTTAAAAGTACAGCATGATAATGTAGGTAAAACAACAACACAAAACTTCCATACAAAATATTTGTTAATACCGAATTGTTTCCATAATTTGCAAGGATCTACCAATTTCTTAACAGTCTGTGAATTCCACACTTCAACAAAAATTCCACCCAATTGCCGTTTTGTCTCCCATGTCCATTTTCTGTCCGCTCCATTGTACAGAGCTTACTTCTGCCACCAGATATATATGAACTCCAAAGTTGTTAAAACACTCCATCGGGTGCGTTGATCTGACAGATACAGGCGTGTCAATATATCTGCTTTTGTCCCCTAAAACTTGTTCTTACGACATTGACCTTATCATTATCTGTCCATCTGGCCACCTGCTTCTTTGGAATGCAGTAACGACCAGTTCCGTGTAGGAGTTATACCTGTTTTGAAGCTTGTTTGAAGTTTTGTATCTGTTAGATACACGCCCTCGATAACGCTTGTCTCTTGAAGCTTTACGGAAGTATCGAGATTCCCTGTACTTTTTCGATTTATTTTTCCCATGATGAGTGCTAAACGCTTTTTAGATTTGAATAATCAAAAGGACCTTGAGATAGTTCGTGGTATTCTATTTAGTGATGGAAATGAGGAATTAAATGCTGAAGAATTTGACGAAATCAGTGATGATGACGAATAATATATTTTAGAAACATATGAAGTTGATTCTGATATAAGTGTTTATAATGACTCAGAACTTGATGATGATGCTAATAATGATGATTTTGTGTAGGAAAAGACAATAGAACTAAATGGGAAAAATGGATCGGAAGAAAATATGTCAAAGGTAGGTCTCAGAATATTATCACAAAATTGCGTGGAGTAATCGGAAGTGTAAAAGATAGAAAAACTATATACGGCCCTTGGAATTGTTTTTTCTGACGAAATATTGGAAATAGTTGTGAAATGCACTAACAAATGCATTTCTACAGTTTCTAATCTATTTAGTAGAGGAAGAGATGCAAGGCTAACAGATAATATTGAAATAAAAGTATTTATCGGTTTACTTCTATTAGATGGTGTTTAGCAAAAAATAAAAAAATAAATTTAAAAAAATTAAAATAAAAAATGTGTGGGTGTAAAAGCCTGTACATAAAAGCAATAAAAATAGAAGATTTAAAGTAATACAAATTAACAGAAAACACATAAAACAGAGATGTATCTGATAAATACACCACGGCCGATGCCGTCAGATTCGAGACTCGCCCGACGGAGTGGTAACACGGGCAAACGGTAACCGTATATTCATTTTCTCACACAAATCCCGACTGTTTTACTACAACCTTTAACATTGCATCGCAAGTGCATGATCGATCAAACTATGCACGCAGTTCGTGGCCGTTCTGACAGATACGGTGAGTGGATAAAATCCAAAGAATCTGAAACAAAACTACTACATCCTTTTTCTACATCCTTTTTTCGTCTGAGACAACTACCAAATTTTCGTCATATTGAAAATAAAATAAACGGAAAACGGAAATTATAACAGCAAGCACCGTATAACGAAAAAACATGAATAATGGTAGGAACGGAGCACGCGAAAACAATAGTCGCAGTACATACATTTTTCGGCCAAGCGACAAAGTTTCAGCTATACGTAAACACAGGAAATTCCATGGCAGGCTAAAACAGTTTTCCCTTTAAAAGTACAGCATTCAAGTAAAGTTAGTAAGTCTGGAGTTCCTGGCCAAAAGTCTCCTAGCAACACCTTTATCTTGCTGCCTAAGTTGGGATGCTGGCTTTCTAGATCATCATCCTCATTGCTTGCTTTTTTCCCCTTCCATTCGGATATTTTTTAATCTGCATTAATGTGCCTTATATGCATCTAAACGGTAACGATTGATCTTACTGATGATCGAGGCAAATGAAACTAACTTTTCCTTGAGAATCGAAATTTCGTACCTGATATACATGAAGCTTGCATTCGAACCTCTAAAAGATCTTTTGGTACGAAGAAATCTAGGATAATAGTAGCATCATCTCAATATAATTTTGCATTTGCCTTCAGTTCTGTTTTCTTCATACACGGAAATGAGACGTGTACGTCACGTCGTAATACATCTGAATTTCCAATCATATAAATTAGAAGAATTGTGATTCATAAATTTAATAATTACTTGTGAGAAGGAACTGTTGTTTAAAATATAACCTTCACACTATAGAATGAGAAATTTAATAACCACTTTACAAATTCAATAAAAATAATTGCAGGGCAGTAACTATTGTATTTCAGTTTGATAGTCTAGCACATTCTTGTTTTAGGTCCTTAAAATTAAGAAAAAGGGATTTTTTTAAATATGAAGATATTTTGTCTGAATTCAAGTAAAGTTAGTATATCTGGTTTAATATGTATATGCTGTTAAACGAAGTTTGAGATGTAGTAAAGGTATTTATTTTTTTGAAAATTTTCGATGGTGATGAATTTGATATTACATCTAATCGAGGTTTTATTAATGCACATGAACTGTATTTATTCGACTCAATTTTCGATAATGTCGACCCAAATAATGTTTGATTCGTCAACAATAAATTATTATGAAACTACAAAGTCGTTAATTTAGATTATTTGTGCTTAGATAGTGGCTATAGGTAAATCAAAAATGTGAATTTATTATAACTGCCGCTCGCCATTACGGGAAGTCAAACAAGGAGTTCCAAAACTCGAGTCTTCTTGTGCTACCTATTGTACTACCGAATATAATTGTGTTGGCATTATTTACCCCGTAGTCTTCCGCAAATTATTTCCCGGTGTGCAATTTTTGGTAAGTAACACAACGTGCCAAATCTCGAGTCTTCTTCTGCTACCTATTGAACTATCGAAAAGAATTTTGTTGGCATCTTTTACCCCGAAGTCTTCTGCAAAGTATTTCTCTGTGTGTTATTTTTGGTAAGTAACATACCGGGCCAAATATCGAGACTTCTTGCGCTTACCTATTAAACTATCGAAAAGAATTTTGTTGGCATTATTTACCCCGAAGTCATCTGAAAATTATTTCCTGGTGTGTTATTTTTAGTAAGTAACACACCGGGCCAAATATCGAGTCTTCTTGCGCTTACCTATTGAACTATCGAAGAGAAATTTGTTGGCATTATTTACCCCGAAGTCTTCTGCAAATTATTTCCCGGTGTGTTATTTTTGGTAAGTAACACACCGGGCCAAATCTCGAGTGTTCTTGTGCTACCTATTGAACTATCGAAGAGAATTTTGTTGGAATTATTTACACCGAAGTCTTCTGCAAATTATTTCCCGATGTGTTATTTTTGGTTACTCAGATTGTGTGGTCTTAGCTTGATTTCTTTTGGCCGTCCTATAATTTTTTTTATGGATTTGTCTCCCAATTCTTATTTTTTGACATCATTCAAGATGGCGTAACTAACACTTAATTTTAATAAACCTAGAGATCGCGCGTTCAAATAAGTATTTTAATTGGCTATTTAGAGTAAAAAAGATGGAAAGCGAATTAGTTATTCCGCTTCTACTATGGGTACTTCTTCGACTCCGACATCTACTTTGACTGTCTCCCACTTCTGTAGTCACAGATGCATATCTTTTGAAATCTAAGCTTTGAGTTAATGATAGTTCGGCGAATGCGAATTCAGCAATGAAAAAGTGACAACGCTTACCGTGAGAACCCGTAACTTTTGATTATTTACTCAATAACGTCAAGTGTTAATATGGGTAAGGTGCCCTATAAATCTATTTAGAGTTTGTAAATATAAGAATATAGTTTTAATTTTACAAGAGAAGAACAAGAATTGCATGCTAGCAAAATGATTTTAATCTCTCTTTAACAAGTGTTATCTTGTAAATAAAATTTTTAGTATAAACCTGTGCCAGTCATATTTAAGCAAAGCCTAGATTAAACCCTGACGTTAGGTTTTAAAAGCCTACGTAGCATGTGTTGTATATATATAGAAAGTATATAATCAGAAACAAAATTTAAAAAAAGAACTGTATGAAATTGGAACCTTCGAATAAGATTGATCGTACAAGTTATGAATAGTACTTTCGCAGGGACAATATTACACTTCATTCAAAGTTTTATGCATATGAGTGCACTACCATAATTTCCGACTCATAAATTTAAAAAGAGGACAATATTTCTTCTTTGGAAAGAAATCAATTTCCTTTCAGTTCGATTAAGATCGATTTTAATTAATGTAATGGAGGCACAGAGGCATTTACTATTTATGAAATGCCGTTCGCCGATACTCAATAACAACGATGACAATCCTGTCCTGGCAAGGAAGAGGAAACGCCTTTTTGATTGACGCTTCTCTGTCTTTTTCTTAAACATGTTCATCCAAACGTGTCTAAAAACTGAAAAATGTTTCATTCTCGGGATTTTAGTTTGACAACTATTCCGCCATATTTTGATGTGAAAGCGAAATTCCTTTCCGAACGATGATATTCGAGTCTTTAATTCTTTCACAAAAAATTTGTATGAAATTTCAGGTTGGCAATTTAGAATCATGCTCAATACTTTTCAGAATTATTTATATCTTAAAATGGAGCATCTGTTACAAAGGTAAAGTATTTTAGGGGTTCTGAAATGTTGTACGCTCTATAGTTAATACTGTAAAAAATAATAATCCTGTTATTTCGATGATAAAACGAAATCCTTTCCGAAGAATCCGAGTCTAATTCTTCTGCACAAAATCAGTATAACATTTTCGTTTGGAAATTTAAACTCATACTCAAAAGTCTCAGGAAATTCCATACATTGGAATGAAGCAGCTGTTGAAAAAGTACATTATTTAAAGTTACTATGTCATATACTGTATAATTAACATTATATGAAATTCCAAAATTTCCTGTTATTTTGTTGATGAAACAAACTACCTTTCTTAACGATGATAACCGATTCTTTAATTAGTTCACACAAAGTAGGTATAAAATTTTAGGGTGAAAATTTAGACTCATGCATTCAAAAGATCTTAAAATGAAACAACTGTTATAAAAAGTAAACTATATTAGGGGATTTGTTATGTTGTACCATTCATAATTAAGAATATATGAAATTCCGAAAATTCCTGCCATTTAAAATCCGTGAATATTATCAATCAAACAAGAGCATTGATACATCTTTTCAATAAATAAAATTTAACTCCACAAAAATCCTTTTTAAATTAAAGAAAAACATGTTTATCATAACTTTTAATTGTAAGCTCTATGAAATAAGAATTATCAGTTAATCAAAAAGAGGATAATTCTAGCTTTTCTAAAACAAATGAGATATCGTCCATCTGTTTGCAAATTCTTAAAAATGTAGTTTAATTCTGATTGCAATAATTAGAACCAGATTGGGAAACCAGATTGTTCAACCAGATTGGGGGAAAATATGAATTAAAATTTTCTCAAAAGTTAATTAAAAATTATAATGCAGATTCAGTTTTTAATCATGTTTTGAAGTTCGCTGCTTCATTTCAGAATCGTTCTGTTTAACAACCCCTTTAATTTATGAACTTCTTTTGCAAATTTTCAGATTTTTGATTTTAATTTGCTATTTTCAGAATAATCGAATGATACATATATCACGATGATACATATATCACGAATTATACATATATCGTTCGAAGAAACTTAAAATATAGTTTAATTGCAATAATTATCAAGAGAAGCCCACTGAAGACTGTGTAAAACCTTAACAAGTAACTAGAAACTGCTCTACTGATATAGATACCGTAAAACTAGATCGTAACGTGTTATCGATTTTCTGAGAAGAGCAAATTAAAAAACAAACTTTGTGAATTGGCAAAAAAAAGGCTGAAAATTAAAGGGGTAGTTAATCAGAATGGCACTGAAATGAATCAGCGAATTTCAAAAAATGATTAAAAACTGAATCTGCAATATAATTTTTAATTAACTTTTGTCGAAAATTTTAATTAATATTTTTTCCAATTATACTAATGATAATAAAAGTTTTTTTTTTCAAGATCCGGGCATGCAATTTTTTTTAATTACAATTCGCGAAATAGGATGCTAGAATGAAAAAATAAAACAAAAGAAGAATTCTTAAGAATGCTCATGCTGTAGTTATATCACTTTTTAAACAAATGCCTTTAAATAGGTTTCTGAAGAATCTACAAAGAAAAAGTATGCTAGAATATGATTGGTAAATGGCAAAAACGTTTATATTCGACACTAAATAAATAAATAGTTAGTAGTTCAAAATATTCATTTTTAAGGACAAACTTGTTGACCTTATATCACTGATATGTTCTTTAAAAAAAAGTATTTACATATCTTTTTATATTTAATAAATTAAAATTTTTTTCTAGCCTTCTTAGAATTATGTTAGAAATGCAGGTAACATCAGGAATGAAAAGTATAGCTATGAAAAAACTAAATTCTATTCAGGGAATTTATTTACTATGGCTTAAATTGATGTTACATTTTTTTTAAAGAAAATATATTGACTCACTTTAAGTATGAAAAATATTCAATGAATGTTTAAAAAAACAGTGTGTTTGCCTTAGTAGAGACTAAATTTATCTATATAAAACTGTTTAAGTGAAAATTTCGATTTGCAGTTTTTTCTTTTCGAACACGAGGAATCGTTTTCATTTTAATGCTTCTCTCTTTCACATTATTTTAGGCTAAAATTAGCTCAATTTATTTTTCTCACGACGTTTGCAAAAGTCTTTTGTCTTTAAGATTATCGTTGTATCTTTAGATTTATGCTTTCGATTCGTAAACAGAGTAATATAAAAACAAAAAATATATATATTATTTCTTCACTTTAAACTTTAGACCTATGTCAACCGACAATTTTTTCCAAAGATGCTCTCTTCAGATATTTTCGCTGTACGTGTCCCCTGTGCTGTAAACCGTAAAGTGTTTCACGCCTTTTGCCAATAATTATCAATAATTATGGGTGACTTAGACCATGCACTACTGGTAAATATGTACAGGCGATCATTCATACCTATCGCCAAACATCGTCAATCAGCTCTCAATTCCTTTATATAATTTGAAAAGATAGGATTGTAAAATATTAGAGGAGAAATGTTTAATAATATATGACGAGATAATTAAACAAGTATAATGCTTTTATTATAATAAAGTCACACTGGATAAAATCCGAAACAGTGAAATGGAGAATTTTCTATAAAAATAAAGTAATTACATTAATTATTTAGCAAATGTATTTTCGTTGACGGACAGCTGGAAATTTATTTTTTCATCCGTTTCTTATTTAGTCACTGTGAGCAAGACAGATACCGAACTAATTGCATCTGTCTGAGTTTATCTTAAATTATACTTTATTAACTTCATTTTGAAGATAAATGTTAATATGTGAATCCGGGAAAACATCCGGGAAAACATGCCGGGGCTGTTGATAAGTTTGTGAATCAAAAGAAGTTGTAAGGTATACATAAGATTCGATTCACAAGAATCGAACTTTTGAGTGAATGAATTAAAGAAGCTGCTTGAGATATGCTAATTTCGGCATACGTGCTTGGTATAAATACCAAGCAACTTGTTTAAAGAAGAGGGTTGAAAAATGTTTTGTTAAGGTGATAGATAAGCGAGTTAAGGGAGCTACGAGGAAAGCAGCTCCAGGTGCTATCCTGCGCTTGTGCTTAGGGGTCCCAAAGTTTACGTGACAGAACTGCTGGTTTGACTCTCTGCTGGTTTGTGAGTATTGCAATGTGTATTTCTATTGAATGTTAATATATATTTGGTACAAGTAGTACGTATGCTTAATGCTGTAAAAGCAAATTCTATATGTGCAACGAATACAATAAACATTGTTTCATGTATAAACTGTGTTTGTATCAAATTCATTTAGAGTGCCACTTTAAATTATATACACCCATGTCTGGGTAGAAGTGAGCTATTTTCTCTACAAAGTCTCCATCTAAGAAATTCCAATTTTTCCGTCTTTATATTTATTCATTTTCAGTAGCTATGATAGGTAATCACACCTAACTAATTGTCTCTTAGATCATTCCCAAATTAGCAGGGATTTACTTTTTTTTTCTGATACAACTGGTTTTCAAGCATAATTGTATTTCCTCAAGGTCTTCAATGTTGAACCAATTAAAAATGGCTTGCCTACATGACTTTAATTTGTACTTAGTTTGGCTCACATCCGATTGTGCCATTATCGTCCACGTTTGTTCAATAAACGGTCTGATAAACGGTCTGTTAGAAGATTACCAAAGCTACTTTGCTCACATCCCATTGCGCCATTATCGTCCACGTTTGCAGTAAAAACATACTTTGAAATTGCTTTGTTATTCAATAAACGGTCTGTTAGAAGATTACCAAAGCTATTTTGACTCACATCCAATTATGCCACGATCATCCACGTTTTCAGTAAAAACATACTTTGAAATTGCTCTGGCGTTCAATAAACGGTCTGATAAACGTTCTGTTAGAAGATTACCAAAGCTACTTTGGCTCACATCCGATTGCGCCACGATCGTCCACATTTTCAGTAAAAATATACTTTGAAATTGCTCTGCTGTTCAATAAACGGTCTCATAAACGGTCTGTTAGAAGATTACCAAAGCTACTTTGAGTCATATCCGATTGCGCCATTATCGTCCACGTTTTCAATAAAAACATAATTTGAAATTGATCTGCTGTTCAATGAACGGTCAGTTAGAAGATTACCAAAGCTACTTTGGCTCACGTCTGATTGCGACATTATCGTCCACGTTTTCAGTAAAAACATACTTTGAAATTGCTATGGTGTTCCATACACGGTGTGTTAGAAGATTACCAAATTGAATAATATTATTAACTTGTTGTTTTTACTTTATATCATAATTTACATAATAATTTATCGTTATAACCAATCCTTGCACTTTTATCACACCACAATAAAATTAGAATCTAAAGTATTTCAGTTTTCAGTCCTGACACATGTTTCTTGTATATAAAATCTCTAATCATTTCCTGATGGTCTCCCTTTTAAAAACTTTATTTAATTAAGACAGAAATTTTTTCGAACGCAATTTTTTTTTGTACCACGAAAAAAGAAATTATGAAAATGTTAATTTCGAGAGGAAATGAAAAAATAATTTTTGATCAATATTTCGTTATAAACGTAAAAAAATAAAATTGCTATAACCTGTAGCTTGTCAAGCAGTTATAGCTTTTTTCGAACCAAAATAAAGTTGTTTATTGGACATTTATACGAGTATAAGGTTAGTTAAAGATACGAATAATGCATTTGATTGTAATTAGAGCTCCAGCTTTGCTTGATTAAGATAGTATCACGTTATAGAATTTTTTTTGGGAGGGGGGGGGGGAAATAAAAAGAATATATATTTAGCATCTCATGTTAAGTGATATTTTATGGAATTTTTTATTTCATTTTAAGTTATCCGTTTCATTCTAAGCAAAGGCAATTCAATTATTAATTAATTGCTGATCAAAACATTATCCTGTCCTCAGGTAACATTTTTTTGATGTTTTCTATCTTTCTGTGTAAGATTGCATACGTATCACACAATGATGCGTTATATAAAACATACGGTAATTAATATTTTTATTAATAATTATTTGAATAAAAACACTTTTGAAAATAATACTTTTAGATACTCTTGAAAATAATTTTACAATTATCATAAAGATGTTTCCATACTAGAATTAGCGATTAATATTCTAATTTAAGATTTTTTGTAGGGCACATCAGGGGGCGAATAAAAAAACCTTGAAATAAATAGATACAGAAAAAAATTAATTTTCGGAAAACCAAGCCATCAATTCAAGATTTATGAATAATTTTAAAACATCTTATGAAATACTCATTACTAAAACAACGTGCAATATGATGGATTTATTTTAAATTTCATTGCTGTCATCTGTGGGATTAAGTAGGGATATTTTTGTGAGCGGAAAAATTACTCAAAGAAATCCTTGTAAGGGTATAATATGACTGTATGTGATACTAAGCTGGGGCAAATGATGAGCGATGGTCCAAGATTATTTTTAAAGATCGTATAAATACAAAATTAGCATCAAATGAACAGAGAGGTCCCTTTTCAGATTAATGAAGTATAATTAATTTTGATTCTTGAATTTTCTGTATAATAAATGGGTTGCGATATTTATATTAAATTTCTTAAAATATACCATCATTTGAGTGCTTGATTGGAATTTGCTTAAATTCTTTATAACTTAAGAATTTTGGGTACATAACAGCCCCACGATTGATCTGATCATCAATTTAAATGACTTAGTACATTAAAATTAGCACAAATCACGATATCAACCACCAAAATAAAAATATATTAAGAATTAGGATAAATTGATGATAGATAACACGGAAACGGGGATGAACACTAAGTATCTAAAATCAAGGGATTTATAAATTGAATGAAGTATAAAGTTATTCAGAATTAGTGTTTTGTAAACTAGCAGGAATCACGATATTTACTTCCAAAATTATTATAAAATAGAAATTAGAACTAATTGACGGTTGTGAAGACTTTTGTCTGCTATAGACAGGAGGTGAATATGCCTTCCTAGCCCCCCCCCCTCTTCCTTTTCGGGAATGTCTATGTCCCGGGAATGGGCTTCATGTGCAATAGCCGCCGGTCAGGAACATCTTCTACCGTCTTGGGGCATCATTAATATTTCTGACGTCCCCGTTTCGTGAGTGGTCGTTTTAGAGAAATGGCTACTATATTGGCTGGGTCAGCACTTTTAATCATTAAGTCCCAGTCATTAGGGGTATCGCTGTTGGCCCACCATCACTTGGCAGGCTTTGTTTTGTTTGCTGTTTTCGGGAAGCACATATTTTCTTGCAACCCCTACTTCAGAAGGACTGACACAGCCGTAAGAAAGGAGTTCAGTGGGGAGTTGTCAGTTGAAGATTTCTACCTTTTCACGGGCGAGAGAAGTCAGAAGGCTGTAATCGCAGTTTAGAATAAAGTCTTGAAAACGACTTCCAAGTAGTAATTTTGTGCTTCCGGAGTCTTGTTTGTACTGCAGCGCGGATATTTCTTCCTGCCAAACACAACGCAAGATAAAACGCTGGAGAGGAAAAATGTCCTCGTAACAGGAAATGGAAAACGAAGAGGTATAAAAACTATCTAAAAACATTGGATTGATAAAATGTACTAAGTATAAAGTTAATCAGAAATAGGAGTGTTTTATAAATTAGCATGAGTCTCCACATCAACTTCCAAAATTATAATAAGTCGGAATTAACAATAATAATTGATTGCAGACTAAATGGAAACAAAGATGAATACAAAGTATCGAAACACGTCAGATTTATAAATGGTGTTAAGTATAAAGTTATTCAGAATTAGTGCTTTATAAACTCCTTTTCCTAGAACCATAAAAGTTTCCTTCTAGGGAAAAATTGATTTCCAACAAATAATTGCTACACGCGTTTCTTTTATTGTGCTACAGTATTGAACAGAAAGTCGTTAAAGCCATTAATAAATTAGTCGCAAAACTTGCGTCTGATTTATCCCAATAATAAAGTTTTTCCTAACACAAAGCATATGTAAATCGAGCACAATGGAAGACGAACAATAACACCCAATTAACAAATGTATACGAAACAAAAGAATGCATAATTCACGACCCGATCTTTATTGACTTTCTTCATTAAAAAAATCTCATTATATATGTATAATAAAAAGGCTCACAGACTGGGTGGGGAGTCAAAAATCAATATTATTCCCTTTCATTATTGAATAAATCCGTGACACATAATAATGCACGAGGCTGCCTTAAATTAAATTGCATAATGCTCTTTAATATTGTACATTTTATTGATAGTGTTAGCCAGTTATAACTTTTTTCACAATAATTTTAAAAGTCACATAATTGTGAAAAACTTGTACAATATTTACATTTTATGCTCAAAGTATTTCAAGGAAGGCTAAAATATTTAAATGTTAATTTAAGATGATATCATGTAATATATTTAATTATATAAAAAGCCGAAAGACAGAAAAGATATAATTCCCTGAGCGTCTTACTACCAAAGGATAATTTATATATAAGAGAATAAGCCAATAAATCATTTGCAGTTATATGTATAACTTTATATTAAACTATCGTTTTTTATACATAGTTCTTTTACCTTTTACTGTACAGGATAGTTACGAAGGATAGTTAAAACTAGATAAGACTTAAAGTATCTGATTCCTAAAGATTCTTACTACCAAAGGGGAATTTATAAAAACGGGGATTATTTAATATTTGTCAGAGTAAAATATGCATAACTATAAATAAAACTATCATTTTTATACATAGTTCTTTTACCTTTCAATGAACAAAATAGTTACGAAATCATATTTAAATCTCAACGTATTTTTTCCTGGGCCATGGGGAAATTAAGACATATTGAAGTGATTTAATGAGAGTGTAACAAATGATAGTTAATTTGAAGAAACGGAGTGTAGTAATGACGGTTAACATAAAGTCAATAGCATATGCTGTGCCACAACAAACATTCGCATGTATTATATATACACACACACACACACATATATATATATATATATATATATATATATATATATATATATATATATATATATATATATATATATATATATATATATATATATATATATATATATATATATATATATAGTGTGCATTTATATCTAAACTTATATATTGGAAATGTTTTTTCTTTCAACGTAAAATTAAAATTAGGAGTAAATGTTGAGGATTTAGGGGAAATGGCATGCATTTACCAGTTCGTAGGATTGACAGAATAATAAATTTTTTTATGATAAAAAAAAATATTTTTTCACTACTTCATGAAAAAAAAGAGATTTCTTTAGCCTAGAAATAGCACCCTCTTTTATCCTGCACATTTGTATTAGAGGAGAAGTTAGTTGTTTTTTATCTGCAGAAATTTTTCTGAATCTAACAGAAGCAGTTTTTTAGCTTATTTTTATTTTCCATTCTTGCACTGTTAATAGTAATCTTTTCACCATAAGTTGAGAAAAAAACTTGATGTGACCTAATCAAAATAATAAATGTTACAAGAGAATTACTAACCATGGGATCTCTGGTCACTAATTTTTAACTGTGTGGTAGAAAATATTAAAGCTCATAGTTATAAGTAGGGATACATAAATTTCGTATTTATGAAATAGATGCGAATAAATTCTAAATTTGCCGATATGAACGAATAAATGCTAAAATTATTTCTTTACTAATTTTCAGGGATAACTCATGATAATCGACTTGAAATTTGGTAGTAATAATAATGATTTATTAACATAATTGCTTAACTAAGACCATCCGAGGTTTATAACTGAGAAATCTCACTCTCCTTTGATTTTGCTCCGAATTTCACCCGGGCAGTTTGTCCGTACGACTCGAACCAAAAAATCTAACAGTAAAAATAATCCATCAAGTTTTGTGGAGCAGTTTAGTTGATTTAAGGGGGTCCGGAACACATTTAAAAAAATGTTTATTTATTGAGTTAAAATTTTGAATTTTTTTGTGATGGTTAACCATATAACTTGTAAGCGAAATCACTTTCTAAAACTTCTCAAAATGTTTTTTGAAAATGTTAAAATTTTAAAATTTTAAAAAAAGTGGGGTAATTTAAAATTGTCATAACTCGAAATATTATTTGTCGAATTTCAATTCTTTTTCATTTAATTAAAGAGAAATATATAAGTTTTAATTTTGATTCAGAGTTTTTTGAAATATTGTTTTTTTTATTAAAAAAATTTATATTAAGAATTACAAAAATAATGATTTAACATATTTTTAAAAAATCATATTTTCAAAAGTAAATATTTTTTCAAATTTTCTGAATCAAAATTAAAGTAAAACAGTCGAAAAAGATATGTTCCAAGTTTCAACCAATTATCTTTAACGGTTCTTGACTTATAACAAGACGAGAAATGGGGATAAAACCTATCATACAGAAATACGCACTTACAGGTTTAAACAACGCTTGGCTACTATTAGATTGTTGCAAAAAAATATTTCTCCTGTTCTAACTAAGATGAAACATGATCTAAACGTCATTTTAAGCGAAAAAGAACACGGAAATTTTTAATAAAGTAAATTGTTTTTCGAAAATTCGAATAATTTTGTGTCCTGGACCCCCTTAAGAACGTATCTTGAGAGCCAAAGTAAAGGGTATTTCAGCTATTTACAGTAGACAACCAAAAGACTCCTATTGATGTTATACAGATTTTAATTGCAACGGAATGCTACTACCTTAACTTTGCAAACGTAGCTCACTATACAAAGCTTCTATAGTCCCCCGTTAACAGAGTAGATTCTGAGATAGTTTAGCATGTACAACATAGTCATTAATGACAAAAAGCAAAGACTTATGTAATATGATGTAGAGACTACTACAATGATAGCTTTTACGAAGAATTTTGATACTTACCTATGAAAGTAGGTAAAATTAAAAAATAAATAAATGCGAATTTTTTGAATTTATAATTTTGCGAATAAATGCGAAATTTTATGTATTGTATTTTTTATTGTTGATAAATTTCGAAATTTTTTATGCGAAATTTACGTATCCCTAGTTAGTAGATTAAAAAGTAAATGTCATGCATACAAGGTTTCAAAGTAAGAGTTTTTTTAATTGGTTGTTTTTAGGCACTAAAGGTATTCTGATACAAGAGCATTGTTTAAACTTAACATTGATATGAAACGAAAATGACAAAAGCAACCTCCCACTTTAAGTATAAACTTTTGGTTCATAGCCTTAACCAAACCGGGTAAATTGTGCATGTAATGTATCTTGAAGGAAACTTTTCATGAATTAACACACAAAATCTGTATTTTACTGTTTAGGTATAATATTTTCACTCGTGCATGCTATATAAAAAAGTAGAATTTTAACCTAGTATCAGAAATATATATTTTATTCTAGAGTATGTTAAAGAAGGTGATCCTTAAATGTCCTTCTGAGTACATTAATCCTGAGAAAAAGAAAAAAAAACAGTTCGCAAAACACGTTTCATCTAGGAAGAAAAGAAGCATTACTTCACAGTCAAAGACTGGAACATATGGCCGAAGGAAAATGATCATTAAATCTCAAACGCGAGTAAATCTTTTCACTAGTTTCTAAAACTTCATCAAAAAAGTCTTACGGAAGATGGAAGACTGCAAAAAATGAAAAGGATTCCAGAATTGTTGTAAGGTGTTACACGACGAGTATAACAGAATAAATTTTGCTTAAAATGTAATTGCCTCATATTTTAAGCGCAATGTAGTGAAAGTTCTGTTTCAGGCGCCATTTATTGAAGACAGACTGCTTTTAACGTTTCAAGCTTATTGATACACCTACCCAGTTTCCTTTAGGAAACTATAAATTTTTCATATATTTCTAAGTATGTGTTAAATGTATTGTTTATATATATATATATATATATATATATATATATATATATATATACACTGTTTGCCTCCCAAATTGCAACACCGAGAAAGACAAGAGATATCACAACAAAATTTATTTTGTAGATAACATGTTGACCAAGTATCAAATGATTAAATTTATAGACCTCTGTGAAGTGTGGTTCCTGCCAAAATCAGTAAGCAAAGTAGCCACCATTGTTGGAGATCACCGCTGCCACACGCCTCGGCATTGATTCAAAGAGACTTTGGATGAGTTCTTGGGGTACAGCAGACCAAGCAGCTTCCACACGTTGCCAAAGTTGATCTGCTGTGGCAGCTGGGGATGGAATCTGGGTCAATCGTAGAGCAACCATGGACCACATGTTTTCTATCGGCGAAAGCTCCGGAGAGCGAGGCGGCCAGGGAAGCAATTCCATCTGGCGATTGACGAAGAACCGTTGGACAATGCGTGCCAGGTGTGGTCGCGCATTATCCTGTTGAAATATGGCTGTGGGCAAGCCCTGAAGGTAAGGAAAGACAACTGGCTCCAACACATCGGAGATGTAGCGCTGGCTGTTTAAATTACCGGCAATGCGTACTAGAGGTGTGCGAAAGTGATATCCAATACCGCCCCATAACATAATACCCGGTGCAGGACAAGTGTGGCGGTGCATAACGCAGCTGTTCAGCATCCTCTCTTCACGGTGTCTCCAGACTCGAATGCGACCATCGTGGTGTTGCAGACAGAGGCGTGACTCGTCAGTAAAGACAATTTCATTCCATTCTGCCGTCCACATCCTTCTGTCATCGCACCATTGGCGGCGGAGACGTCTGTGGTTCTACGTCAAGGGTAGACAAAGCAATGGACGTCTTGCGGACAGACCACTCTGCTGTAAACGGCGTCGAATGGTACGCGCAGACACTGGATGATGCGTTACAGACTGCATGTGCTGTGCTATGTTTCGTGATGTGACTGAGCGATCCGTCACTGCCATGCGCACAATTTGCCTGTCATCACGTGAAGTGGTGGGCTGAGGTGGATGCGATCGAACACGCCGGTCCGTCGTACCCTCCTGCATCCAACGATCACATATCCGCATTACAGTTTTTTGGTTTCGTCCAACACGACTACCGATTTCCCTGAAAGATAATCCACAATCTCGGTAGGCCACTATCCTTCCTCTGTCGAACTCGGATACTTGATCAAAAGATGATCGCTGTTTTCGACGAGGCATAATTGATCGTTTTTTTGAAAAAACCACAAGAAAAACACAGTTGCCGAACTTGAAATCGTCGAAATCTCCAAGCCTTAAATAGCGCTTTGAAGTGGCGCCACAGGCGCACGTGATGTGCATCTGCGCTGAAATTTTAATCATTTGCATATTTCACCTCCGCTAATGCATGTTGTAAATTTCATGTTATTTGCATGTTTCCTTCAGGGTGTTGCATTTACAGTGGCCAGCAGTGTATTTCACATCAATATGATAAATTAATATATATTTGGATAATTTTAATTATATATATATATATATATATATATATATATATATATCTGTGTGTATCTACGTAGATATGTAGACTGAAAGATAAAAAGATCAGATTCTAATGACCAAATGCCAGTAATAGAGATCGAAAGCACGACTCTAATGGACTTAACGAAGTCCTTAATTTTACATGGAAAAACACTAAAAGACTTGGTTGTTAGATCGAGGTAAAGGCGATCCTCAATTTTCTCTACTGTAAAATAAACACGCAAATATTTATATGAATGTTTATATGATCGTTACTTATTAATTATAAATTATTTTTATGATCGTTACCTATTAATTATAAATTATTTTTATTACCGTTACCTATTAATTATCGATTATTTATATGATCGTAACCTTTAAAGTTTCTAAAAATCTTGGAGGACAGTTCTGAAGTATTAGAATAGCAAATCCTTATTCAAATTTATGGCTTATCTTTATCCATATTTGTAGAAAATATAGTCTCATTTTAAAACTCACTATCATTGCAGTTTTAGTTGAAGTTAGTCTTAAAGACAACAATATTCTTTCCAGAGATTTTCTATATTCCAGAGACTTCTATATTCAATGTATTCAAGAGGATTAATTTTGTGCAAATAATAAGCTCCAGTATGTATGAGAAAACTTTGTATTACTGCATAAAACTGTTGGTAGTAATTAAAATTTGAATTATTTAAAATAAACATTCATAATAAGTTTTGCGAATATACACCTGGGGAGGTAGGCATTTTCAAATTTAAGACATTTGATATTCCTACTAATATAAGTCACTAATATATATATATATATATATATATATATATATATATATATATATATATATATATATATATATATATATATATATATATATATATATATATAATGTAAATATTCTATAAATTTCAAAATAACAAAGAATCATAATGACAAGCATTTATCCGTATGTTAATTACATGTAGTTAATTTTAAACTCGTACGTTGAAATAAAAGAGGTATTTCGTATCAGGTAAAGAAATGACTGTAAATGAAATTTATGAGATATTCTGATTCATTAAAAAGTTAATAAACATATTCCGTATAAAATATTCCTAATGTATTTCATAAATTCGAAATGTAAAAAAAAATATTTTAACAATTTTATACCTCACCTTCAGCTAATGTTCTTCTCGCCTGATACATGTGTTGTGTACCACAAGATGACACGTTCATTGATCACGTTCAAAATAAATCGCAAAACTTCTTCGCATTCGGCATGTCAAACTTTTTTTTCGGCAGAAAGTTTATAAACAGAATGTGCTCAAAATAAAATATTCAGGCATTTCATTGAGTAAAAGAAGTCATTTTTTAAAAATATAAAACAACAAATTTGTTTCCCAAAAATGTGGAATTCGGATGATTACGAACTACAAAATTAAGCATGATTTCTTATATATATATATATATATATATATATATATATATATATATATATATATATAAGAAATCATGCGAAATCGCGAATTAAGAATATCGCGAAAACAAAAACAAATGTATTGTTGGGATGTTAAAATTTTCGCTTTAAAGAATCAAACCAGTGGTTTTAAAAATCAGTTTACACTCTTCGCTTTCCTTTCATTTTTTCAAAAAAAGCCACTTAAACCCTGAAAAGGCAGGAAGTTCTTTCTTTTTTTTAAAGAGAGATTGATAAGATGGGATGGAATATAGTCATAAAATTCATCCTCTTCTTTGTTAGACATAACATAATAGTTTCTCCTTAAACTCTTTAGCACACCACTGTCCTATTAGCTTGACCCGGGGGCATCTTTACCCGTCCGGGTACGATTTCACTTTTCTCCACTGACAAACAAAAATAGGGACTCTTTTTTCCCACCTCCCACATCCTGGTTGCAGCTTCCTGGACCCTTAAACACATAAATCTTCGGCGAAGTGTCCACTATCACTTAGGCAAACGTGACATTAGTAGATTCAGCAGGTTATCAAACCGTGAAACGTTAGCTAGAAGGTGAATCTTCATCTGAGACTATTAGTATTGAAATAGGTATAAACAGCATCCTGAAAACTTCATTAAGTCAAACTACCATAGAAAACTGTTTCTTGCTCCCTTCCTGTAGTTGAAATGTTAAAACTATTAAGCAGGTATGTTGTAACAAATATTGGATTTTTTCTTCTCTTAATATTATCATGAGTATCTACTTATAGGTCTAAAAATTAAGTTGTATTTTTAAAATTATAAAAAAATAATTTTAATAAAAGATAATTAACGTAAATTAAAGAGTATTTCATGGTAAATTATCTAATATGTGTATATATAGGTGTGTGTGTGTGCCTTTTCAAAAACCTAAATTTCGGCTATAAGAATCAACCGCTTATAAGAATCAAAAACAGTAATAACAAGCGCGATTCTAATAAGCCGAAATCACTGTATATATATATATATATATATATATATATATATATATATATATATATATATATATATATATATATATATATATATATATATATATATATATATAAGTTGTAAAATAATGTACTTATTATTGCAATTCGTAATCCAGTTCGTAAATTATCAAAAACAGTGAATGGAAATTAATAAATGTTTAATTTGCTATTCGGAGGGAAGGATGCTGCAATTGCACTTTGGTAGAAAATAGAAAAATTATTGAAAAAAGATTATGTTTTTCTAAAAGAAAAAATGTACCGTACCTGTGGATTTTTCGATTCTGGCGGGAATTTCTGCATGCGTCATCTTTTTATATGTACCTTCCGCCGGCCCCCCCCCAAAAAAATAAATAAAATAAAAATAAATAAATAAAACGAAAATCTCCCCCACTGTCGTGCAGTCTTTTTAAGTCATAACATCTTCTCCAATCCATGCCATTTCTTGACATCACTGAAACATCGTAAAAGCTTTCGAATTCCTGGACAAGTATTTTTTTTTTCCAGAAAAATTGAAGTGTCTCCGCATGCATAAAGTAGTCCCTGAAACTTCACGACAAATTCTGAATGATGGAAAATTCTAAAAAGAGTAGTTATAAAAGGATTTTCTGATTTGCCCCTGATGCATGCATTTTTATAAACCTTGGCGATTTTAGCCCTATACTTCAGCCACTGTAGTAAAATGAACCTGTACATTCCCCTCTCTGATTCTTATTGAACTGTTCAAGTTTAACGTATTGAATTCGCCAAGTTTTATTTTTACGTTGTAACCACCTCTCGTGAATGACTTAGAGAAGGAGGCGGTTTTCATAATCTGAGATACTTATTGCATCGTGATATCTCATTTTGTTGGTTTCCTAGCTTACTGGTACCTCTAATCTCAATGGTAGATTCTACCATTGAGATTTTGAATAGGATTTATTTCTGAGGAATACGCAAGTCTCACTAAGCATTGAAAACTTCTTTAAAAAAAGAATATCACTGACAGAAGTGCCCTCTAAAATTGTTGAATGCTGTCATCTTAAAAGAAAGTATGGGGCGACTGTGCAGCTGACGAAAATGACTCGGAAAAATTCGAACTTTTTAAGCCGTCTCTTTTACGTAAAAGAACGCCTAGAGTTTTCTAACTGTATATCTATATATCTGAATTTCAAGGAGAAAAATCATGATATTCTTAAATGTTATAGGACTGATTATGTTCCTATAACAAGCGTGACTCTTACAAGCGGAAATCACTGTGTATATATATATATCTTATATATATATTTCTTCTGTCCGTGTGTATGTAACTGAACTCCTCCTAAACGACTGGACTGATTTTTCTGAAATTTTGTGTGTGCGATTAAGTTGATTCGAGAATGGTTTAGATTCACAATTTGATCCGATAGAAAATGTTTTTATATTTTTAATTAATTAATAAAAATCCAACAATTTATAAGGGGGTGCGTCCGGTAAATTGAAACTGTTACAGTTTGTGGAATCACCCCTCTGGATAATGGCGTCCACGTTAGGTTTAGTTAGTAAACAGCGAGCGAAAAGATAAAAATAAAGAAAATCAAAAAGTTTCAAGTCAGATATATTAAACCAGAATAATAAATGAAAATAATAATCTTTGAAGTCAGATTTTATACTCTAAAATAGATCAGATCCAACGGCATATTGATATTCTCGACACGCGATGGAAAATTCGAATCAACCACGCTAAGTCACACGAGATCTTTTTTAATCGCTACTGCAGTCCCCCTCGCCTATATCTTTGTGCCTATTGAAGAGCTAAAGACCAAGATTCTATCTTGCTATCTTATTTCTGAGTAAAAACTTCTCTGACATTTATAATCACCAGCCCACAACAACTTTCCAATAGCGAATATGTTTCACTTTACTCAGTCGAACGTCGTCTAATCGTGGCGTATTCGGAAGGTCGCCCATTAGAAAAGTACCGTGCTTTCGACCCGTGTTCGAATCCAGAGTTGTGTACCTTTTGCTAGACCTGTTATTTGAGTTTTTTTTTTAAGGATTTTTTATTTCAGATTTTATTTTATTATTTTTTAATTATTATTTTATTTTATTTTATTATTTTTTTATTTTAATTTATTATTTTTTAATTTTAATTTTAATTTTATTTTATGATTTTTTAAAATTATTATTTTTATTTATTTTTATTTTTTTCAGCTTTTTTTATGATGAAATACCGAATATACCTGAAATCTGAGGAGTTTATTATGCATTTATACATTTTTAATTGGGTTTTCATATTATTAATATGTATAACATTTCGTATGCTTTTTTTTCTATGTTATTTATACTGCGTTTAGTTTTTTAATGGATTTTTATAGGTTTATTATAAGTTTATATATTTTATGTTTTACTTTTCAGAATTTTTTGCTCCAATGATAAAGGGTAAATCTTTTCTATGTTACTTATACTGTGTTTAGTTTTTAAATTGATTTTCGTTAACAAATATTCTTAAAATTCCGGGCATCGCCGGGTACTTCAGCTAGAATTACAACGTTTGAACAGGACAACGTCTGTCGGGTCCTCTAGTATATATATATATATATATATATATATATATATATATATATATATATATATATATATATATATATATATATATATATATATATATATGTATGTATATATATATATATATATATATATATATATATATATATATATATATATATGTATATATATATATATATATATATATATATATATATATATATATATATATATATATGTATATATATGTATAAATATATATATATATATATATATATATATATATATATATATATATATATATATATATATATATATATATATATATATTTCTTTTATATATATATATTTCTTTTATATATATAGTATATATATATAGTTCTTTTCAAGTTTTTATGTGTCTGCTTTATAAATACAGGGTGGTCATAAAAAAAACTGTGCCGATATATGGACTTCTAGCGTCTGTTCCATTCAATCGATCGAGATGAGATTTGAGATATAGTTAGTCAGAGGTATGAGCTCGGGATTCTGTGAACGGCAACAAAGTGGCGCTCACGGTTATGATTATAGTTACAGAAAATCGAAATTTTCGAATGACAACACTCTCTTTTTCCACTCGTAAAATACTCAGCTCAAGCGAAAACCGTAAAGAGCATTGAAATGGTACGTGTATCAC
The DNA here is from genome assembly GCA_907164885.2 of Dolomedes plantarius. Lineage (NCBI taxonomy): Eukaryota > Metazoa > Arthropoda > Arachnida > Araneae > Dolomedidae > Dolomedes > Dolomedes plantarius. The sequence continues at coordinate 211,916,198 of OU015492.1, read as the reverse complement.
AAAAAACGGACGCGTTATGCACGCACAAAAAACAGTTCTGCGAAAGGCCTAATGTAGAAAATTTGTAATCCAAATTAAGGTTTTCTTTAGTCCGATCTGTGTTGTTATCATTGATTGGTGACTTGCCGCTGTCATATGCAAATTTCCTCCCGTGCGCCCCGTTTTTCTATTGGCCGTTCTCAGAGCTGTTTTTTGTGCGTGTATAACGCGTCAGTTTTTTGTGCGATCTCATCTCGATCGGTTGAATGAAACAGCCGCTAGAGGTCCATATATCGGCAAAGTTTTTTTTATGACCACCTTGTATATAAAATAGAGATTCATGGATAAACTAAAATTTTAATTGCTCACTATGTCGACAAATGAAATGCTGCTCACGGCTACAGTGTAAATTTTCGTTTCCTTTTCAAGTTCTTTCGTATTTTCTTAAATATGTTGTCAGAGTAGAACAGACGGATATTATCTGTTATCTTATATTTCCGCTACCCTCTTAACTCCTATATTACCACTCTCATCGACAATTTAACTGTCTCTAATTCTTTCAGATGTATATATTTTTGGTCTTTATATTTAAAGCAGTTACTCATAAAGCTTAACATCACGATAATCGTCGTCATTGTTTGCCCTATGACTGTCGAGGCAATTCTGTATATAAATTGTTTGTGCTGATATGATTTCTTGTTATCAATTTAATTATATCGGGTGAAACTAGAAGTATTTCAAAAACAGGGAAAAACTGTGTTACAGTTATCCAATTTTCTAGTTGTGTATTAACGGTAGCAAGACAGTTGTATGATAAACTATCAGACATGCAAATCATTGTGTGTATAGTACGCTGGCACGATACATCTACTATCTCTACTCATGTGCGTAAGTTTTAATTCTTAAACATTTCTCTTGGGGGAATTGATTAAGAATGTTGATCTTAATATTACATTAACCCATTAAGCGCCGCTATATGAACCGCATCGTCTAAATAGAATTCAACGTATTCTTTTAGGTACATTACTTGTCACAACTGATGTGCAGTTTAATTTATTTTAATTGTATTCGTCTAGAATTTACGATACGGTTCCAAAATTGGAGACTTTGAGCCTAATGGGGGTAACGTTTGTTTCTTCCGGGTATGAACATCTAAGCTGTATGTTAAGTTAATTCAAGGAAGTAAGCATTTAAAACCTCCTGGAACGAGTATTCTATATTGTTTATGGAACTAAATATACATTTTAAAAATATTATTGTATATATATATATATATATATATATATATATATATATATATATATATATATATATTTCTGTATTTTTACTAATGTAGGCCAAATTTGTTAGTTTTGCACATATTCACACAACTGTAAAAGGAGCAAATTTTAAAGATGTCCTATTGAAAAAAAATCCAAATATACATATACTTTGTACCTTTAAGATAAAAATTACAAGAAAAACGATTTGCATATATCTTAATATCACATTGAGAAAAAAAAAATTATAATTGAAGTTTTCCATTTTGGAGACTAGACGCTTAATGGGTTATCTCCATAATTGACACCTCAAAATTCCCTGGCGCCCTCTGTCGAGAATCATTTCCAGGGAAATGAGAGCAATAATGCCGTAAATACGGTCACAAATCAATGCTGGTTGCCTCTACAAACATCAGGATGAAAACTTTACAACTATCACTTCGCGATATGGGCTTTAGTGGCTGACATCCTACCTGAGTAGCATTTCTTTCTTGGCGTGACAGAGCTCTGCTCCTCGTATGGGCTTAGAAATACCTCCGCTGAACTTGTAAGTCTACAAACGAGAAGCCTTATCTGACTATTCCCGTTCCCAACTAATTCGGGAAGATGGACAGGTCCGCTTGTGAAGAACAAGCCATAAATAACCAGCCATAGACACTTGCATATAAAAAATAGATTTTATAGTAAGGTGGTCCATCAGTAATACTATGGGGTGTGTTAGGGGATATGAATAAGTATGCCCAACACTCATACGTCAACAACTTCTGTGATCCGTGAATCCTACTTTAATATCGTTTCAGATGTGTTCAAGCTTTTCCTGTCATGCAATTCTCTCTCATGGGTTATGTCGTCCTCCGACAAGAGAATGTGCAACCACTCAGATTAAGAGTCACCAAACTATGGCTCCAGGAACATTCATCGGAATTTTGAGACATGAAATGGCCCCCTTGTCCACAACATATCAGTGTTATTGAACGTAACTGGTCCGCCGTGCAATGTTATGTTCAAAGCAGAGATCCACCATCTAGGAATATTACACAATTGAGGGCCTCTCTTTAGGATGCATGTTGTCCATTTGTCTACAGACCTCCTGAGGAAGTTCTTCGAGTCCATGCCCAATAGCGTTTCTGTGGTTCTACCATCCAGAATTAGAACTATCAGGTTTCAGACAGATATATGTATGTATGTATGTATATATGTATGTATGTATATATATATATGTATATATATATATATGTATATATATATATATATATATATACATATATATATATATATATATATATATATATATATATATATATATATATATATATATATATATATATATATATATATATATATATATATATATACATGTGTATATATATATATTATAAATGTACATGTATGATAAGTACATAAGACCATTTATTTTAATACATAATTTATATAAATTCTTATAAATACCATGCTATACATAAGAAGCACGTATGGAATATGCATGAGAGCTTAAGAGCTCCTTTTTCTAAGACTAAATGTAATCTTCAGCTTTCGTATAGAGATTAATAATTATCTATATAAAGATTTTCAATACAGATTTAGCGAAAAACCACCAAGAAAAAAAATGTTGTAACAAATATAGCTTTAGTTTAAATCGATATTGGGAAAGTAAAGCCAATCATTAAACTTATATGTTATAGAGCAGAGGTAAGAAATAAAAGTCAGCCCTCAAAATAATCAAATAGAAAGCAAGGTATCGTCAGAAAATGACAGAGAATGCCATTTGAGGTTGGTTTTCTGACGTAAAAGACTGAATCTATTTATTGCAGGATTTATTTTACCAATGGTTCGTAACTCAATTGAGTTTGATGGATAGGTATTAATCTTATTACATTTCCAGTCAATAAAATGAATGAATAATGATTCTGACTAATGATACTGGCTTTCAGAATCGATATTCCTCACAGTTCTCTTTTACCGCTTAAATATAGAACATTAATATTGTAATATCATATAGCGATAAAAAGTGAGTTTAAATGTTTATTACATATTTATTACCCTCTAAATGTCTCTTTTAGGAATATTATTTCGAGGAAGTCTCTCTCGCAGTGATTATGCTAAAGCCTTAATGGTTCTTTTCTCGTAAAACACATCTATTACGTTTAAACGAAATTTAGGTCATTAACTGTAACTGATTTATATTACATTAATAGAGATGAATCATGCAGATAAAAAAATCAAAAATATAATCTCTCTCAAACTATATAAGTAGTTATAAATGGTTATTACGGCCAAATTTTTATTTTAATTTTTCGAAGTCATGGGAATATATTAAAGGTTGAATCATATAAATTTAAATTTTATTTCTTATAAATGCAATTTTTTTTCATTTTAACATACATTTCATTTATAACATACGAGATAAATTTTCTAGAGACTCTGTTCAGACAGGGATGTTTTTTTTTTTCCTGAAGGCCTTGCTGCTATGTCAAGATTCGTGAGGTGCATTAGAATATTCTCGAATGCATTTATATTTTTTTCACATGCAGAAATGGCGATATTGGAATTTGAAATATTTGTGGTAGAATATTCTTTTTTTTTCAAGTTACAAGTCGATACTATTGAAAGTTTTCGCACTTTTCGTTTAGGTTAAAATGACTTCAAAATAATAAGAGGTGGTTGAATCGACATTTAGATTTTACGCTTCTAGACATCAGGGTTCCTGACAGTCTACTGTTGAAAATTAAAATCGCCATTTTAATATGAATCTTAAAAATTAAAAGTTTTCTCTTTCTGCGCTGGTTGCGAGGCCAATAGCACATTGATTATATTTTGGATTTACAACCCATTATCTTAAATACACTTAAATTAAAATAAATTAATTATTTCTTTTAATTTCGCAATAAACTAAAATATTTTACATTATAACTAAATATAGTTATTTCATTAACATTTAGGTCATATGGTTTGAGCTTCACTTATTATTCAAACTCGGGTACCCTGATCTAGAAAAATTTGAAAACCGAAGTCCAGTTCTGGAAACCAGCAAGGAAGCCGACAAAAAAGAAGTTAAGGAAAGGATGATTTCCTTTAGTGACATATCTTAGAAGCGTAAGGATTTTATCTATATTTATCTATACTTTTGTTTCCTAAACAATGTAAAACTAGATCAGGGCTTCTATGAGTCACGTAAAAGAATTTTGGGGTCACGAAATCATTGGCAACTGCTCGCGAAGGGAGTACCTTCAACACGAAATGTCTTTTCGTCAGATATAACAATGCTGGTTAGACAAAATAATTGCCTAAATCAATTTGATTTAAAATATTTAATTAAAAAATCACGTTATGGGTACATACAGAAAAATAAGCCGATTTTTTGCGGTGGACCTTTATTTCAGCAAATCTCGTCATTGTAATACTGGTTGTGTTATTGTAAATTATATATATATTTCTGTAGATTATTAGTACCAAAATAATTTTTTTCAAGTAAAAAATCATTTATGAAGCTTCTACACAGTAATTTATAATGGGTAAGTGTAGTAATAAATTTTAAATCTGTATTTCTCAAATCAGATTTTTCAAGGTTTTTAGATTTTTTTAAATGCTCCATGCTACTTAATTTTTCTTCAAAATTAATGAAATTGATAAGGAAGAATCCTTATGCTGTTTAAAAAAAACTGAGTATTTATTTTACAATTCGACTTCATTAAGGTAATTAAATTTGATTTCTAACTTTTCAAATTTTGATGAAAATCGGGATGGAATTCAGAAAAAAATCTCTCAAAAATTAACTAGTCAAGGGATTAAATAATTTATATCCAGATTTGTTTGTTATACATTTTAAACAGATTAAAATGCAAAATCGAGGAAATATCTCAAAAATTATGTAAGCAAGGAGCAAATTTAAAATTTTGTTTATAAATTTCAATTTTTTTTAAAATCTTAAAATTATAATTAGATTGGAAATTTCTTTTAATGTATTCCATTTATTTATAGTGAAATGTGTATATGTACACAATTTCGTATCTCTATGATAAAAAGTAAAAAAAGTAAATGTCCACCGTTCCCTTAAGGCGACAATGGACCTTCAGATTGACAAAAATATGTCCACAAAACGATTTTTTTTCTTTCAGAAAATGATCCTGCAACTCATTAGGTTTAAATTAAAAAAAGTATGTTGTTCTGATCATTATTAATGGAGTTATAAGTATTTTTTTCTACCGTAAACAATGGAAATGTTAGTAAAATTAAAACTTTAAATGCTATTTTCTTAAAACAAGTTTTCATGTCTTTTCGGTAAGTTCAAAGTGTTCCATGCGTCATAATTTTTCTTGAATTTTCATAAAATTTCCTAAAATGATTATTTATATATGATAGAATAAAACTTACTAAATAAGTCATTATACTAATTTAAAACAACTTACAATTTTTAGAATAAAAAAAATTGATAAAATTTTGCATAAAATGATCTATTTTTAACGATTTCTTTTCTAGTTTTTGAAAATATGACTGTAAATCAAATATTACTAGTAAATTTTATTATAATTATATAAAGCTAGCTTAAGAGAGAAAATGAGATATATGAGACAAAAATTGATTCACATGGAGCATTTTTAAATAGAGTAATTAAAATACTGATTTTAATTAATATCTTAACTAATTACATTCTGATTTTTTTTCTAATTTGGTATTTTCATCTCTACACAAAACTGTATAAGTATACAAAATTTCATAGCAATTGGTTGATAAATAATAAAAAAAAGTGTTTCATGGTTCATTGTCTTCTTAAATTCATTTATAACCAATTAAATAAAGATTGCAATACCCACTACAGATTTAAAACATATTGTTAATGTTCATACAAACATTAGGATTTAGAAAATTGCACTAAGAATGGAATATAAAATAAATTGTATAACAATTAAGCATAGAATGAATCGTAAAGAATGATTAATATTCTGTCGTTAGATAGGAATAGCAGTTAGTATAGTGATTGCTAATTTGTATAAAGTTACATAGAAACTTTAATACCAAATTCAACAATTTAACACTAGAAAGAAGGTTATCATCATTTTGACTGTTCCCGACATACTATTGAGTTCTATGTCTGTATTTATGTCCTCGGACTTCTGACATTTTATGACTTTTTCTAATTTTACGCGTAATATGCACACACATTTACAAAATTGCATTCCATAGTAAAGAGGGGGAGAAAATGTGTTGTATACCTGTAAGGTATACATAAGATTCGATTCACAAGAATCGAACCTTTGAGTGAATGAATTAGAGAAGTGGCTTGAGATATGCTAATTTCGGCATACGCGTTTGGTATAAATACCATGCAGCTTGATTAATACAGAGGTTGAAAAAAGAGAGGTTGAAAGGAAGGTTTTGTTAAGGTTGATAGATAAGCGAGTTAAGGGAGCTACGAGGAAAGCAGCTCCAGGTGCTATCCTGCGCTAGTGCTTAGGGGGGCCCAAAGTTTACGTGGCAGTACTGCTGGTTTGACTCTCTGCTGGTTTGTGAGTATTTGCAAAGTGTACTTCTATTGAATGTTAATATATATTCCGTACAAGTAGTACGTATGCTTATTGCTGTAAAAGCAAATTCTATATGTGCAACGAATTCAATAAACATTGTTTCATGTATAAACTGTGTTTGTATCAAATTCATTTAGAGTGCCACTTCAAATTATTTACACCCAAGTGCGGGTAGAAGTGAGATATACTCTACATACCTACTAAGGCCTAAAGCCGTCGATTTGACAGCGATATAAAAAACAGTCAGAAATCTTTAAAATAATATCGGAAAAATATTAGTTACTTTTCGTCTCTTTCCCTTTTGCAAATAACATAAATATTGGCTCTTCGGAAATATTGATATCGTAAAATAAGGACTATAAAAACCATGCATTTATTTTTACGGATAAATCATACCAGGTTTTCGGCTCGGCAAACTTGAATAAAAAATATCCCAATATATATTAATTTATCATATATTGATGTAAAATAGTTTAAAATTTAAATTATTTTACCTTTTTTTAATAAAGTTAAATATTTTAAATTAATGATTCTATTTTTAACCGACAATATAACGGCGTTCGGTCTTTTTAGTAAGACAAAAATTCCCGTCTTTCTGCTGTTAAACGCCATATTGAATATGTGTATATCTGTAGGAAGAAGTTACATAGTTAAAGTCCCATGAAGAAAAAATACAAAGATATGCCTCATGAGAAATGTTTATTATGCTAGAAATGGAAAAAAATATAAAATTACATGTTTCCCTGTATTGATCTGTGGCTATTTTTATGTCCAGCGAAAGAAAAAAAAATCTCAAAAAAAACCTAATAGCAAGAAATTTCTACTCGTCTAGCCACTGCGAGCTATTTCGAGTTTCCGGCCAATTTGTACATTGGGTGATTTACAGTAAGTCACCAGGGGTCATTTGTATGTGGTTTGCGAGAAAACAATTGAGTGTGCACTTTCACTAGTAATGTATAGCCTATAACACATCTACTAAAAATATAAAGCGTAATCTGAAATACGAAATAATTTGAAATTTTAATGATTTATACGAAATGAAACAAAAAATAAATATTACTTGATCGCATCAATGTTAGTTATATTTTAATAATGCAAAAAGAGAGACATTGAAGATAAAAAAGTGCGTGTGTATATATATATATATATATATATATATATATATATATATATATATATATATATATATATATATATATATATATATATATATATATATATATATATATATATATATATATATACCGGGTGGCCATAATTAAACTGACAGTGCTCACAGTGTTCTGTAGCGCGATCTATTTGGGAGAATGACGCCACATTTTGTAGGCAGATTAAACAAGACGGGGGACGAAGGATTCCGCGAAAAAATAAATTAGTTCAAAAAGTCACCGCTAGAGGAATATTTGGCGCTGTGTAATAGAAAATAGAGTGTTAACAAATGCAAATTAATACGGAATAAAATTTCCTTTTATTATGCACATTTTCTTATTTAGTTCAAGTGCAATATGGCAACACTTTTAAAGAAGCGTAAAATCTACATAAACACCGATAAAGTCTCGTGATCTGCAATATCACGTACGCTGAGCAGAAGAAGAAGTTTTTTATTCAAATTTCACGTTACATCCATTGGCACAGTGCCAGCTGCTTGGGTTTTAAAAGGCAATGTGTTACGTTTCGAATCAATCGGATTGAAAGTTTATGTGTAATGTGTCCTTTAGTCGAGCGTGCGTTACTGGTCAAATTCTTTTACCTCAACCAGTGCAGCGCGTCAGCCGCTCTTCGTGCTTTTAGAACGCACAAAAAAATACGTAAAGGTAACGGTCCTGTGTCAGTTAATGGTCTAAAAGCAATGGTTGCGACGTTTGAGAAAACAGGTTCTCTGAAGGTTCAGTCAGGCAGAGGACGAAAACCTGTACCACAGGATACAATCGAAGCAGTTGCTTCTCTATTACACACTATTTTCTATATAACACTCTATTTTCTATTACACAGCGCCAAATATTCCCCTAGCGATGACTTTTGGAACTAATTTATTTTTTCGCGGAATCCTTCGTCCCCCGTCTTGTTTAATCTTCCTACAAAATGTGGCGTCATTCTCGCAAATAAATCGCGCTACAGAACACTGTGAGCACTGTCAGTTTAATTATGGCCACCCGGTATATATATATATATATATATCATATATATATGTACATATATACATATATATCATATATATATATGTACATATATATATATATATATATATATATATATATATATATATATATATATATATATATATATATATATATATATATATATATATATACATATATATCATATATATATGTAGATATATACATATATATCATATATATATGTACATATATACATATATATATATATATATATATATATATATATATATATATATATATATATATATATATATATATATATATAATATATATATATATATATAATGCATTTAATGCTAGATGTAATTAATGCTAGAGGACCCTTAGTGAAAAACCTTATCAGTCTTTCTAAAGGGATATATAATCTAATTTTTAAGAACAGTCGGATTGTGGAGAAGATGGAAAATAGTATAGGAAATATAAAAACGTCGAGAAAGGTTTGTCTAGAACAGGTGCGTCCAACCCATGGCCCTGGACATTTAATAAGACCTAAGCATCCCCTAGATTCCCTTGTTTCACAAAATCATGCCTCATTCGTTTCATCACTTTTTAGAACTACACACACATGAGAACTACTATTATCACATGACTAGTAAAAATAATAAAAAAACAGACTACGATGAACAACTTTTAAGAACTCCCTAAGAATTTCAATCACTTCATGAATAATTTTTAACAGAATTCTCGTTATTAGGTTTTCCTGTATGAACAAAGGCAGATTTCACCCGCAACCACGGACATCAAGTATTTCATTTTATGATTACTGTTACTGTATCTTAGCTTAAGCCTGAGATATTTAAAACAAGAACATGTAAGGAATGTCGTTGCTTGCATTTAGGTAATAACATGAGGATAAAAATCTCCTAATGTCGACTTATATGGTTGATGATTTTTGGTGGACTTTAAGGTGCAAAACTTTGCCAGACTTTCAGAGAATTAGGTCGAATATCTCACGACACAAAGCAAAGCTTCTTGCTACTTTTGTTAACCACATTCTTGCTGAGTTTTTTTTTTTTGGACTACGTTTCAAAACCTTCCACTCACGCAGATGGATAGTTCTCTTTAAACCTTTAAATTAAGATACCACGTATAAAGCACACACTGTTGGTTCGAAATTAACTTGCATCTCCTATAATCAATAGTGGGCACGAGGTAGACATGCCTCGAACTGACAGTCCTACATTTCCAATCACGGCGAGCGCGATTCAACACTTTCGTGTCTTGAAATGATATTGCTAGATTACACCTGTAAAGTCTTTCTATGATGACATCGGGTGGAAAAAGTTACGAGCCCTCCAAATGTCCCCCTCGGTTTTGTTGGTAAAAACTGTGATTGCGCCTGGCTCAATTCGGAACCGACCCTTGTGGTGTCATTGTAAACCAGACCCGCATTCCTCTTTTCACAGTCCAGACCTGATTTGTTCCAGTAGAGAGGGAGGGAGCATAAGTTACAACACACTACAACAATAACATTTATAACTAATAATGTATTTGTGACGCCTCAACTTACAAATCTTTGTTTTATTTGATTTCAGACTATGTAACACTGTAAAAATCTTTCCATTAAATCGCTAAGTACATTTAATTTCAATTCAGAAACGAATTTCAGTTCCTCAAAGACATTAAGAACAGTCGGATTGTGGAGAAGATGAAAAATATTTAGTAAGAACGTCGAGACAGGTTTGTCTAGAACAGGTGCGTCCAACCCATGGCCCTGGACATTTAATAAGACCTAAGCATCCCCCAGATTTCATTGTTTCACAAAATCACGCCTCATTCGTTTCATCACTTTTTAGAACTACACACAAATGAGAACTACTATTATCACATGACTAGTAAAAATAATAAAAAACAGACTATGATGAACAACTTTTAAGAACTCACTTAATGAATTTCAATCTCTTAATGAATAATTTTTAACAGAATTCTCATTATTAGGTATTCCTGTATGCACAAAGGCAGATTTCACCCGGAAACATGGACATCAAGTATTTCATTTTATGATTACTGTTACTGTATCTTAGCTTAAGCCTGAGGTATTTAAAACAAGAACATGTAACGAAAGTAGTTGCTTGCAGTTAGGTAATAAAATGAGGATAAATATCTCCTAATGTCGACTTATATGGTTGAAGATTTTTGGTCGACTTTAAGGTGGAAAACTTCGCCAGACTTTCATAGAATTAGGTGCGAATATCTCACGACCCAAAACAAAGCTTCTTACTACTTTTGTTACCCACATGATTGCTGACTTTTTTATTGGACTATGTTTCAAAACCTTCCACTCACGCAGATGGATAGTACTCTTTAAACCTTTAAATTACTATACCACGTATAAAGCACACATTGTTGGCTCGAAATTAACTTGCATCTAATATAATCTATAGTGGGCACGAGGTAGACATGCCTCGACCGAGGTAGACATGCCTCGAACGAGGTAGACATACCTCGATGCACTCGAGGCATGTCGAGGTAGACATGCCTCGAGTCCTACATTTCCAATCACGGCGAGGGCGATTCAACACTTTCGTGTCTTGGAAGGATATGGCTACATTACACCTGTACACTGGAAAGTCCTTCTATGATGACATTGGGTGGAAAAAGTTACGAGCCCTCCAAATGTCCCCCTTGGATTTGTTGGTAAAAACTGTGATTGCGCCTGGCTGAATTCGGAATCCGACCCTTGTGGTGTCACTGTAAACCAGAGCCGCATTCCTCTTTTCACAGTCCAGACCTGGTTTGTTCCAGTAGAGAGGGAGGGGGGGCATAAGTTACAACACACAACAACAATAACTTTTATAACTAATAATGTGTTTTTGAAGTCTCAACTTACAAATCTTTGTTTTATTAGATTTCAGACTATGTAAAACTGTAAAAATTTTTCCATTAAATCGCTAAGTACATTTAATTTCAATTCAGAAACGAATTTCAGTTCTTCAAAGATATTAAATAATGCAGTTTAAATATCGATAATTGCCTACAAAAGTAGTATATTGTAAGAAAGTGCTTGACAACAAAATTAATCCTGAATTGCTCCTATCATTTCACCAAATTGTTTCAGATTTGCTTAAGAAAATTTCAGAAGTGTATAATTAAAGCAAGTATAGCACAAAACTTCTTAATTTTAATGTTTTATTCTACTTTATTTATGGTTTGTCATTTTCGGTATGTTGCATGTCTAAAAAATATATTATTTTAATAAATAATTTTCCATTTGATACCGGAAATACCTTCTATTATTTCAGATCTATACTTTCAGTAATGAAAGGAATACTAGATAAATAAAAAAAACCATAAAGATTGAGAAACCATCAACTTCAAATGTAGATAAAACATATCGGGTGACAGCAATGTCTCGTCGAAAAACATTGTACGGAATTGTATGACTTAGTGATACAGTATAAGCCTTATATGTGTAGGGTGGGTGACCCAAATATTGCCCCTGTGCCTAATATCGCCTACTCGCGTTTCCAAAGTACGATTTCCGCTATGTGTGAGAAAATGCAGTAACTTCTTAGTTCTGGGTTTGTACTAACAGCGGCATTACCAACAAAGCTCTTATCACTGACAACAGAAACTATATGGCGTCTGAAGTTGCTTTGGCTGATGTGTTCGTAAATTTTGTCTCCAAAGAATCCAGTCAATGACCAGGCAGGTTCATCCAAATTCTAATTTTGCTTATACCAATTGAAAGTGCATTGAACAGAGAATACAGAGGTGCTATTATTTTTTAGCAACGCCTTTTAACAGGTGCTCCTAATTTCGCCTGGTAGGCGGTAATATTTACAGAGGTAGGCGATATTAGGAACCGCTGTGTGTTTCGCTGGAAATTTCAATTTTTTTCCAATTCAGCTACATAACTTAAAATGGCACTGGTTTTGGAGCTGGATGATCTCAGGATACCAAAGGAAATAGTGATGTTATTTGTGATGTTCTTTGAGTTTCAAGACTGATCAGAAACTAAAAAAAATGGATGTAATGTCGAAAAAATGTTAGAGTAGGCGATATTTGGGACACCTACCCTAAGAGAAATTGTATTTATCTATATATAAAAAACAGTTCCGTAACTGACTCACTGACATACAACGCACAGACCAAACCGCTGGACCTAGAGGAATGACATTTTGCACGGTGATTCTTCTTATGGTGTAAGGGTGCACTAAGAGAGATTTTTGAAAAATTCTTCTTAGATTTTTTAAATTAAATTTTTAAGCTGTTTTTGTAACTTTTTTCAAGTTTACTTTTAAAATATTAATCTGAGGGTTATAAAATTTATATCACGAGAAAGAAAATAAAAAATCCTTTAAAATGAAATCTTTTTCTAACCCTTACCTTGGTTTTCTGATTTTTGGTGAATTTTTAAAGATTCATTTTTAGAATTAAATTTATTAAATGCCGATCACGTTATTTCTTTTTCTGGTACTTTAAATTAATTTATTGTCACGTGCATAATAACTAAATACACAAAAAAAGTATTCTTTTTCTTTCTAATGCGGCAGACGATTGGATATTATCCAAAAAAATAAATATCCCTCACGATATATATATATATATATATATATATATATATATATATATATATATATATATATATATATATATATATATATATATATATATATATATATATATATATATTACATAAATTGTATACATTGATCGTCGTATTTATTATAAATATATATATTTATTTTTTTGGCATTAATTGCATACATTGACCGTATTTAATTTGAATGTACTCCGTAGCGAAGCGCGGGTTTTCAGCTAGTTCCCTCATATAAGAGATATAGAACAGAATATACACTTCTACAGAAATAGAACTAATACTTGAATTTAAATTAATTTACTAAGAATTTACCAAGTCCACGTGTGTACAATTTACGAGTGTTTTATAGAGATATAGAATCTATACTTACGGAAAATTTCTTTTCATGCATATATCTTTACGATTAAAATAAAATCATCCTTATATATGCGAGTAAAATAAAAAAAATGATGGATATATCATTACGAATTAAATAAAAAAATATCTAACTTATATAAGAAATTCCCCCCTGTCAATAAGTACCTTAAATATGATATTCTCCCATTTATCATTTCTCCCTTTCAATTTCTTATATTCAGTCCCATGTCTGCAGCTAACAAATTTAACTACGACCCCTAATCTTGACAACTTATTTCCGCTTTCTTTCATTTCCTTAAAATGTTCTTTAAGAGAAGTGGGTTAATCTGTGAAACTACGACTTTGTCGAACTTTTACAGACTTTATTTTACAGAAGTTGCATTCTCTTTAATGCAGAAAACCTGACAACAGTTCGGGCATAAAACATTCTTTAAACTGAAAACAAGAAGCAACTGATGACTAAGATACAATGAATTAAATCCAAATCACCTCATGTCATAGATTTTAGAAATAAGACATAACGAGACACGAGCAATGGGATTACGCTTTTAAATTCTCTCCTGACAAGCTTTAAAATATAATTGGCATACAGTATTAAATATTATTTTCATATTAAAAGCTTTAAACAAGGGACTTATTTATAACGAATTACAAGTTAATATTTTTCTAAAAAACACAAACATTCAGAATCTACTTATTGCTCTAAGAATTGTTTTTATGTTAAGGTAAAGTTAAGGCAGTGTTTGCTTTGATTTTATTATGTATGTATACTTATTTAAATGTAAATAGGTAACTTCGGCTGAAAAATTCAATTGAAAAAATAGCAATATCATTGCAAATTCTTTAAAAGATAGTTAAATATGTATTTCATTGGACAGCAAAAACTTTTGGAAGAGAAACATCACCGACACAACCTCTGTTACATTATATATATATATATATATATATATATATATATATATATATATATATATATATATATATATATATATATATATATATATATATATATATATATATGTATATATATACACACACACATATATATATATATATATATATATATATATATATATATATATATATATATATAAACCAGTTTCCTCCAATTTTTATGAAGTAAGTTTAAAAGGAGATTTCAGTTGCTGAATTCTTTCAAAATGCAGTAAGTCTTTGTTATCACATTAAATATTCTCAAAGACATTATTATGTATTTTTAGAAGGAAAAATTACGATCCTAAATTTGATCTCGAGCTCTTAAATGGATGTTCCAAAAATTTAGCATATTTAACTATGTGAGAGCGAATCGATAATTATTATCGGCTTAGGAGTTTAAAATCTTTCTCCTCAAGTAACTCAGGCATTTGTGTTCAGCCGTTTATCTAATTTTATTTTGAAGTTTTAAAATTGTTTACAATCGATCGAAGATTTTTCATTGGATAATCATATTTCTTTAAGAAATAAGTCTTATAGGATTTATCTCGGTAACTAAATAGTGAATTTATTTACTTTCAATATCAGAAGGCACATATTTTTCCTAATTAGCACAGAAAATATATTTGGAGCCACATTTTATTCAGGAAATGATGCAGGAACGTTAAAATTTGTTCTCCTAATAAATGAATTGCTTTGGGCAAACAATTAACAAATCATATTCTTATATCTTTCGAACTATTAAATAGTAAAACTGATTATTTTTTTTTAATTTTCAGGGTAAACGTCAGCAGTTTTTTAAAGTTTATATTATTTTTTTTAACAGTCATAAATACAATGATTTTGAAATTTATCCGTAATTTACTTACTGGTTTTTCTTTTCCGTAAAGAAAACTAATGTGTGTAAAATATTGTTTCAGTTAAATAAAACAAACATTATGGGGACCTTGAGCCTCGAATTTTTTAATTTTCATTTTTTAACACTATATACAATATGAGGCGGTGAAAGGCAAAGTGGTGTAAGTCAGTAAGTCACGTGGTGTAAGTCAAAAGCGTTTTACTGCAAAAACTACAATAATTCCACTATAAAATGAACAAATTATAATTCATAATAATTATTATGATATTGCAAATAATAATTATTTGCAATTCCACTATAAACTGAACATGGAGATTACATTTTTGCCCTCAAATAAAAAAAGTTGAATTAATTAATTTTTCTTTTTTAACACATTGAAGATTTCTAGCATTCAAAAGAAGGATTTTTTGGCAGAATGATGACCGTTTTTCAAAAAAATTTCAAAAAGTCTAACATTTTTCGAAATTCTCCCTGCGCAATCAATATCAATTAAAAACTTTAAATTGTTTATTATAAGTTAATCGCATATGCATAAATATAACTGTGTATTTAATGTTTTTTGTATGAACCTAGATTTTAAATTTTGTTTCTATTCTGCCTGTTATTTTTTTATATTTCTGCATGTTTTCACTTTATTTCATGGTCTTTAAATTTAAAAATAATTGTGATTTTACAGAATTATGCACAGTTTTGTGGCAAACATTTCAGTAAACAATCTTGTGAAATTTGGAAGAAATCAGGAGGAAGTAAATGCGCATGGAACATTTTGAAACATTCTAAGATTTTTGATGAACATTTGGAACAACAGGTCTTACAAAATACTTATTTGTGAATTCTAAGTGTCCACAATCTACTAAAAAAGAATATTAAATATTCTCCTTTTGCATGTACAGTAGAATATTGAACATTTTAAAAAAATGGTCTCATGTCCCGTATTTTATAGGTATTATATCTTCTCTAATTCAACAAACTTTTCTAAGGTTCTCGTGAAAAATCCTAAACTGAATAATAATAATAATAAATCGTTTTATAAACTATTTAATTTTTGTTTAAAAGATATTCTTAATTTATTCTCTAATGTAATTTAATAAACGACTTAAGTCCCTGGATTAAATTCATATTTATAACAAACGTATATCAAATAACGAAGCCAATAAAATTGTCTATGTGTATTTTTAGTTTAACCCTTGAGCGGGCACGCCCCTGTACAAAGTGCAAGATTTTCGTAATCTTGACTGGTTTGTTTTTACAAGTCAGGTTTCAATGTTCTAAGCAGTTTCTATTTATAGCTACACCCTTTCGAATGTAGGTTTGATATTTAGACCTTTGTATACCTTTCCATTCATCGTTCGTCGTGATTTAACCGTGGTAAACCAGCGATTATATTGCATTGCAATACGACAAAATTATGAGTTGATGTAGTAGATCAAATATGCAGCTATTACACGATATCCCGAAGATAGACAATCTCATTGTTTTTTAGGTTTTTGGACATAATAGGAATCGATTCGCGAGTTGTCCTTATATACCTAAGGACAACTTGCGAATACTAAAGAATATTTTTTTATTATTATAGTTGTCCTAACTGTCATTAAACCAGACAGTTTTGAAATAAGGCGATTGTATCTGCATTCTTTGGCCTTTAATTATAAATATATCTCAATATTATAAACATTTTATATCTTGTCATAAAATGCAGAATTATTATTTTCAATTTGAAAAAAAAGTTTATTGCAAAGGGAATAATCAAGTTCGAAAGAGACGTTGCACTTTGTGCAACACGCGCCTGCTGGTGTTCAAAAAAATTGGCACTTCTGCTGAAAGGTTAAGACTTACAATATGAAGATTAAAGACACTAGACACAAAACCTTTCGAACCCTTTATCTTATTTGTAATGTCTATTAAATTTTAATTTCTTATTTGCAATATTATTTTTTGTCTTTCTTATTTGTAATTTCTAGTAAATTAGTCTTACATATATGTCCATAGCTGTAGTTATAATTAACTTAATCACACTTTAATTTTAATCTTTGAATGCGTTATTGATTATAATGGGAATTTTGAGTACGAATTATTGAAGATTTATGGGTTTCTTCGTGTGTTAAATAATTTTAATCACGTTCGTCTTCCTATCATAAATCTTTAAAATTTTTTTAACGCTGCATCAAACAACTTTTATATCTTCAACCCAACCGCATAAACGAGACATCATGGTATGGAAATTTAGTGACATTTTGTAACAAAACTAAAATTTTGTCGGTTAGAAAAGAGAAAAATTCTATATGTGCCATCCACATTGAATAAAGTAGTTGAAACTTTTTGTTCATGAAGTCGAGAAGGACAGATTTTAAGTATCAAAAATGACTACTTACTTACTGAGAGAAAGTGTTAAATGGGAAATCAGGTTGCAGGTTTTTAATAAGTTTTACTGGGGGTATTAGTAGTAGCTACGAGTTTTATATGTAGGCATATTTATAAATTGTAAATGCAATCATACAATGATATTATATCATCTATGTATTACATACTATTTCACTATAAATAATCCAACAGAGATAGATAAAAATAATACGAATATAGACAAAAAACATACAGAAATCAAGCACTCTGGGCATCCACGCACCAACGGCAAGATTCTGTAAAAGTGCCGGAACTGAACCATAAAACAACATAGAGGTAACCGACAGGTCTCGTCATCAGGGAGCCTAACCATATCAGTTACCTCAAGGGGAACTTTCTGAATAGGATGCAGGTAAGCCCAAAAGACATCCCAAGGCCCCGAGTCCCCCAAGGAAGCAATAAGTCAAAAAGAAAAAGACGAGTGCTTGATTTCTGTATGTTTTGTGTCTATATTCGTATTATTTTTATCTATCTCTGTTGGATTATTTATTTGTTTTTTTCATTATGGGGATATGAAGCTTCTGCGCTATCCTCTATTGAAAATGTTTTATGTTTTCTTTGCAGGATATGTTTTATGTTAAAGTAATTTAGCAGTCTATGCTTGAATTTTAAATTTTTTTTTTCTATTGTTTATTTATTATTTTTTACATACTATTTCACTATATACAGGGGTAGTACCTAGTGAATATTTCCTTACGACTTCACTAGAAATTGCAAATAAGATAAAGTACGTCAATTATTAATAAAATAGTTTGCATTTGTAATTCATATTTATCTTTACAGTAAAACGTTGAATGCTGCTTTGCATTCAAGTGACTTAGCTTAAAAGGGACTGTGAGGTTTTATGTTAAATGCAGTATAAAAATGTGAAAATCTGAAATAAAATTTCAGCGTCTATATACGAGTATGAATCAACATTTTCCAATTTCTATTTTTTGACTAGCAACACGAATTTGACCTTACGAATAAATATTTTAATCAGTCCTGAAAGGGGACATAATATCTATGAATGACTTGTGGTCATTAGTAAATACTTTTAATGTTATCCTCATGTGAAAGAAAACAACTTCAACATCATTTTTGCAATATACAAAAATATTTCTCGACTACAGGCAGTAAAAAAAGCAAATTTGCAGACAATTGCAATATGAGAAAGTTATCTTTTTTATAAACAAATATACTACGAAAAAAATTTGTAATCAGCTTTAGGGACATTGTCAGTGAGTTATTAAAGCTTAAATGCTGAAACCACAATTTTTTTTTTATTAAAACCTCCTCCCACTTAATTAATGAAACGAAAAAAAAACATAGATTCCCATTTCTATTGAAAATGGCATTTTTTTCCACCCCGAATAACTTTAAGTGAAAAAGGAAATAACTAGTATCCAAAACAAAAATGTCATTAACTCTCCACGCAAACAAAGGTTCTTTTTTTTTCCATTCTTTTGAAAATTTATTCGTATTCAGTTAAAGGATAATGAAAAGATAGTTATTTCAGACAAACGTTGATCTTAGACATTTTCTCTTGACAGGTAGTGGAGGGATTGGTTAAAAAAAAAAGCTTATTCTAGACCAGATCACGGATAGAAAGGAGATAGGTAAATTGATTTTGTCTGCAGGTAATATGAAAATAAACCGTATTATTTTTGGTGAACAGAAAATGATAAATACACGAAGTGAAATAATGGTACCTATGAAATATTCATGTGAAACCCAATCATTGAAATTCGATCAGTATAATTTAAATGTTGCCACACTTAATTTTAAAATACTGCGTACTGCCAAATTTAAATGAAATATTTCATTATACTTTAGCAATTTACTTACTTATTACCTTTACACCCTGACATATGAGATTAATTGCAGATTTAATTTACAATTTATATATATATATATATATATATATATATATATATATATATATATATATATATATATATATATATATATATTTGAAGCAGGTTTTTTTTATAGCGGAGGCACTTGTCGTGTAGACATTCGCCTATAATTCACCCTGACATAAGAGATCAACTGCAGATTTAATTCATAATTTTTGTTTATATTTTAAGCAGTTTATTTTCTTATAGAGGAGGCACTTGTCGTGTAGACATTCGCCTATAATTCACCCCGACATAAGAGATCAACTGCAGATTTAATTCACAATTTTTGTTTATATTTTAAGCAGTTTATTTTTTTTATAGCGGAGGAACTTGTCGTGTAGACATTCGCCTATAATTCACCCCGACATAAGAGATCAACTGCAGATTTAATTCACAATTTTTGTTTAATTTTAAGCAGTTTATTTTTTATATAGCGGAGACACTTATCGTGTAGACATTCCCCTATAATTCACCCTGACATAAGAGATCAACTGCAGATTTAATTCACAATTTTTGTTTATATTTTAAGCAGTATATTTTTTTATATAGCGGAGGCACTTGTCGTGTAGACATTCGCCTATAATTCACCCTGACATAAGAGATCAACTGCAGATTTAATTCACAATTTTTGTTTAATTTTAAGCAGTTTATTTTTTATATAGCGGAGGCACTTATCGTGTAGACATTCGCCTATAATTCACCCTGACATAAGAGATCAACTGCAGATTTAATTCACAATTTTTGTTTATATTTTAAGCAGTTTATTTTTTTATAGCGGAGGCACTTGTCGTGTAGACATTCGCCTTTAATTCACCCCGACATAAGAGATCAACTGCAGATTTAATTCAAAATTTTTGTTTATATTTTAAGCAGTTTATTTTTTTTTATAGCGGAGGAACTTGTCGTGTAGACATTCGCCTATAATTCACCCCGACATAAGAGATCAACTGCAGATTTAATTCACAATTTTTGTTTTTATTTTAAGCAGTTTATTTTTTTATATAGCGGAGGCACTTGTCGTGTAGACATTCGCCTATAATTCACCCTGACATAAGAGATCAACTGCAGACTTAATTCACAATTTTTGTTTATATTTTAAGCAGTTTATTTTTTATATAGCGAACGCACTTGTCGTGTAGACATTCGCCTATAATTCACCTTAGTTTTATGGCCATTTTATTATGTGGTGGTCACCACATAGGCGGACCAGCATTACCCTCTATGAAGGGACGACACAGAGAGAGATATTTTAGTGGCGTGACGCCGGGTTTCCATCCGAACACCCTCAGCACCAACAGCCAGAGATCTTTACCACATGACTAACACAAGCCCATAGTAGGGATTGCTTTGTGCATAAAGTAATTTAATTGAGATTAAAAAGTTTCCATTTATTATGTCTAATTCTTATTTAACTCAAGGCAAAGAAAAAAATGAAAAATCAAGGATTTGGGAACAGTTATTACGATAACGGTATCATGGGGAAAAATGTTTTTCGGGGAAGTCTTTAGAAATAAATTATAGATCTTATACATCTTCTCTTTATATATAGTGGAGAGACTGGTTAAACAAGAAATCTAGACCAAATCACCGAAACAAAGAATATAGGTAAATCTGTTTACCATTAATGTGAAAATGACCCATATTATTGTTTGTGAATAGAAAATTTATACACACTAGAATGAAATAGTGGTTTGTATAAAATATTCATGCTAAATACGATCATTTTAATTCATTCAGTCAGATGGAAAAGTTGCTACAATTATTACAAAATATTACGTATTGTCAAATTTATGTAGAATATTCCATAATACTTAAGCAATACATATAAACTTTACATATACACCATAATATGAAATATATACCATTAAAACGAAAATGAACCATATTATTGTTAGTAAATGCAAAAATATAAATACACTAGATTTAAATATTGGTTTGTATGCAATATTCATGCAAAAAAAAAACGATCATTTTAATACATTCAGTCAAATGGTAATGTTACTACAATTATTACAAAACGATGCGTATTGTCAAATTTATGGATAATATTTTATAATACTTAAGATATATATATATATATATATATATATATATATATATATATATATATATATATATATATATATATATATATATATATGTATATATACGTTATAGATACCCCTGAGATCTACTACAGATTTAACAATTTTGATTTAATCTACAAAGAGTGTTTTATTTGTGAATAGAGTAATTTAATTTTTTTCCTTAAATTTAAGCATTATTTATGTCATGAGAATCAAAAAACGAAAAAATATAGATTTCTGAGAAGTTATTATAAAATGGGCTAACACGATGAAAAATACGTTTAAAGGGAATTACTCATAAAAATATTGGAGACTACAAGTAAAATATTGGACTCAAATGATTAACAGGAATTTTTTTTTCCAATACAAAATCAGTGTTAGTATAGAAAATAACGTGGAAAATACTCATGAAAAATCCATTTATATAACTCTAAAAGGAATTCCATTTGAAAAATTCAAGAAAAAAACACTAACAATAACGAACTACTTTTGTCAAAAATTGATCAGTCGGTTTTGTTCAAGACATATCGAAAAGGAAATGTGTCCAGCAGATCTATGTGTCTCATCGATTGGCGTTGCATTTGACGCGGAGAAATGGAATGCCAAATGTGTTTAAATGTTAATGATCAAATGCTTTTGTTGTTTCTAATATATTCACCATTCATATAGTATGGGGTATTGCCGTGAAAGCGCTGGTTTATCTTCTGAATGTAGGGGGATAATTCTCTAATAGTTAGTGGTTGCAGCATGATAATTATATATATATATATATATATATATATATATATATATATATATATATATATATATATATATATATATATATATATATATATAAATATAATATATATATATATATATATATATATATATATATATATATATATATATATATATATATATATATATATATATATATATATAATATATATATATATATATATATATATATATATATATATATATATATATATATATATATATATATATATAAATATATATATATATATATATATATATATATATATATATATATATATATATATATATATATATATATATATATATATATATATATATATATATATACTATATACACATTTACATAATACTGAAAGATATTGGGCGTATTTCTTTTTTTGTGTTGTGTAACATGTAACAGAGAAAAATGTAATAGAAATTTGCATTTTTTAGATGATATTGTAGCATTTTAATCATGAACTCGGGAAAGGGTAAATAACGTAAAACAAATCAAATTATGGTTGTTATATATTTGAACTTCAGTTTTACCCCTAGTTTTGATTAATTATTTTTTTAATTTCATTTAAAACTAGTAGTTGTTAGTAATGATAAATTTTATATATTTAATTGAACAGTAGAAATTGCAAATTTTAATTAACTTCATAAATTAATTTTAAATTTAATACTACCTTCTTGAAAAATTTTCCGTTTTTCAAGACAAAAGTTGCCAGTTATTGATTCATCATACTGATATTCTATAATATTTCTTATAGTCTATAATATTTATCTATAAAAATTTTGTTTTACCGGATATTTTCTTGTATTAATGCATGAAGTGCTTTTCTCAACATAATGGGTGAAGAAAACAGAATAATTTAATGCCCTTTTCTTTTCAAATAATGTTATGTATTTACGTCAGAAGAATCTTAGCATTGGAATACTCAGCATTGGAATTCACAGCAATTCAATTTCCTCTGTAGCTCTAAATAACGCTTAACTAGTTCAGATCTTGAACATATTTACAAAGACGATTTCTCTCTTTACACTCTTGCGACTTTTGGCGCATATCCAAGGCTGGACCAATCTATATAAATTGTTAAAAGGGGAAATCGATGTAAAGTTTCTTTCTGAAATTGCTCATTTGATGCAGTTACTCATTATTTTAAAAGCAGATTGCGGATGATCTTTAATAATAATAATTTTTTTTGCTGATAACTTGCAATTAATGAAAGATAAACCACTGTCCTTATTAATATTTTTCAAAAATTCCATGTCATAAAATTTTGCTGAGGCTTATTTATTGTACGTGCAGTTTATGTTTGATTTAATTTTAAGTGCTTATATCCGCCTAGGGAAGGATTTTATGATTGCTGCTAACCAGCAGTATTTTTATCTACAGATGATTACTACATAAAGGACTTAACAGAGGTATTAATTTGTTTTAATATATATTTTTTAGTGAATCATAGAATATCAATGAAATTACACAAATTTGATTTTATGTTGGAATGGAAGACATGCTTTTTTTTTAGTTGATTCTAAATAGCGTGCTAAAACTTTTGAAATTTGAATAGAGGGTAGTATGTTGTACTACACCAAATGCAAATATGTTTTATAAGCTTTCGATCTGTATATAAATTTTATGATAATTTCCATTTTAATGACTGACCTGACGGTTAAATTATTACTATTTCTTTCACATTTTAGAGGGAGATCCAACTTAACCCTTCAGCGGGGGCGCCAATTTTTGGCAACACCAGCAGGCGCGAGTTGCATAAAGTGCAACATCTCTTTCAACCTTGATTATTCCTTTTGTAATAAATTTTCTTCTTTCAAATTGAAAATATTAATTCTGCGTTTTATGACAAGATATAAAATGTTGATAATATTGAGATATATTTATAATTAAAAGCCAGAGAATGCAGATACAATCTCCTTATTTCAAAACTGTCTGGTTTAATGTATCTAAGGACATCTTGCGAATCGATTCCTATTATGTCCAAAAACCTAAAAAACACTGAGATTATCCATCTTCGTGATATGCGGGATACCGTGTAATAGCTGCACATTTTATTTACTACATCAACTCATAATTTTGTCGTATTGCAAACCAGTATAATCGTTGGTTTACCACGGTTAAAACACGACTAACAACGAATTGACAGGAATACAAGGGTCAGAAAACCAGACATGCATTAGAAAGGGTGTAGCTATAAATAGAAATTGCTTAGAACATTCAAACCTTACTTGCAAAAACAAACCATTCGGAATTACGAAAATGTTGTACTTTATACACGGGCGCGCCCGCTGAAGGGTTAATCAAGCCTATATTATAAACTAGCTGAAAACCCGCGCTTCGCTACGGAGTACATTCAAATTAAATACAACGGTCAACGTAAGCAATTTATGCCAAAAAATAAATAAATATATATATATATATATATATATATATATGATAAATGCGATGATCAATGTATACAATTGATGTAAAATATCTATCTATCTATATATATATATATATATATATATATATATATATATATATATATATATATATATATATATATATATATATATATATATATATATATATATATATATATATATATATATATATATTTATATTTATAAAAAATCGTAAGGGATATGCATTTTTTTGGATAATATCCAATCGTCTGCTGCATTAGAAAGAGAAAAAGATATTTTTTTTGTCTATTTAGTTGTTACGCACTTGACGATAAATTTATTGAAAGTACCAGAAAAAGAAATCACTTGATCTGCATTTAATAAATTAAATTCTAAAATTTAATCTTTAAAAATTACCCCAAAATCAGGAAACGGAGGTAAAAATTCGAAAAAAAATTCATTTTGAAGGAATTTTTATTATCTTTCTCGTGATATAAATTTTATAACCCTCAATGTATTATTTTAAATGCAAACGTAAAAAAAGTTTAAAAAACAGCTTAAAAATTTAATTTAAAAAAATCTAAGAAGAATTTTTGAAAAATATTTCTTAGTGCACGCCTACACTATTAGAAGAATCGCCATGCAAAATTTCAGCACTTTAGGTCCAGCGGTTTGGTCTGTGCGTTGTATGTCAGTCAGTCAGTCAGTCAGTGAATGAATGAGTCAGTTACGGAACTGTTTTATATATCTAGATTGATTCTATTTATTTAAACTTAGTTCTCATACTAATGGTAGTTGTTCTGACGATTTACTATCAGCCATCGATATTTATTGGTTTGCTTTCCCAATTTCATAATTCATTAGTTAGCCTAATTTCGTTAAGATTTTTTTCCCTTTTTTTAACCTTTCAAGACTACTTCTTTACGATAGTTATCAATGCTTATGGAAAAGCAACATTATACATTGTACTGAACTGCGTATAAATGTTTTTTATAAGCATTCATATCTTTATTGGTGCTAAAATACTAAGCATGTAATGTGCCACATTGTAAACATATTATAAATTATCCCTCTGTCATACTGTGTTTTCATTCATTTCTTAAAATCTATAAAAATTTTCTCTTTAAATTTATTATACCTACTCTTAATATAAAATGTAAAGAATTAAATTTGTGCTTACAGTTAAATAGAGAATTTGGTTTGGGGACTGGGACGAGAGTTTTTCCGATTTTGTATAAATCAGCCAATTACAATCCTTGAAAATGTCCCTAGCTGACGGTTTATCCTAAATTTGTCCCTATTTGCTCCTGACTGGGTTTCTGAATAAATAACTAAATCCCCAATTAATTAATATAATACTGGTTGGTACCCGTCAAAACATGACGGCTAGATAGTAAATAAATGTACTAATTCACAAATTATACTCAACTCATCATTGCCAAACGTTGAAAATCATCATAATGCGCAGAAACAAATTATTGTTTAAGCGGCCTCGTGCTTAATGAGTATCTAAAGCCAGATTTAAAACTGTCACTGATCATGCGCAGAAAGCAAATATTTAATTGTAAATTATCGCTAATTAATCAGCGCGAAATAAACAATTTCCATCAGGTTTTATCTTATATTTCACAAACATAATTATCATAAAAATAAGAATGGCAGAGATAGATCTAGAGAGGCTCCACGGCATTGAAACATGTCACTGAGCATGCGCAGAAACAGTGAGTTTCTAAAGCCAGATTGAAACAGGCCACTGAGCATGCGCAGAAATCAAATTTTAATTGTATAGTATAGCTCATTAATAAAAATTCCAGTTACAGAAACCAAATTTGACAAATCTACAGATTTCAATCTTTCGTTTAAGACCAAAATGAAGTAAATTGATACAGTAGTTTTCTCTCACGGACTGCCCTAAAAGTCGGCTTAGCAACTTAAATATATAGATACTTTCATGTTTTACTTCTGTAAAGAAGTACTGAAATCTAATATGTTTGTCACGCATACATACATGCTTGTTCTGTATACCTATGTGTTCAAATCGATTTCATGTTCACATTATCGAAAATGCGTTCATTTATCAACATAACATTGTGTCAACGGTATGCATACAGTGGAATCATGTATTTGTTGCTCTTGAAAAAAAAATCATAATTTCTTACAAATATTTCCAGAACTGTCAAAATTTATTGTTAAACATTGAAAAACTAACTTCTATTTCGTGAAAAGTCTGAAAGGGAAATTGGTGAAATGAAATTCATAACAATCGTTGTAAAATATTCTTTTTTAAAATTTGTAAAAATCAGAAGAAAAGTGAACCCTCATCTTTACACAAAATTTATTGTTTATTAATATAAAAATAATTATACTTCTGTTGAGAAAGGGACGATACAGCTGTACAGAAAAAATATATTTTTTATCATGAATACTGCAGACCACTGCAAAATTTGATAAAGAAACTGACAATTTCCTTGTCCATGATTTGCGCATTATACGAAGTAAAATTGCCTTAAATTACTCCTCTTTAAAATCCATAATTTTAATCTTTATCTATATATATATATAACAGTTCCGTAACTGACTCACTGACTGACATACAACGCACAGACCAAACCGCTGAACCTAAAGGGCTGAAATTTTGCATGGAGATTTTTCTTATGGTGTAGGGGTGCACTAAAAAATATTTTTAAAAAATTCTTATTAGAATTTTTTAAATTGAATTTTTAAGCTGCTTTAGTGACTTTTTTTAAGTTTGCATTTAGAATAATAATTTGAGGGTTATACAATTTATATCATGAGAAAGATCATAAAAATTCCTTTACAATGAAATCTTTTTCGACTCTTTACCTTCATTTTCTGATTTTTGGTGAATTTTTAAGGATTAATTTTTAGAATTTAATTTATTAAATGCCGATCACGTGATTTCTTTTTCTGGTACTTTAAATAAATTTATCGTCACGTGCATAACAACTAAATAAACAAAAAATATTTTTTTCCTTGCTAATGCGGCAGACGATTGGACATTATCCACAAAAATATTAAAATACAGTAAAAGAAATGTTCTACAAACTGTACTATATTAACTGTACTATATTCTTTAGTATTCTTTATATTAGATTTAATTTGAATAATTTCTTCTACATTATTTTGTCTATAAAATTATCCTTTACGATTTTCTTATAAATATATATATATATATATATATATATATATATATATATATTACATCAATTGTATACATTGACCGTTGTATTTAATTTGAATGTACTCCATAGCGAAGTACGGGTTTTCAGCTAGTTTAATATATAGTAATAAAAAATATTTTAAAAAAAATAATTAATACACATATTTAAGGCACTTACTTCATACTCATAAATAAATTAGAAATGCAACATTTCTAGTACAAACAAAAGCACAGACTATCCCATAAAGGCTTTTAAAAACTTTCTATGATCTCTATTTCATTATTTTTGTACGATTTATTGCAGCGTAATGAGGAAAATAATATCTCTCAGCATATATAACTTGGAGCACAGCCAATATGTCAATACGTCACATTACCACTGCTTTGATATCGTATAATCCGTTTATCATTCCCCTGTAATCCTCTTAAGTCTTCTATGGATATCTTTAAGAGCGCAAAAGATCGTGAGGAGTAAACCAGGAAAAGCACATTGTTTTAAAATTGAAATTTAATCCCAGGTAGGTGTTTTCGTGTCTCGGGAAGCGGGCATTCTAGAGGTCATTACTTATTCAGGACTAGACTGTCTTTATTGCAGGCAGAATATGTCTAGAAAGAGTTGAGTCTCCCATAAAATATATACGATGTATATATAATCTCATTCCCAATATAAATAGACACCTGTATGAATAGACTTATTTTCCTCCTGTATCCGACTCTACATCTGTTATCTGTCATGTGCAATTTTAGGAAATTTTTAAAATTCTTGTACAGCAGAGTTTACTGCAATAGAAATAAGAATTTTAAAAAATGTAAAAATTGAGCACAATAAATGTTGCTCAAAAAAAGCGAATACTTTAATTTTTTTTAAAAGAAAATAGTTGACGATATAACTTTGTATAACACGTATATTCAAATGAGGCGAGATTTCATTAACACTAGTACTGCACGTTTTTAACAAATTTTGAAAAAATTTGTACAGCACAGTTTTTCGCAGTAGAAAAAAAAGTATAAACATTCAATATAAGTGTCATTCAAATGTGTATGCCTCATTTTTAATAAAGTACGTATGGGGCGTTATTACTTTGCAACTCGTATATTCAAATACGGCAAGTTTCCGTTAAAACTGTATTGCTCGTTTTTAATTAATTTTGAAAAAAAAATGTATAGAAAAGTTTATTGCAGTAGAAAATATTTTTAAAATACACTGCTGGCCACTGTAAATGCAACACCCTGAAGGAAACATGCAAATAACATGAAATTTACAACATGCATTAGCGGAGGTGAGATATGCAAATGATTAGAATTTCAGCGCAGACGCACATCACGCGCGCCTGTGGCGCCACTTCAAAGCGCTATTTAAGGCTTGGAGATTTCGACGATTTCAAGTTCGGCAATTGTGTTTTTCTTGTGGTTTTTTCAAAAAAACGATCAATTATACCTCGTCGAAAACAGCGATCATCTTTTGATCAAGTATCCGAGTTCGACAGAGGAAGGATAGTGGCCTACCGAGATTGTGGATAATCTTTCAGGGGAATCGGTAGTCGTGTTGGACGAAACCAAACAACTGTAATGCGGATATGTGATCGTTGGATGCAGGAGGGTACGACGAACCGGCGTGTTCGATCGCATCCACCTCAGCGCACCACTTCACGTGATGACAGGCAAATTGTACGCATGGCAGTGACGGATCGCTCAGTCACATCACGAACCATAGCACAGCACATGCAGTCTGTAACGCATCATCCAGTGTCTGCGCGTACCATTCGACGCCGTTTACAGCAAAGTGGTCTGTCCGCAAGACGTCCATTGCTTTGTCTACCCTTGACGCAGAACCACAGACGTCTCCGCCGCCAATGGTGCGATGACAGAAGGATGTGGACGGCAGAATGGAATGAAATTGTCTTTACTGACGAGTACGCTTCTGTCTGCAACACCACGATGGTCGCATTCGAGTCTGGAGACACCGTGAAGAGAGGATGCTGAACAGCTGCGTTATGCACCGCCACACTGGTCCTGCACCGGGTATTATGGTATGGGGAGGTGTTGGATATCACTCTCGCACACCTCTAGTACGCATTGCCGGTACTTTAAACAGCCAGCGCTACATCTCCGAGCTGTTGGAGCCAGTTGTCCTTCCTTACCTTCAGGGCTTGCCCACAGAGATATTTCAACAGGATAATGCGCGACCACACGTGGCACGCATTGTCCAACGGTTCTTCGTCAATCGCCAGATTGAATAGCTTCCCTGCCAGCCTCGCTCTCCGGATCTTTCGCCGATAGAAAACATGTGGTCCATGGTTACTCTACGATTGACCCAGATTCCATCCCCAGCTGCCACAGCAGATCAACTTTGGCAACGTGTGGAAGCTGCTTGGGCTGCTGTACCCCAAGAACTCCTCCAAAGTATCTTTGAATCAATGCCGAGGCGTATGGCAGCGGTGATCTCCAACAATGGCGGCTACTCTGGCTACTGATTTTGGCAGGAACCACACTTCACAGAAGTCTATAAATTTAATCATTTGATACTTGGTCAACATGTTATCTACAAAATAAATTTTGTTGTGATATCTCTTGTCTTTCTTGGTGTTGCAATTTGGGTGGCCAGCAGTGTACATAAATTCAGCATAAATGTTGTTCAAAAACAGCGAATGCTTCATATGAAAAAAAATTCAGGTAGTCTTCAAACGAAACTACCGCGGAATATTAATGTAGGATTTCTTATCGTTGCTTACCTCCTTTGTAATATAATCGGTGTATAATCACCTTTATAACTTTGGAAATTGATAGCGTAAAGATTAATGATCCGTCGATGTCATGTATATCTCAAATGGAGACTTATGTAACCTGTATCCATACCTCGATTCAATCCGGCTAGGTGCAAGTAGGGATATAATTTTATGTTAGGGTTAATTTTCATTTAGTATTCATTTAACATTTAAATTTTAATTTTCGTAATTTTCTATTCTGGAAACTTGCCACATTTGAACTGGCCATTCTTTTGTGCGCGACTTCTGTGTGCGCGACTTCAGGGGGACGGGGGTGGGAAAGTTGTTAAGCATTAATTAGAGAGAGATAAATAGTTAAGATCATTTACAAGGGGGCTTAAATGCAAATCTAATCTCGAGCGTTAGATATCACTGTTTTTTTTTTGTATTTCGAGACGCGCGACATAATTAAATGAGAAGAAACTACTGGAGAAATCTATTAATAGCATCGATTTGATTGACAGGTTGACCACGCCCAAGCCTCATCTTCGGTGGTGACGTGTAAGACAGTATGCTGGAAGCTTGAAACAAAGGTTTTAGCATATAGAGTTTAGATTTGTAAGTTGCTAGACGTGGGTCGAGTCGAGGGCAGAATTAAGTAAAAAATTGAAATTAAGTAATGATAGTTAATTAAGCTCTTAGATGTAACTTAATAGTATTTATTTACAACAGGCCTACGTTCATTGACTGCTAATTAAGGAATTAATTAAGGTAAAAGTTAAGCGGGAATTAACGTCTCAATAAGGCGCGTGTCATATATATATATATATATATATATATATATATATATATATATATATATATATATATATATATATATATATATATATATAGATGTTAAAATTTGACGCATTCTGGTACTTCTCTGTTTAACTGTTTACTGCTTGCCCAAGCGATACAGACTGTGTTTGGTGCACTGCCAAAATGATAACTCGCAACGCAGGACATCTGAAATTTTACTTTTCGGAGGACCCTTATGGAGGAACGTAATCCTTTGTTAAAACATTTCACGATACTACTTTGTAACACGTATATTTAAATGAGGCATGTTTTCGTTAACAGTTATACGGATGGTTTACACGTGCGAGCAAACGATTTTTCGTTACCTTGTATTTTACAGAAAGGCATCACTGTGAAGTCAGTGGAAAACGGATTTAGCATTTTTAGCTTCTCAAAGAAGCTAAAAATTGATTTCGAAAAAGAAGTTTTTGAAATATTCAGGTCTTGGCAAGCGAATGCAGATAGATAGTTTTCTTTTTCTAAAGCTTTTGCATTGTTCGAAACTAAGGTTTAGTTTCATTTGTGGAGAACCTCTTGTATTATTTGAATATGAAACATTTCACTGCTTACAAACTAAATGCAAATCTACATACAGATTTATCAGTTTACAGATAATCAGATCTTACAAAATATGTTGTCTACCCCTTACCTTAGGAGCTTTGTACTTCAAATTTCCATAATCAGGCCGATTCAACAGCATTCAGTTTTTTTTTTCCCTTGAAATCTTGCTGCAGACCCACTTGCAAAAAATATCAATGATATTTTTTTCAACCTCTTCGAATTCAAATATCTTCTTAAAAGTTGATAAGTGGCATTCACGTATTGAAGTTCAATTTAAACGAAAATGAAATTCGAGACTTTTTTGTTTTTATGTAAATATATTTCAAATACTTTAAGCAGTGTACCCCTTTTATTGTTTTTATTTGTTGTTATATATTGAGAAGTAGCATTGAATTTTTCTCATTGAAAGAGAAATCCCGTCGCAAAATGCTCAGCGCATGCGAAAACCCTAAAAAGGGTTGGAAAGGTACGTGTATCACAAAAAATACGGACGCGTTATGCACGCACAAAAATACAGCCCTGCGAATGGCTAAAAAAACACGATCAGAGAGCTTTTTATCGGTTTTCTACGTTGAATATCTGACGCTGAACGGCGTTCTGTGATTGGTTTCTAGCCTCTGTCATATGCAAATTTCCTCTGTGCTCCCCGATCGTGTCTTTGTTGGCCGTTCGTAGATCTGTTTTTTGCACGTGCATAACGCGTCCTTTTTTGTGCTACACGTACCATTACAACTCTTTTTATGCTTTTCGCATGCGTTGAACATTTTGCGACGGTTAAAAGTGGGCATTACCATTTGAAAATTTCGATTGTTTATACCTATAACCGTAACCATGAGCGTCACTGTGTTACCGTTCTCAGAATCCTGAACTCATACCTCTGAATAACTATATCTGAAATTTCATCTCGATAGGTTGAACTGAACAGCCGCTAGAGGTCCATATATCGGCAAAGTTTCTTTCTGACCACCCGATATAATGATAATTATGAAGACAAAATTAAAAATTATTGGCCATAATAAGCTTAAAGGATTTCGTGGTAGTTATTAATGCATAGGACAGAAAAAAAAAATTTAATATAAAATTTGTCACATCATTTATTATTACACCTGTTTACAAATAAATGAAATTCACGAATGCATTTAATTTGCATGTTTCAAGTTTAGTAAAAATTTTTTCTGAATATGTGAAGATATGGAAAATTTAGCAGAGTTAAGAGTTTCAATTTTTCCCTAAGTTTCAATTTTTTCTTCCAAATAACGAGGTAATGGACAGATATCTTTTGCAAAGATCAACTTTCCTGGCAAAATTTTCGTACACCTTCCCCAGTAAAATACACTCTGGAGATAATAGATAATCGATACATGTGTCAAAGAAAAAGGTAAATTTTATAAGAAGTGCCTATACGCAGATAAGGGAGTTTCGTATGTAATTTTTTTTTATTGTTCGCTCAAAATGTCGACAAAATTTTTCGGTGATAAAGAATATTAATATTGGAAAGTGAGGTATTTAAAATTTTAAACTTATGATCTTGAATTTGCATAACAAAATAAAACAGAATTTGTGAAAATATTGTAAATGACTCTTACATCATTCGTGGGACAGGGTCATTTTTCATTTACTTTTCTAATTTAGTTCTCTTAATATTCTTTATCTGGAGTATTTTCTGTTCTATAAATTAATATCCAAAATGATATACAGAGACATTGAGCATTTAATAATAAAAAAACTTTTTTTTCATGTTTCTTCCACTAAATAATATATATATATATATATATATATATATATATATATATATACAGGGTGTCCAGAATTTAACGTCCCTACTTTAAAGTTGCCTACAGTCGAAACTATTGTTCAGAAAGTTATGAAATTTTGTGTAGGACATATTGAAGCGAAGGGAATTTGTTTGAGCGAATAAAAATATAGTTCAAAATTTCACGACCAGAGGGCGTTTTTTGATGAATTACACATTTACGACTGTTTCTTTACTTAAGATTTCACCATCTATTTATCCATAGGTCACCCTAACACAATAACACATACTCATTAAATTTTATCATCTTTAAAGTGATTGTAAAGTCGATCGGAAAGTTGTTCGATAACTAATTTTCAGACAGAAGTTTTGAAGGAACGAAGAAGAAACAAATATGCAAATTAAATCTTGTCGAAGTAGAACATAAGCTGTTATAAAACCTAGAAACTTTCATGGAGATTTTATTTTCAGCGTGCTTGCTATTGCTAACCAGAATGTCATCGTTACAATTACCAGATTGAGCTTTGTTAGTAAAATTGTTTTCCCCAGACCCCAACCCATGCGACTTTTGGCTTTTGGTGACATGTGAAACATCTAGTCAATCTTGATAAACCAAGAACTGATCTGAAAGACAGCATTTCACGACCTGTTCTCAGCAATTTCCCCGGACACACTACGGTCAACTGTAGAACATGCTATCTTACGATTTCAAATGGTATCTGAAAATGATGGCCGTTATGCTGAAAATGTCTTGCTGCAATAATTTTTTTTTACTTTAGTAAATGTTGGCTAAATGTGAAATTCATCAAAAAACGCCCTCTGGTGGTGAAATTTTGAATTATTTTTTATTCTCTCAAACAAATTTCCATCCCTTCAATATGTCCTACACAAAATGTTATAACTTTCTGAAAAATAGTTTCGACTGTAGACAACTTTAAAGTAGGGACGTTTAATTCAGGACACCCTGTATATATATATATATATATATATATATATATATATATATATATATATATATATATATATATATATATATATATATAGACGTTAAATATCTGATATATCTGATATACGTTTTTACTTTTGACATAAATTTTGATTAAATTTTGTTTTCCGGTAGTTCTTTTCGCAATGTACGAGGGTGGATTAAATGCGAACCTTCAAAAACAAGCTAAAAGTTTAAAACTTCATGCGAATATTCTGTAAGATGACTGTAAGCGATACCCATGATCCACGCGCTTTTGAAGTGCATGGACAATCTTGAAAAATATTCTCTATGCTGTAGTTGTATCCACTTGTGCAACGCTTCCTACACCTCTTAGTCGTACTTGCGTTCCGTCATCTCTTTGAGCAGTACCGAGTTGTAGCGGATAAGGTTATTGTGGAAAAGTTTGAAATATCATATTTTGGATGATACCAACAGTTGAATACATAGTATGAGGTTGAACACATGCGGCCAGGTAGCAACAAAATACCTGTGTTCATAGGTCCAAGCGTTTGGTCGTGATTGGAGAAGGTAGATGATTCAGGAGGCGATTTGAATGTTTCAAAGGTGACTATTTCATATCTGGATATGTTACCCTCCTAAATTAACTTTTCGTTCATCCCAAATCATATTTAGTATAAGCTTTCGAAATTACGTTGTGAGATTACGGTGTTTCTTCGGTTTTTCTGAGGAGCTAAGGTGTCATTTCTTGTTCATTGATAATCTTGTGACAGTGATGAACATGCATCACCATATTAAACTTCCTTTTTCGAAGAATTTCCGTGGGTTTTATACTGAAGTATTCAAAAAACGAATAAGATAACATAAGAGGGAGAATATAAAAAGCTAGTAGGAGAATCAGCCAAAAGAATGCGATGCAGGTGAGACTGGAGACAATCATGGCCCATCAAATTTCTAAGTTTAGCAACAGAGGTGGTAAGTCCTGCGTGGAGTTTCATTGGATGGCCGAATGGCTAGAGCGCTGGCATTCGGTTCAGATCCTGTGGGCTCGAGTCCCACTGTTAGCATGGATGTTTGCAGCCGTTCGGAATCGGCTTTAAACTGTAGGTCCCGCTATAATTAGCCATCCTACAGCAAAAATTTGACCTTAGTGCTCCAAACCAAACCAAATCTACAGAGAAAATCGGAGACCTCAAAAGGACTCATGCGTAGAACAACTCAAAGCCCTCTAATACAAGTATGCACAGACTCAGTCCTAACAGAATGTCTGTAAACCAAATTTACCCTGAGTTGCTTTAAAGACTGATCATTTTTGGTGCCTCTTGCAAGCGAAGACGCCATGTTTTAACTGTTGCAGAATCATCGTGCAGACTTCTCGCATCTGCGCGTTTTTTAAGGTTTGCATTTGACTCACATTATGAATTCATGAAATTACTCTGGTTTGTTTCGAATTCATTTTTTCTTAAATAACCAAATTAATAAAAATCTGCATCTTTAAATTATATTTTATCTATGTAAAAAGAAATCTAAATTAACGAGAATGATGATTAATAAAATGAGACAAGAACTACCAGCACAAAAAATTTAAACAAAATTTATATCAAAAGTAAAAAAAAAACATATTCCAGATATTTAACGTCATATTTTCATATGATCCCCATTACAAAAATATACATATTTTTAAAATTAACTAGTTAATGCAATAATCAAAATTATTCATTCTGTTTTTTTTATTTTTTAATTATCAGATAGTCAATCAAAATTAAATTTGCCAATGAGCTTTGTAAAATTTCATACATTCTAATATCTTTTATTTTAAGGAAAGTCAATGAAATAATCAGAAGAAAAAAATAATCACAGAATGTAGTTATTAAATTAGATTGTTCTTAGAAACCGCTAGAAATATTTCCCTCTCGTAATTGAATTTTCCTAATGAAATCGAAAATATTTTTGCTTGGAAAATACGAACAGTGAGTTCCATGAAATAGACAGAAACCATTCATTAATTGTGAATTAGAGGGAGTATGGGTTTTCATTTCGAATTCATGAAATAATTCTGGTTTGTTT
The DNA here is from genome assembly GCA_907164885.2 of Dolomedes plantarius. Classification (NCBI taxonomy): domain Eukaryota; kingdom Metazoa; phylum Arthropoda; class Arachnida; order Araneae; family Dolomedidae; genus Dolomedes; species Dolomedes plantarius. The sequence continues at coordinate 211,879,020 of OU015492.1, read as the reverse complement.
CGAATTCATTTTTTCTTATAACAACCAAATTAATAAAAATCTGCATTTTTAAATTATATTTTATTTATGCAAAAAGAAATCTAAATTAACGAGAATGATGATTAATATTGAGGAGAAAAAAAATAATTCAGTTTTATTCTTTTGTAAAAAAGTCAATTTTTTTTACTTTCTTTTAATTTTGTACAGTATAGTAAAATCTTACAAAGAATTAAATATAAAGTATGAGAACACAGTCATATGTATATTATTTTTATTATTTTAATGAACTAATAACAGGTTGTCCATACGTGTAGTATATTTGTGAGTTGTTTCTTTAAATACAATATTTAATTACGACACAGGTTGTTGCATAAGTACTGTAAAAAAAAAAAAAAAATCGAAAAAGTTTCATCATTATAAAAGGATTAATTGTATTTTTCAATTTTGGACTGTATATTACTATTGAATAGTTAAGAAAAAATATTGTAATTTCTTGATTATTATAATTATAATTATCATTATTATCAGCTTTTTACAAAAAATCAAAGAAGCTCCTCAATGTTTAATTCAAAGTGACTGATTGAGTATTTACCACTCTTAAAAGTGAATATATATATATATATATATATATATATATATATATATATATATATGTGTGTGTGTGTGTGTGTGTGTGTGCGCGCACATGCCTAAATATGTGTTATAAAAAAAACTGTTTCAGTTTATAATACATACTTACCGTATTGCAAGAAACTACGGCGTTATACTGGTATAAAACTACATAAAATTAAAATTCATAATAAATTAAGGGTTCTCGGAATTCACCTACTAAAATATATTTTCAGAAAACTCTACGGAAGTACAAACTGTAGCATACAGCAGTAATTTATTCTTTTAAAATTATTCAATTCTGAGTTTCCAAGAAGGTGCTTAAATATTGCTGTACAGAAATATATGGTTTCACACTGGATAAAATTGTGGAATTTCTAAATCTTCGTTTATATTTCGAAATTTATCAACTTTAAAATATCAGTTACGTACAGGGATTAAACTTTTCATTAATAGAAATACTTTGACGAGTGTCAAAGTCTTTTGAATATGTCATGAAAGATATTTTTAAAAAATTCGCTTAATTTTAGACTGTCAAAGTGACATTCAGTACTGAATACAATTACAATATTTATGTATATATATATATATATATATATATATATATATATATATATATATATATATATATATATATATATATATATATATATATATATATATATATATATATATATATATATATATATATATATATATATATATATATATATATATATATATATATAAATATTGTAATTGTATTCAGTACTGAATGTCACTTTGACAGTCTAAAATTAAGCGAATTTTTAAAAAATATCTTTCATGACATATTCAAAAGACTTTGACACTCGTCAAAGTATTTTTATTAATGAAAAGTTTAATCCCTGTACGTAACTGATATTTTAAAGTTGATAAATTTCGAAATATAAACAAAGATTTAGAAATTCCACAATTTTATCCAGTGTGAAACCATATATTTCTGTACAGCAATATTTAAGCACCTTCTTGGAAACTCAGAATTGAATAATTTTAAAAGAATAAATTACTGCTGTATGCTACAGTTTGTACTTCCGTAGAGTTTTCTGAAAATATATTTTTGTAGGTGAATTCCGAGAACCCTTAATTTATTATGAATTTTAATTTTATGTAGTTTTATACCAGTATAACGCCGTAGTTTTTTGCAATACGGTAAGTATGTATTATAAACTGAAACAGTTTTTTTTATAACACATATTTAGGCATGTGCGCACACACACACACACACACACACACACACACATATATATATATATATGTTTGTGTGTATACTTAAATATATGGTATAATAAACCTCTTTCAGTTTATAACAAATGCTTACCGTATGCTTACCAAAAACTACGGCGAAATACTGGTGAAAAATATAAAAATTTCAAATACATAATAAATTAAGGGTTTTCTTTATTCTTCTACAAGAATCTATTTTTAGAAATCTCTACGGCCGAATGAAGTGCAGCATACAGCATAAATTTATTCTTTGAAAATTAATAAATTCTGAGGTTTCCAAGAAGGTACTTAAATATTCCTTTATAGAAATAGTTGGGTTGACACTAGATAAAATTGTGGAATTCCAAAGTTTTGTTTACATTTCTAAGTTTATCAACTTTAAAAATTCAGTTATGTACAGTGATTAGAGTTTTCATTAATAAAAATACTTTGACGAGTGTCGAAGTCTTTAGAATAATTCATGAACAATATATATTTTTAATTTTGCACGTCATAATTTTAGACTGTAAAAGGGACATTCTGTTCTGAATACAATTACAATATTTATGCGTTAAAGGTTTTTATATTTCACATTGTTAAAAATACTTTATATTCTCTCGCGCATAATAGAGATAAGTATAGCCCTATAAAAATAAGACAATGTGTGTCAATTATATTACGAATTATATGTAAAGAAGTTTCTTCAGTTCTGGAAAAATGGATATATTTAGATTTGTATAGATTTTTTATTATGAGTTTTAAACATCGTAAATCCTATTGATTAATATTTTTGACGATGTATATATTTTCGCAATTATTTCTGTTTAAAATAAATTTAATTTATATTATTATTTAGTATCTGTACGATGCAATTGATGCATAGGCTGTTTAATAGAAATATATATGTTTCCTATCTAAGCTGTAGATATCGCACCTCTGCTAGAAAAGCGTTACATCTCCAAAATTTTCGATTTTGAGATAATTAGACCACAATTTTCTACAAGAAGTCCTTCTCATTCTCGAATAATGTTATAAGCCTAGTACCAACACAATCTCCTAGATGGCACTTATTACCCTCTTCCACAACTAGGAGGAGGAAATTGCTCATGCGCGGAGAATGAAAATAAGACTTTTGTCAGTTCCTAATGTTGTCGTATTAAAACGTTCCTGTAATAAAAATAATCATTAAATTTTATTTGGAAATTAAATGTTTTTATTTGGAAAATAAATTTGCAATTTTTTCTAACCTGCTGTTTATGTTATCATTTTTTTTTTCTTTTTTTTTCTAGAGAGGGAATTTGGGAAATAGGTCCCTTAAGCTTAAGGTTAATAATGATGTCGTTAGAGAGTTTTACATACCAGATTCGGGAATTCAAGTTTTAGTTCTGGTTTACTTTTTTCTAACACTACAAAGAAACATGCCTCTGTTGGTATGTATGGTAATTTTTTCGATCACACACAATAATCGATTTGATTCTTAATTGTATAACAAAATCTTATTAGATATCTATGCCGATTTCTTTTACTGAGGCAATTTCTGATTTTCTGAAACCTCTAAATCGTTTAGTGTCAGTACGGGGTTGAGTGCATAAGTTAGACTAACGAGCAGTGGTTTACCAGCATCAACAACACGCGAATTAGAATACTTCGCCATGAATATATCAAGGGTTGAAACGTAGGAGGTAATTAGGCGAAAACAATTCTAGCAACTCTGGTGCCAACACAACAGATAGGTATACGTGTTATTTGAATGTAATAGACTAGATCTCGAAGCAAGTGAAAGTGCCGTCCTTTCGATAAGACGTCATTATTTATTATTACTATTATCTTTTAGTGGAGACTATTCGTAAATTATTCGATCTAAATACAGGGGCGTGAATATACGGTTATATGAATATTGGCAGATGTTATGGCAACATGATGTTAATCCTGTAAGGTTAAGGGCAAAAGAAAGTTTCGCAGTGTCAAATGAATAACATAACAACCCCCCAAAATCAATTATAGCGCACATTTTTAAACAATGCAATCTAAATTTAGGGAATGAATACGCAAACTTATGGATATTTGTAGATATTAAGTCACGAGAAGGAATTTTTTTGAATTCCCTGCTACTATGATCTTTGTCCTCTCTATATCATTATATATATAATAGCCGTTGTCTCTGTATAACACTTCCGGGCTGTACTCACCTTTCAATTGAAGCCCTCAGCAAACAAACAGCCGGTTAGGCTTAATTTCAATTTCAGATGTGGATCAGAATTTTTTCTTACCTAAAAACTAATATATTCTCCATCAAATCACGTTTGTTCAGCCTATTTTTCTATAAAACATTCAGAAGTAAAAAAAAAAATTGGATGCTTTTAGCTGTATATTTAACAGTTTTTAAAAATCTGTTTACTTTTGCGATGAATTCTGAAAGTAAACAAACTTGAATGTGAATGAATCAAGTAGCTCAAGTATTCATTTCGCGCAGTGAGCTGTAAAAACTGGATGGCAGTCTACTGCTCCAATCGCATGAAAAACTAAATAAATAAAAAATAATGAAAGGTTTTTTTTTTACAAGGTGTGGATTAAATGCAATATTGTTAGATAATTCGGGATATTTTTTAACTTTCATATACTTTTTCCATTATGACGTCATTATTAGTATTATGACGTCAAAATGACGGGTTACCTTCTAGTAGATGAAATATTTGGCCTGTTGCCTCTAGTGTGTAAATGAAGTTCCCGTTTGGATCTTATGACGACCGTATTTTTCTCTTTCAATGAAAGAGAGTGGGCGTTGCTATTTGAAAATTTCGAATTTCTATATCTATAACCGTAACCGTGAACGTCACTGTGTTGCCATTCTAAGAATCACGAGCGCATAGATCTGAATAACTATATCTCAGATCTAATCTCGATAGGTTGAACGGACGGCCGCTAGAGGTCCATATATCGTTTTTTTCGGCCGTTCGAAGAGCTGTTTTTTGTGCGTGCATAACGTGTCCGTTTTTTGTGATACACGTACCGTTCCAACGCTCTTTAGGATTTGCGCATACGCTGAGCATTTTGCGACTGGAAAAAATCGATATTCTGTACCTATAAGCGTAACCGTGAGCGTCACTCTATTGCCGTTCATAGAATCCCGAGTTCATACCTCTGAATAACTACAGAGACTGTTCGCACATTTTTTAGACGATTTTGGTAAGCGGTAATAAAAAATCGTTTGCTGCACAAGAAATAATTGCAATTGTACTATGTTTTTAAAAGTCAAAATTATCGTCTGCGGCTTGAAAGTTTTGTTTTTGTCCAAAAGGGCGTTTTAAACAAAGCAGTGGTTCGAAGGCTACATTTATGCTCTTTCCGAAGAGAAATATGCATACTCCGTTATCCAAAAACGATGTGAGAGTCATGGTTTTGTGATATCTAAAGCGTCGATAGGTAATATCGTCAACAAGAAAGAAAAAAAAAACCCGTCAAATTTGAGCCTTAAGTGGGACAAAAATTCCAAACAAGTATCCAAGGAAAAAACGAACATCTTCGACTATTGCAAAGGTACGTTGTTTAATGTTAAAAGAAAATCCCCCTAGTCAAAGGACAGTTGCAAAATCATTAAAATGCTCGGTGTCCACTGTAAAAAAATGATAAACGTTGATTTAAATCTTAAGAAATGGAAAAAACGCAATGTGCATCGTCTTCTTCCAAAGCATATCGCTGAACGCAGGACACGCTGCAGAATTCTATATGAGAAACACTTATCCAAAGAAAAATTGAAACCAATTGTCACAATAGATGAATCATGGGTGTATTTAAATGATTGCAACAAAAAAAGAGCCATTTATTATCACAAAAGGGGAGAAAAAATTTAAGTACATGGTTCAAAGAATCGAAAGAAAATTTTTCTACGGGATTCATGACTGTTGCTGGTTTTTCTTATAATGGCAAGTTAAAAATAAAGAGAGTGGGAAAAATGGTCAAGATTAACTCCAAATACTATCAGGAACATATTTTATCGCCAATTTTTCTGAATGAAATACCATCGCTTTATCCGCAGTGCCATCAATCTGTGAGACTCCATCAGGACAAAGCTAGCAGTCACACATCAAAATCCACTGTAAATTTCCTAATAGAAATGGAACAAAAAAATTGGCATCAAGGCCATACCCTTCACTGATATCCCTACTAAATCTCCCGATGTATCACCTATGGATTTTTGTGCTTTCGGACTTTTAAAATCTGCATTATCTAAACGTCGTCCCAAAACCCTTACAGAACTCTCGAAAGCTGTTCAGGAGGAATGGGATAGAATGACTCTTCTGACACTTCAAAAGGCATTATTATCCTGGAAATTGCGGTGTCGAAAGATAGTTCAAAATAAGGGATGTCAAATAGAACATTTAAAACAAAAGAATTTGATGTAATTTAGTTTTGTGAATACAATATACATCGTCTAAAAAATGTGTGAACAGCATCTGTATATGTGAAATCTCATTTCGATCGGTTGAACGGAACAGCCGCTAGAGGTCCATATATCGGTAAAGTTTCTTTACCGATATACGTATGACCATCCTGTATACTCTTTTACCCAATACCAAGTTATCAAAATTTATCTTATTTACTTAACATCATGCACGCTAAGCTTGTTATTATTTACGAAAATTTTTGTGAAAGGAATATTTTCAAATAAAGACATTAGCATAAAACTGTTCAAGTTCAGCAGTATTTTTACCATTAGTTTTCCCATACCACGTAATTTCATTGCAATATATTTATTTTCGACTGTAACAGTTATTTATGCATCACTGTTATTTGCTTATTTATGCAATATCCTGCCAGAGAGATTAATATCATTTTATTATTTACAAGTATAATTGTACATATATTAATTTATTATGTGCATACTGTTACAAAATTAATCTAGCACAATTATTTCTCATCTACGCGCAATTGTACGTCAACAAAATTATTATTATTTAATCCTTTTCGAAATTAATCTTAGCACAAAACTGTTATTTTCATATTTACACGGAGTCAAAATATGAAATAAAATTTACATAGATAAAAATTTTGATTTACGTTTGCTATAACTATTTAGTCGTTATATTTATTATCAAATATAAAGTTTTATTTAACGAATGATTTTTTTAACAAATAACAGAAATTAACAATCTTAAAGGCTAGCTAAAATAATTTACGTTACAGAAAGTTTTTTTAACGCTAAAATGAATTTACGTATATTTTATATGAATAAATAAATAAATAAATAAACATTATATATATATATATATATATATATATATATATATATATATAGATAGATAGATAGATAGATAGACCGATATAGAGGTTGCTACAAAATAAAGCTATATGATATAATTAAACGGGATAGGACTTTAATTTACACATAGTCATAATTTTAAATTAATTTTACCTAGATAAAAATTTTAATTTATTTTGTATGGAACTTTCTAGATGTTTTATTTACTATGCCATTAAGCACTCAATTTTAAGAGTGATATTTTTAACAAATCATAGAAACTACAATTTTTTAAGTTTTAGTAAAAATTACTCACGATCCAGAAAGTTGCTTAATTCTCAAAAGTTTTTGCGTTTATTCTATCACTAAATATATATGTACGAATTATACAGGAAATGAATTAAACACTAAAATATTTTTTTTTTCCGTTTTGCTTTTTTTTTCATTCTGTGAAGTATATAAATGAATCAAATGCAGTATAAATTAAATTCTGGCAAACTGCCTGCCGCAAAATGTTTTCGCTCGGTTTCACCGGAGTCCTTAAGCATTTCTTTTGTTACTTTGTAGGTTAAAAATAAAGTTTTAAAAGATATTTAAACGCATCACTCAAACATTTTAAATACAGTGTAGTGACTTCTTTTATTACTTTCCTTCTCTTCCCTTAATGAGAGCATGTCTTTCCCATCAGACGCGGGGATTTTCTTCCTGGAAACGGGGCCAATGAGCAGTTTTAAAATAACGAGGCGATGGAATCTCATGTTATATTCATCGAAGTGGTTATTCGCTAAATATTCATTTTGAGCCTGTGCTTGAAACTTAATAGAACTTACTTAGCTGGAGTTTTCAAGGAGCGAAAACAGTAAAACTCCATTATGAACAGAAAGTTAGGTTTATATTAATTTGAATACTTTTGGTGTTGCTCGTGGAATCACTTTCTTTAAATGGGTTGAAAAGAAAAGGAAAAACTCTAAGATTTGTATGACTACTGTAGGCTATTGTGCTTTTAATTTTTGGTAATGTGTTTCAAAGGTAATTATTTTTTTCTAAGTTTGTAACTACACTTTTACGTGGTATAACTGTAATAAAAGTTAAATACAGTGTCTATTTAAAAATATATTTAGTACAAAGGAATATAAACATTAAAAGTTATATGTTAAAACGTTAAAAGTTATAAGTTAACATATTTTATGGTCACTGTAGGTTCGTGTGCTTTCTAATTTTAGTTAATGTGTTTAAACTTATAGCATACGGGGTTCATTACGGGGAAATTCCATATATATGTATATATGTATGTATGTATGTACATCTGTATGTATGTATGTATATATATATATATATATATATATATATATATATATATATATATATATATATATATATATATATATATATATATATATATATATATATTCACGGCTCAAAATAATTAGGGGAGCACATGGTTTTAGCGAAATTACGCAAATACTTACACCGATAAGTAACATAAAATAAATCATCCAAAATTTAAAGCCTAGCAGGAAACAGAAGTAGAAAATTTCATATGCAAATTAAAGTTCATGACGTCAAAAACCAGAAAAAGAACATAAGGGCGGAAATCGGGATGTTGCAGAAACGTCTGTTTCACTGCCTTAACTGTGAAATTCGATTGCTGTTATTTTTTTTGAGAAAAGGTGACTTGAAAATGTCTCAACGACGTGATTTACCGGAATCCATGGCATGGCGTATTATAGGCAGACTTGAATCCGGGCAAACACAACGTAGTGTCGCTGACGCTGTTGGAGTCGCCAGAAGTGTCGTTGCAAGGCTATGGAATCGATTCCAAGAAACAGGGAATGTTAGACATCGATCAGGGCAAGGTCGGCCACGCGCCACTACAGCAACTGATGACTGGTATATACTGTTAACAGCTCGTCGAAACAGAACAGACAATGCTACTCAGCTGCAAAGACAGTTGCTCTTGGCAACAGGACGAAATGTGTCCAGCCAAACGGTACGTAATAGGCTTCATCAGGGAGGTCTCTATGCACGTAGGCCAATGGTCTGCATTCCGTTGACCTCACACCACCGTGCGGCCCGAAGAAGATGGCTTGCTGAACATCGAGATTGGGAGCAACATGATTGGAGCCAAGTGCTGTTTACAGACGAGTCCCGATTCAGTCTGGAGTGTGACACCCGACGTGTCTTGGTATGGAGGGAAAGGGGCACTTGAAATAACCCCACATTCGTTCGTGAAAGGTCACAATACATACGAGCTGGTTTTATGGTATGGGGTGGTATCAGCACAGGTGGACGTACGGACCTGCATATCATTCGGAATGGTACTTTGACGGTCCGAAGGTATGCAGACGAGATACTGAGACCTCATGTCATACCTTACGCTGTAGTCATCGGATATTCCTTTTTTTTCCAGCATGATAATGCCAGACCGCATACAGCTCGTCTTGTGGAGAGCATGCTTAAAGCTGAAACAATACAGCGCATGGAATGCCCAGCGTGCACTCCTGACCTGAATCCAATCGAGCGTGCTTGGGAGATGCTCGGACGACCCATTGCTGCGAGACCAAGGCCTCCTTTTACTTTCCGAGATTTGGAGATTGCACTTCTTGAGGAGTGGAACAGTATTCCCCAAAGTCTTATCGATAGCGTCATCGCATCCATGGAAAACAGATGTGCAGCAGACTTAGCTGTTCGAGGAGAACACACGCCATATTAAAAATCTTGCATCATTTCTAAACAATACTTTTTATAATCGTCTACATGTAACCAAATTGTTGCCCTAAATCATCTTTTCATGTTTTTCCATATTTTCAAAGAATTAAAGCTTAATTACAAATTTTTTTACGTCTTTTTTTCTGTATTGTGCATTGATACGCGTGTACTCTCCATTTTATGTCAATACATGGTCGTCTCGCACGGTTTTCTTAACTTCTTTCCATGCTCCCCTAATTTTTTTGAGCAGTGTATATATATATATATATATATATATATATATATATATATATATATATATATATATATATATATATATATATATATATGTGTGTGTGTGTGTGTATATATACAGGGCTAGATTTGAGGCGAAACGCGCCAGTACCTCTCTTTAGGTACCTATCTTTATCAATAATTTGGAATACCCCCACACACCCCGGAAGATTACCGTTCCGGCACCTCTATTTCTAGAAATCTAGCACTATATATATATATATATATATATATATATATATATATATATATATATATATATATATATATATATATCCTTTTGCCCGTATTCTTGGGATACATGCTATCCCTCCCCGTAAGTAAATGTTTAACGGTAAGCATTTTTTTTCGTCTTAAAGATAGTAACTACACTTTTACGTAGCCTAACTATAATGTGACGTTTATACAGTGTCTGTTCCCACAGTAAAATCAAACGTTTTAAATATAGTGTAGTGACTTCTTCCCTTACTTTCCCTGCCTCTGCATAATGGCGGCATGTCTTTACTGTCAGATGCCGATATTCACCTTCCTGGAAACGGGGCCAATGAGCAGTTTTAAAATAACGAGGCGATGGGATCTCATGTTATATTCATCGAAGTGGCTATTCGCTAAATATTCATTTTAAGCTTGTGCTTGAAACTTAATAGAACTTACATAGCTGGGTTTTCAAGGAGCGAAAACAGTAAAACTCCATTATGAACAGAAAGTTAGGTTTATATTAATTTGAATACTTTGGTGTTGCGCTCGGAATCACTTTCTTTAAATGGGTTGAAAAGAAGAAAAAACATCTAAGTATTGTATGACTGATGTAGGTGTTTGTGTTTTTAACTTTTGGTAATATGTTTGAAAGATAACTATTTTTTTAAAGTTGGTAACTACAGTTTTACGTGGTATAACTGTAATAAAAGTTAAATAGAGCGTCTATTTACATATGCATTTGGTTCAAAGGAATGTGAATTTTAAAAGTTATATGGTAAAGTTTAAACATTTTATGTTCACTGTAGCATTGTGTGCTTTCTAAATTTAGTTAATATGTATAACGTTAATAATATTTTTCTTTAAAGTTAGTAACTACGCTTTTACGTAGGCTAACTATAACGAAAAGTAAATAGACTGTATCTTTACACATAAAAATCAGTTCAGACGAATAAGAATTGAAAAACTTATGTGTTAAAGTTAGAGCATTATATGGCCGCTGTATCTTTTAATTAATTTTAATTAATGTGTTCAAGATGTAATTATGTGTTTTCTAAAACTTAATGACTACACTTTTGCCTAGTATAACTCTACCAAAAAGTTAGTACTATGTCTATTCTCACTCGAATTCAGTTAAAATGAATAAAAATGCAAAAGTTTTATGCTAAAATATATTATAAGAATTTAAATAGTTATATGTTAAAGTTAAAACATCATATGGCCGCTATATAGGTTATTAAGCTTTCTAATTTTAGATAATGCTTTTTAAAGGTAATTTTTTTCTATCAGTTAGTAACTATTCTTTTAGTTAGTATAACTATAATGAAAAGTATATACAATGTCTATTTGCATATAAAAATCAAACATTTTAAATACAGTATAGAGGCTTATTTTATACCTTTTTCTCTATCTCTCTCTCCTTAACGAGAGAATGTCTGCCCCACCATATGTAGGGAATTGCCTTCCTGGAAACGGAGCCAATAAGCAGTTTCAAAATAACGAGGCGATGGGATCTCATGTTATATTCATCGAAGTGGTTATTCTCTAAATATTCATTTTAAGCTGCGCTTGAAACTTAATAGAACTTACTTAGCTGAAGTTTTCGAGGAGCGAAACAGTAAAATTCTATTATGAACAGAAAGTGGAGTTTATATTTATTTGAAGAGTCTAGCCAGTCTGTGTCGCCCATAGAATCCGTCCACTTAAATGGGATGCAAAGAGAAATAAAAAACATTTAAGCACTGTATAACTGCTGCAGGTTATTGTGTTTTTAGTTTTAGGTAATGTTTTCGGAGGATATTTTTTTTTAATTTTGTAACTACACTTTTGCGTAGTAAAAATAAGCGAAAAGTAAAAACAGTGTATATTTAAGCATAAAAAATCAGTTCAAATTAATATGGAATTAAAAAGGCTATATGTTGAGCAAAATTTATATAAAGGCCTTATTTGAATAGTGGGTCAACTCCAATTTTTAAAAAAATGGAGTTAGCCTCATACAAGTTCATGCTCATACAAGTTCATGCCTCATTCATGCTCATACAAGTCATTTGTATCTTATTTTCATACTTGTACACCTCCAGCTTATTTATGCTGCCAACAGAGGGCGTTACAAATCAGACTTCAAGAGTCATTTCGCAGCCCTCTTTAGACTTCAAGGCTCTGTATCTAGAGATGAACGAAAATAGACTTCGCCGACTATTCAAATAAGCTCTTGATATGAATTTAAGTAGCCTTATGTTAAATCATTATATGGCCGCTTTAGTATTATTGTAATTTTAATATTAGTCAATGAGTTTGAAATGATTCTTTTTATTAAAAGTTTGTAAGAATACTTTTGCGTAGTATAACTGCCACGAAATGTATGTACTATGTTTTTTTCGCATAAAAATCAGCTTAAACAAATATAAATTTTAAGAGTTTTGTAAAATTAAAATTTTTTTAAATTTTAGAGCCACATATTATTAAATTGTGTCAATGGGATTGCGACTCGAACTTCTTTGAAATTCCTATAGAAAAGAAATGTTGCATTCTCATCTAATTATGATATTTTTGGTTATCTTGTGAATTCAAAATTTCATCAAAACATTATTACCATTATTGCCTGCAATGATATTTTTTGATAGGCAAAATGTATTATCCTATTTCTAACAATATTTGATACATGTAATATTCAGATACAAACCACGAAAGAAATTCATCTGACTGTATTAACAAGTTATGTTTAAATTTATCAAAATAATTAGTAAAAAAATTGTTGCGTGCTCTGTGGTGTGTGCAAATTTAAATCGCGACTTCATAATTAAGTTTAGGTAAGAGAATGAGAGAAGTACTAAAATGGTGTGGGAGTATAGCGAAGTAAGAGCATCATCTGTTATTCAGTAGTAATACAGTCAAGGTAGAATTGGAAGTTGAGTAAAAAGTGGGTAAAATGTCAGATATGAGGGACTTGTAGAAATTGATGATAATGGGTTTGAGACCTATGATTGCTTCTGTAAACAACATGGAAGAAATTGTCGTATCGCGAAACACAGTACCACAAATTAAAACAAAGTAAAGAAAAAACGCCAATCATGTGTACATTGCTCGAAGATGTCAGTGAGGGAAAGACAAAACTTGCTGTAGAATAAAATTTTGAGACTACGGTACCACAGATAAGAGACAAGCTGAATACGATTTGTAATGATCCTGTTTCAGAAGTAACATTTCAAAAGAACTTATATAAAGCTGATATTCAAGGTCTTTTTGCAATACATAAGGCACTCTTTCTGATGTCAATGCAAGAAAATGTGTCAGATGGAACGTTAAACATAAAAATTGTAGTTCAAATCATTAGCCCTCCCGTCTGATGAATCGAACATCACATTGCTTCTTACCTCTGGTTGAGTGAACTCTCTCTGAAATATACCACAGTTTCATGACCGACTGTTTCATGCCGATTCTCAGATTGTTCATCTAGAGATTGTATATCTAAAACAATTAAAATAAATCAGTTCTTAAAAAAAGTACCCCAAAATTAGTCCTTGACAAAACTGAACTTAACATGGGTGTAAAACTCAACACTATATTTATTCGACATATGTTCAACAAAACAACAAAATTTTCTGCCAAAAAATTCCCTCTTAATGTAAAACCCCAAGTAAAATACATCGTTGGCCCAAAAGCAAAGTTTCATCACAACGTTGTTGAATGGTTACCGCTGGCAGAACTTCCAGAAACAAATATGGACCAACTGCAAAATGTTTATGCCAGACCAACAATTATTCTTGTAATCAACAAAGATATTGACCAACAAAGATATTCTTGTAACAACTGCAGATAATTGCTGTTGGACCTACAATTATAAAATATCGTTGTTTCAACTGCAAATGAGAATTAAACTGCTCTCCCAATGATTGGCCCAACTAAGCCTCAACCGTTGTTTCAACATAATCCCGAAGGACAAATCCAACTGTTGTCCAACTATAATAAATACGGTTGCCCAACAAATCCACAATGACCATCTGTTGCTTGGAACTATTATAAAATTTCAAATATTTCCACCAGAGCTCTTTGAAACATAGAATAAACATTCCCGTAAAAAAAAGGTAAAAATAATAAAAATAATGCATCTGTGATGAAAGGAAATCTACTAGAAAAAAATGAGACCTGGTTTTTTTCAAATAATATTTCAAATTGGCTAAAATTAATGGAAGTTTAAATAATAAAATTTGTTTTGCAAACATACTATAAAAATTATAAAATACAGTCATATAGACGTAATCTCATGAAATGCTCCCACATTATCTGCAAAGTCTGATGTGTACTCAAGTTGTAAAGTTTACATACGATCCGATTCACAATAATCGCACTTTTAGGTGAATAAAGTTAAAAAAGTCGCTTAAGATATGCTAATTGCGGCATACGCGGTAGGTATAAATACCACGCAGCTAGATTAAAGAAACGAAGTGAAAGGAGGAGAGAGCTAACAAATTGAAAGGAAGTGAAAGGAGTTTGAGAGTATCCGCTCGAGGCGTTTTAACTAGGTTGATGCTAACCTACGCGAGTTCGTGTTAGACGAAAGTTATTTAGCGTACTGTGGCTTAAAGTTTACGAAGCAGCATTGCTGGTCGACTTTCCGAAGTATTTATGAGTATCTAAAGTTGTATTTTCATTTGCATGAATAGTTATACCAGAAAATATATTGAATTGTATTTCCCTTGCATAAATATTATCTATCTCGTACTAGAAGTACGCATCATTTAGGTTGAAAAAGAAAGTTATATGTGCAAATGCTTGAATAAACATTGTTGTTATGTAAGAGCTGTGTTTGAATGAAATTATTTAGAGTGCCACTTCAAGATATAAATACCCAAAGTTAGGGTAGGAGTTAGTAAAACTCTATAAAGTGGTGTCAAATGAAACTCAAAACACACGGTATAGTAAATGAATAATCCATAAGGTCATATAAAAAATCATCAACTGCTTATCAGAAATGCGGGATATGAGTGAGATGTTGCTACGATTAAAAGTTCAATTAAGGATATAAGATTTCAGCTTTTTGATTAACAACTGTCTAGAAAGAATGAAGTTGGAAGGAAACAAGTTTTCAAAGCAACATAGAACGTAAAATAAATGTTCCCCTAGCTCTATGTTGACTTTGAGAACATCACTTCATCCGTAAATGTATTATCTACAACAAAAATTACATGCGTAATCTTCGTCCTCACGCTGTTATACTATTAGAAGTATGCTTTTTATGTTACTCTAATGCAACAGCGGCTTAGAACGATACCGTGTGCACGTATACTGTAATATGAAGAGGTAGGCTTGTAATTATAAAAATCGCCATAAAGCATTTATTGCCACCTACGTTTGACAAGATCTGCTTGGAAATTCCTATGTTATTCAGTACACTACGGAATCTAATCTCCCTTTGTCCCAAATTATAAGTTACAAGACGAAGTTCTCAATCTCCACTCCCAGGATTCCTTACACATAAGAATTTCAATATTCGTAATATAAATTCATTTCAACCTAATATAAAATACCGTGTACAACGTTATACAACAAGGCACATATTATGAAAAAAAAAAAAGACTTGTTTCCATGATTAGATATTTTTCTTGAGTTCAGTGTTCAGTTACGATTCATAGACATTTTTGTTTCCATTCAAACTCTTGCATATATTGAAGTGATATCAGAAATTGGAAGAGATCTGTTAGAGACTTATATAATTTTTTCGGTCATATTTAAAAATAAATGATCGAGATTAATACATAGTTAGGAAGATTTATTTGAATAAATTTTACTTTATAATAACATTTACCGTGAAATAAATATAAAAGTAATAAACAGTAATAAAATTGCACACGAAATGAACCAAAATAAATAAATTTCAAAGACATTTGGATAGAAGAAATAAGTTTTTGAAATTTGCTTACCTTCTTTTCATATTCGTAACATTAAAAACTGAAGTGTCACAATTAAACTATTAATAATCAAACAATTTTATTTTGATTTAAGTGTGAAGTGCAACGGTATATCGCACAATGTTGAATAAAATATTTTCTTCTGTACGAGGAAATTCGACATGACGTGCAAATGCAAAATTACTGTTATTTGTATTAACTATTCAATCTTCTTATCATGGTATTAAATGTTATGAAAAGAGACTGAAAACGCGAAACACCTTTCTGAAATTAATAATTTTATTCACTGGGTTTTGTAGCAGAATTATATTAAAAAATAAAGTGATTTAAGGGCTTCGTATATTTGGATAACTACATAAATCAAAATTGAAGGTTGAAAGGGTAAAATCCACGCTTAATATACACAAGATCATCCTCATAAAAATAAATCATAATTTTTTATAATTCAATGTGAGTCTACTGTAAATATAGCATTCGATTTCTTTTCAAATTCGCTTTTGTCTGCTCCATTTATTTTATTAAAATATGAATGGACACATGTGTTCAATCATTGCAAGCCAGTTGAAAGAACATTTAATTCCAATCTTTTTTAATCAAAGCGCTTCAGAATAAATTCAGCTCTCTATTTTATCTTAAGAACCTTAATAATAGAAAAGGCATGAAAAAGAGTCTGATGCACTTCCCAATATCGTGTCATTAGAACTTTGTAAGTAATCTCTGTAATGTGCGACACCAATTTATTTTGAGGGCATGGAAGTCATTTATAGCATACCTGACAAGACGCATTGTTCAGTAAAGGTAGTTTCAACCTTTTAAATAGACTACTTACGTTATCAGTACGGTTGATATTAACTCCGGACAGATTAATGTTACCATGATTGAATTTTGAAAAGCAGTTTTTGAAAAATATTTTTATGGTATATGTTTCTAGTTATATTTAGAATTAAGAATCACAAAGCTGTGTTTCTAGTTATATTTAGAATTAAGAATCACAAAGCTGTGTCTTTAAAGCTTTATAAATGAAATATGTTTCTGACGCTTAATACTTCCATGCTAATATTTTACGTTCACGCATAGATATTGAATTATAAATGATACGCAATTTAGTGTAATGTAGTTTTTAAAATCACTTTTTCTTTAATAAAATTTAAAATAATCAAAGTAATATATGTATTACTGCATTAGTATTAATAAAGAGCACTAAGGATAAAACAGCAGTTTTTTTTTTCTTAATATTCAAAAATCGTCGAATTTCATAATAGATAAGAATTTAGGTGCTATATTTTACCCGTCGGTTTCAATGATTCGAAAAAGTTTATCATTAATACATTACTGGGGTTACTATGGTAGTCAAGTTTAAATAAAAAATTTTATTTGATTTTTTTTTTATTATTCATGAAGTAAGAAGGAAGATTAAATTATATTTTAATGTAGAGCTCTCCTGTCTTTGGTAGATAAAGAAACACACACACACACACACACACATATATATATATATATATATATATATATAAAGATTATATCTGATAAGAAGTATTGTAATCTATTATATTTAAACTATTATAGGCGAATGTCTACACGATAAGGGCCTCCGCTAGAAAAAAAAAATCTAAACTAATGTTGTTTATACTAATAATGTCCAGAATTATTCTGAATTATATTATTTTTAATACGTTTGGACGATTTATTTTTAAGTGCATAAAATATAGTTAAAATATATTTTTGTAATATACATAAATTCCAGTCATAAGTATTGTTGAAAAATAATATTTTAAAATAAAGCTATAGTCCGTTATCTGAACTGTACTTTTAAGTATTAAAATATAATTATACAATTCACTTTAATACCCGGTACAATATTTGCATTATTTATTTAAATATGTATTGATGCTGTTTGAAATTTATAAGATTAATAAACACCTTCAATTGAATTTTTTTTATGAACATAAGAAACCTTTTTTATCATTATACGATGAGTGAAATCTTTTGACAATTTTTTTTTGTTTTCGTATATTAAATTGTTTGTCCAGAGACGAAAATAATAAGAAATTTTTCATGAAAAAATGAAATGACAAGCCAAAAGGATTTAAATAATTATATTACGTTTATTATCGAGAGACTAACTTAATAAACACTTAATTAAGTTTCTAAATTATCAGTTGTGACAATATATTTTTCATATGTCTATTGAATACAGACATGCTCTCAGACACATAAATTAATTTATACACGTTAATTGTAATTTTTTAATCTCATTTGTTATTTAGATTATTTTTTGATACTGAAGGGCTCAATTGAAACTTTTGATGTGCCAAAAATTATATCCTGTTCTAGCTACAAATTTCCTATTTACATCACGAAACCCAATTTCCACAAAAATCCGTCAATAAATCATTTTTTTTTCAAAAATGATAATACACATATTTAGGAACATGTGTATAAAATTTCAGGTCTTTAGGACAGTTGGAACAGTTACTAATTAAGCATTTTATAACTGCTCGCAAGAACCGATCTGCCATTTTTAAAGAGCCACGTATTGTGTTTACATTTAGTTTCCTGCAAGAACTAACCTTTGACACAATTAATAATATTCCAGTTTTTACAAATCTAATGAAAGAAGAAGACACTGATAACTTGAGTAAATTACTTTTAACAGCAACTGTTTATAAACCATTTGTAGAGTATAGCTCACTTCTACCCAGATTTGGGTGTATATAATTTGAAGTGGCACTCTAAATGAATTTGGTACAAACACAGTTTATACATGAAGCAATGTTTATTGAATTCCTTGCACATATAGAATTTGCTTTTACAGCAATAAGCATACGTACTACTTGTACAGAATATATATTAACATTCAATAGAAATACAATTTGCAAATACTCACAAACCAGCAGAGAGTCAAACCAGCAGTACTGCCACGTAAACTTTGGGCCCCCTAAGCACTAGCGCAGGATAGTACTGGAGCTGCATACCTCGTAGCTCCCTATCGCTTATCTATCAACCTTAACAAAACCTTTTTCAACCTCTGTATAAATCAAGCTGCTTGGTATTTTTACCAAGCGCGTATGCCGAAATTAGCATATCTCAATCAGCTTCTTTAATTCATTCACTCAAAAGTTCGATTCTTGTGAATGGAATCTTATGTATACCTTACACATTGCATTTCAATGTTTTGGTTTAGCTAATGTTTTGATGATCATTTGTTCTTCGAGTATTTTGGTAAAATTTTTGTTTACGAAAAAGAATGGCTATTCAGGAAAAAGAAGGTGTTACTTATGGTGCTGGTGTATTGAAATATAAATAGAAAAATATAATTTTTTATTTGGTTAAAATAAAATTATGAAGCTTTTTTTATGAATTCTAGCAAATCGTCCAATTTCCTTTACATACAGAACTGCCTATAATTTTATAATTTAATAAGTTCTTGCTATCATAATAGACTTGAAATACCATAAATTACTAAAAAAATTTTTTTTTACAAAAGCAAGTTATTTTTCTTTCATTTCTGTTGCGTTTTATACTTTAAATGCCTTTTTCTCAAAATCATGTTTTTACAATTTTGTCTGACTTCAAAGTACTAAGGCTTTGAGAAATATGCACTTGTAGTTATACTTTTTATATTATTTTAATCATGATTAAATGTTTAAGAAGTGTAGGGAGAGTTTTTTCGTTTAAATGCTTATTTTTTTTAGAAATTGATAAACATGAAAAGCCGAATTTTTTGTCAAAATTACCATATGAGTAATTTTTTTTTTTTTTTTTTTTTTTACAAAAATTAAGAAATATATTTTAAAAAATTCTCCCTAGGATTGTAGCATATACTATGATATTATTATAAAAATGTAAATTATAGGAAAAAAATTTAAAATTGACAAAGGGGTATTTTTTTATAAAGTATGTAAATCGTGTAAAAAAAAACATAAAAATTTCAATATAAAATATACTTCTTATAAATATATGGTTATAAATATATGGTTACTTGCTTATAAATATATGGTTAAATATTTTAAAAAGAAATTGTTGCTTTAAACTCAATAATAAAATTTTAGCTTTTTTCTTACGGGTCTCCATCATTAAGAATAGTTCTATCTTTATAATGTAATTTAACATTTAATGTGTGTTGTTTCAGAAATTCGTTTATTTCGCTGAAGAATTTCTGTTTGATACGCTCAGGATTATATGATTCCGGATACATCGGTAACAAAAAAGAGTATTTCATAACCTAAATTCACATGCTTATATTTGCAATCACGTTTCTTTTCAATCTTCTCTAGTCATAGTCATGCATGGAATGAAAATAAATCTTGAAGAATAAATAAAATTTCATATCACGATTCTATAACACATTTTATTCTTAGTGTATTTCTAGAACTATGTACACTCAATGAAACATTTTACGTCCTAAAATGATTTAAATTCTTCTCAGTATAAAATTTAGGGCTGTGTGCCCTTTTAAATAGAAAATTTAAACCACACAGTTGTATCCTTGATTTTTTTATCTTCTGGATGGTCTTCATTCAATAAAATTTATTGTTTACTTTCTTGCCAGGATTTATAAAATTTATTGTTTAATAATAACTGAATTCATTGGGCTGTACAATTGCAACTCGGGAGGATGACTGTATAGCATTATTAATATTGTTTTGGTGATTTGGCGAGGGAGAAATATTTATAACATTACATATTCTTCGTAGGAGAAACATATAGGGAGGAAAAACTATTTTGTGCCACACGTTACTATGTGAATTGTAATGTAATTTAGTTGTAAAGGTTGCCTTCATTACGCTGCTGAAAACATTCAAATATAATCTGATATTTCAAGACTCTTTTCAACTGAAAGGGAAAATTATATACAATGAAATAGTATGCCAGGATTTATAAAATTTATTGTTTAGTAATAACTGAATTCATTGGGCTGTACAATTGCAACTCGGGAGGATGACTGTATAACATTTTTAATATTGTTTTGGTGATTTGGCGAGGGGAAATATTTATAACATTAAATATTCTTCGTAGGAGAAACATAAAGGAAGGTAAAACTATTTTGTGCCACACTTTACTATGTGAATTGTAATGTAATTTAGTTGTGAAGGTTGTCTTCATTACGCTGCTGAAAACATTCAAATATAATCTGATATTTCAAGACTCTTTTCAACTGAAAGTGAAAATTATATACATCGAAATAGTATGCCAGTATTTATAAAATTTATTGTTTAGTATAACTGAATTCATTGGGCTGTACAATTGCAACTCGGGAGGATGACTGTATAGCATTATTAATATTGTTTTGGTGATTTGGCGAGGGAGAAATATTTATAACATTACATATTCTTCGTAGGAGAAACATATAGGAAGGAAAAACTATTTTGTGCCACACGTTACTATGTGAATTGTAATGTAATTTAGTTGTAAAGGTTGCCTTCATTACGCTGCTGAAAACATTCAAATATAATCTGATATTTCAAGACTCTTTTCAACTGAAAGTGAAAATTATATACAACGAAATAGTATGCCAGTATTTATAAAATTTATTGTTTAGTATAACTGAATTCATTGGACTGTACAATTGCAACTCGGGAGGATGACTGTATAGAATTTTTAATATTGTTTTGGTGATTTGGCGAGGGAGAAATATTTATAACATTAAATATTCTTAGAGAAACATATAGGAAGGAAAAACTATTTTGTGCCACACGTTACTATGTGAATTGTAATGTAATTTAGTTGTAAAGGTTGCCTTCATTACGCTGCTGAAAACATTCAAATATAATCTGATGTTTCAAGCCTCTTTTCAACTGAAAGGGAAAATTATATACAATGAAATAGTATGCCATGATTTATAAAATTTATTGTTTAGTAATAACTGAATTGATTGGGCTGTAGAATTGCAACTCGTGAGGATGACTGTATAGAATTTTTAGTATTGTTTTGGTGATTTGGCGAGGGAGAAATATTTATAACATTAAATATTCTTCGTAGGAAAAACATATAGGAAGGTAAAACTATTTTGTGCCACATGTTATTATGTGAATTGTAATGAAATTTAGCTATAAAGTTTGCCTTCATTACGCCGCTGAAAACATTCAAATATAATCTGATATTTCAAGACTCTTTTCAACTGAAAGTGAAAATTATATACAACGAAATAGTATGCCAGTATTTATAAAATTTATTGTTTAGTAATAACTGAATTCATTGGGCTGTATAATTGCAACTCGGGAGGATGACTGTATAACATTTTTAATATTGTTTTGGTGATTTGGCGAGGGGAAATATTTATAACATTAAATATTCTTCGTAGGAGAAACATAAAGGAAGGTAAAAATATTTTGTGCCACACTTTACTATGTGAATTGTAATGTAATTTAGTTGTGAAGGTTGTCTTCATTACGCTGCTGAAAACATTCAAATATAATCTGATATTTCAAGACTCTTTTCAACTGAAAGTGAAAATTATATACAACGAAATAGTATGCCAGGATTTATAAAATTTATTGTTTAGTATAACTGAATTCATTGGACTGTACAATTGCAACTCGGGAGGATGACTGTATAGAATTTTTAATATTGTTTTGGTGATTTGGCGAGGGAGAAATATTTACAACATTAAATATTCTTAGAGAAACATATAGGAAGGAAAAACTATTTTGTGTCACACGTTACTATGTGAATTGTAATGTAATTTAGTTGTAAAGGTTGCCTTCATTACGCTGCTGAAAACATTTAAATATAATCTGATGTTTCAAGCCTCTTTTCAACTGAAAGGGAAAATTATATACAATGAAATAGTATGCCATGATTTATAAAATTTATTGTTTAGTAATAACTGAATTGATTGGGCTGTAGAATTGCAACCCGGGAGGATGACTGTATAGGATTTTTAATATTGTTTTGGTGATTTGGCGAGGGAGAAATATTTATAACATTAAATATTCTTAGTAGGAGAAACATATAGGAAGGTAAAACTATTTTGTGCCACACGTTACTATGTGAATTGTCATGCAATTTAGTTGTAAATGTTGCCTTCAATACGCTGCTGAAAAGATTCAAATACAGTATAATCTGATATTTCAAGACTTTTTTCAACTGAAAGTGAAAATTATATACAATGAAATGGGCTATTTTAAAAAAAGCTATGTAGTATTATGTTTTTTCGAAAGTTTATTGAGCTAAAAAAAGGTTGATTTCTGCTAGAAGGATACTGCTGAATTTTGTAAAATTATTTTAAATCATCACTTTACAATAGTTAATTACAGGGAGACGTATTAATGAGAAATAGCACAGCACTAATGTACATGAAACGAAATTATCAAAAATTCCCTTTTTAAAAAATAGATGAAAAAAGGAATGGCATTACCAAGTAACAACTTTTCTTGAAAATAAAGCTGAAATAAAATAAGAAAGTTTCTCATAAATTTTCTTCCAGTACGTCTTTTCCGAAAACGTGAATAAGCAATGCAGTAGCCTCCATAAAATCTGCATGCATGCATTACGTTTAAGACATTAAAGAAGAATCTAGTATGAATATTTATATCTATTGCTACATTGTATAATTTTTACAGTCATTTTCCTTTTGCTCCTTACATCGTGAATTTTTTTTTCTTCGGATATTTTTGTATGTTTTGTTTCCTCAACTGTTTTTCTACGATCTTGATAAAAAAAAATAAAACTTAAGGCTCAAGCAAGTATATTTATACATTTAAAATTTTTTAACTTGTAATATTCTTCTAAAAGTTCTATCTTTTAAAAGACAGAAATTATGAAATGGATTACTAATGTTAATACTTATACTTATATTTATTTACTCGTGTTCACAAGTGTTATTTATTTCTTTAAAGGAAATTTTAATTGTAAAGTAAAAAAGTTCTAATACTAAGTGAAAACAAGGTGTCCATTTTCTTTTACCTTTGTATGACAAAGGACGTTTTATTTTTTTTTTCGTATTAGCAGAAAAAGTACAGTATATACAGTATTAGTTAGGATTATTCCACTGTAGAAATTAAATCCTCTAAAAATTATCTTTCACGCCACGAAGTCTGCCCTTACACAGTATAAAAATGGAATTAGCAACATTGTGAAATAATCCATCTTACCACACAGATTTTATTAACATCTGAAAGTAATGAACTATGTGATAAACTAGAAGTTATTCACACGTTCCAGAATACTTACATTTTCATGTGAAAGATGCATAGTCGGTTCAATAGTAAAAATGTTTGAAACAGTATGACTAAAAATATGGTCATAATTCTGATATATATATATATATATATATATATATATATATATATATATATATATGTATATAAAGATTATTTTAAATGTTTTTAAGATATAACAGATAAAACACAAATAGTAAGTGTTCTGCTTGCATTAAATAGCGACACAAAATATATGAACTACTAAATAAATTTTTTTAAATTATGTCCATTTTACGTGTTATCTATCCAAAAGAGACAAGCGACGCAATCCCGGAAGTAAATAATGTAAATTAATAAATATTTGAGCACGTAAGCTATGAAGCGTCCTTATAAAATTCATGAACGAGGATAAATATAAAGCTGTAGGCCATTTAGTAATTCTTGTTTGGGACAAAGAATTACAAACAGTAATAATAAAGGAAGATTGATTGCATTCTCTTATGATTGCATGTACATAATGAATGTAAACTTTAAAATCAGTGATTAATGTCTCTCTGCATAGGATCAGAGAAAAGTTTCTGCAGATCCCTCAAGATTTTATCGAGTATTATATCTTATATATTCAGAACATTACTTACTTCTTTACGGTTAAAACTTGAAATTTATATACAATCTGAAATTCCCATACCTACAAAGAGACTAAAGTTTTTAAAATATTGGTCATTAGTGAGACAATAGTGTAGGCACCATATCTGTAAATTATTCAAAAATTAAGCTCTTCCTGAGGAATTTTATGCAAACTTATATTGTAATTTTAAGAACTTAAATCTAAATTTTGCTATTTTCTTTCCAAACAATACCAACTTTATATAAATGCAATTCTAAATATGTCATTTATTTAGCATTTCTTAATAACTTAATGAACATGCTACTGTACACACAATAAGAAAAAAACACCTGATATTTTAGTAAGCATACTAAAAGAAATTGAAATATAATTTTGATTCTTCTACAAAAATAATTAACAGATTTTCTCTGTATATATATATATATATATATATATATATATATATATATATATATATATATATATATATATATATATATATATATATATATATATATATATATGTTAAGAATTAATTAGAAAAGAATAATAACTAAACAATTTACAGGGGGGCTTCAGACTAATCTAATTTCTAGCATTAAATCTCATTAATTATCGAATTCCGAAACGCGCCGCGAGACGGGAAATTCCCGTTTTGAACGAACACAGAGCGAGTCTATTAATAGTATCAAATTTAACCACGCCCGAATCCCATCTTCGGTGTAAACGTCATAAGAATGCGCAATGATAATTGGATCTTTTGAAACAATAGGTAAGTTAAGCAGACCGAGATGATTTTTCAAAGACAGCAGACACACGTTAGGACAGCTCCACGTTTGAGTAGGGCCGGCTCTACGATCTCCGCTTCTTTCGAACAGTGGTTGTTAATAGATAGAGAAATAAATATGGTTAAATCGAACTGATGTGGGTTTCCTGAGTATTGGACTGCCTTCCGCTACGCTACCGGACCACTATTAACTGCAACATCGTTAAATATAACGGGCGTGAAACGAAGCCCGTCATATATATATATATATATATATATATATATATATATATATATAGTCTTGTGGGTATTTATGAAATACTACGAAAAAATTAACTTTTGTAGGGAACTGTGTGTTGAAAACTGTCTCTGATGATATCTGTTTTTCATGGTTATATGCACATTTTTTCTTATGAAAATGGGTATAATTACATTCGTTCCAGAAGACAGTTATTTTTTAAATATTCTTTAAATGTTCATTATTTTAATTTAAAGGAAACGTTGAATACATTATAAAAGCTTCTGTTGTCGTAACTTGTCTTTCAGAAATACTGTAATATTAAACCGAAAAATGTTGGGTTGTTAAATGTATTGAAAAAATTGCAACTATACTAGAATATAAATGGCATCTTCAGGGGAATGAAAAATGCCCCTTCATCACTTAAGAAAAAAGAAACTTAGTATGGAGATGATAAGAAACTTTATTAAATTTTAATTCACACAGAAAATTTCGGTGAACTCAATTTGACAGTGATGTATTTAGATGGATGAGTTATTTGAAGGCACTGAGGCGAAGCAAAATTTTACTTACGCAAAGAATGTTTAAACTTGAAAAGGTTAAAACACGATGTTTTCGAGTTAGTATTAAAATTACTTTCACCGAAATCTTTTTTATTGATAGAATAAATCCAAATATCTAAAATACTTAGTATTTATTAATTTTTTCAAAATTTTGCTTCATTTATTTGATCCCCATGCTTCTTATTTTACGCGTTAAATTCTGGTTGTAGAAGACAAATTTAATGTTTCTAAGGGATGTCACAAACCTCGTAACATCGGATGTTTTAATTAATAAAGAATCAATTCGTTGATCTAAATCTGAGATTTATTTACACACAAACAAGTACCGTCTTCCATATTAATTTTGAAAGATAATTTGTAACATGTTATGATTTAATTTACAAGCTTCAGATAGTACTAATATAAGCCTCCTTCCATAGTCACTACTGGCTTTATTGTACAGTGATATTACAACACATAGTCCAAAAACTGCAAATACCATAAACACTTGTTTCGATGTTACGTTTGCAGTGGAATCCTTTGGTTCAAAATAATCGGTATCTTCTAAACACTTATAATTACTAACCATCTAAATTACCAGAATGTTTATTTTAAGACCATACGGTATTTGGAGCTCAAAGGTAACACTTGAATCAGAGTTCAGGAAAATTTGAGTTTCAAAATTTGTTGCAATTAAAATGTCAATTAATAAAATGACACCAGTTATTAAAACTTTAGAAAGTTTTCATAGAAACTTTATGAAAGTATGCTTCTATAATTAATAAAACTTCGCAAGGTTATTTGAAATTATATCTTATAAAATCTTTCAGACGTCGATGCTTACAATCAGCAAATATGAAGATATAATAGATGTGTAGTAATTCAACCGATTGTTTAAAATATAACCTTTGAGCACTAAACTAGGAATATAAATATCAAACATCTATCCACGATCCTCTTTTTAAGCGTTTATAATGTATAAAATGTCTCTGGAATGCGAAAGATTTGATTCGAAGGCACGAGATCTTTTATGAAATGCATATCATAAGGATATGCATTTATAATGGCTTGTATAATGGAATATTATACAAGCATTTCTCAGGTAAATTGTAGTACTATCGAAAATAATTTCTGTAACGTTATTCATATGAGAATGAATATGTGCAGTACGTCGTAATGAAATAAATATTAGTAAAATATCAACATTAGTAAAACTTTTATCTGTAATTTTTAATAGATGGATTGGCTTTTTAATCTAAAAATTTCAGTCCATATTGAAATAAATATTCATTATTGTTAAAATGATCTACGATTACTTTTATCATTTGATACTCTTTTACGTGAGAAAGATATTTAAACTGAAACAATAAGTGAAAAAAAGAAAATATATATATATATACAGTGGAATCTCGAACTATCGTTTTCCAAGGGACCGACTGGAATGAACGATAAATGCGTGAAAACGATAGATGCGGAAACATAACAAAGCAATATGATCGTTGGGACTAGATAAAATGAACGACACATACGGAAAGACGATGGATCCGGAAACGATCGATCGAGATTCCACTATATATATATATATATATATATATATATATATATATATATATATATATATATATATATATATATATATATATATGTATATATATATATATATAATGTATATATATATGTATATATATAGATATATATATATATATATATATATATATATATATATATATATATATATATATATATATATATATATATATATATATATATATATATATATATATATATATATATATATATATATATATATATATATATATATATATATATATATATATATATATGGGGGTGAAAAATCCCGGGACTCGCCACTAGATGGCATTCGCAATGAAATTTCCATATGATGTTCAATTAGTACTAACATTCAAAAGACTGCTATCAAAGTTTCATGACATGTCGGCCATTTATTTACGAGTTGCGGTCGAGTAAGTAACGCTACTTCTGATTTTGTTTAAATAAAGGATCAAAAAGAATTTCGCGTCTTAATAAAATATTGTTTTTTAATGAAATAAAATACCATCGAAAACCAAGAATGGCCTGATAACAATAAAAGCATATCTGCTCAGTTAAAATCAACCATTTGTCGATGAATAAACAGGAAATCCAACTTAAATAAATAACAAATAACAGTAAGAAGCAATTATTTTGCATACGGCCGTTCCGAAGCTTAAAAGAAGCTTCTTCATCAGTACAACGAACTTAGTGGCAGCTCAAAAAAGCCGAAGACTAAGCCAACTTGCTATCCAACTTGTGCTTTATTTACGTTGGATTTCCTGTTTATTCCTCGAGCACAAAGGTTTTATCTTTTCTTTTCATTTGTCGACGGTTTGGCGAGTTTAAAAATGGTCGTATGAACACCGATGATGCCTCACGTTCTGGACGTCCAATTGAGGCAACAACTCCAGAGAACATCAAAAAAAGTCCACCGTATTCTGTTGAAAAACCTCAAGGTTAAAGTAAGGGAGATAGCTGACATAGTAACAATATCAACAGAAAGGGTGAGGCATATTTTGCAGGAGTATTTAAATATGAAAAAGCTTTGTGCGAGATGGGTGCCGCGTTTTCTAACAATTGACCAAAAACAGCAACGTGCAGATAATTCAGAGCGCGCTTTGCCTATAAAAGCGTAATCCAAGCTGGTTTTTCCGCCGATTTGTAACAATGGATGAAACATGGATCCATTACTGCACACCTGAATCAAAAAGGCAGTCTGCAGGGTGGTTGAACGCTCGCAAAAGCCGACCATAGCGACCAAAGACGCAACAATCGGCTGGAAAGGTCTCGGCCAGTATTTTCGGAGGTGCAGGTGGCACAATTCTCATCGACTATCTTGAGAAAGTAAAACAATCCCAGGAGAGTATTAAGTAGCATTATTGGACCGCTTGAAAGACGATATCAAGAATAAAAAAGCCACACGTGGCGAGAAAAAAAGTGCTTTTTCACCAAGACAATTCACCGGCTCACACATCAATGAAAGAGATGGTAAAATTGAATAAATTGAAATACGAATTGCTCCACCATCCCTCGTACTCTCTAGATCTGACCCCCAGCGACTATTATTTCTTTTCTAACGGGAAGAGATGGTTTCAGGGGAAGAGATTTTCATCAAATGACGATGTCAAATGCGAAACTGATGATCATTTTGAAGCCCTTGACAAATCATACTATATGAAAGGTATTCAAATTTTAAAGGACCACTGAAATAAGTATATCGCTCTTGACGGAAACTATGTTGAAGGATAAAATCTATTTTAAAAAAAAATGTTTGTTTCATTGCTAGTCCCGGGACATCCCCCCCCCCCCATGTAGTATATAAAAGGATTACGTGACAACTTAGTCTATATACTTAATTTTTACTTGAAAAAAGATAGTATTCGGGTTGAAGTTGAAAAATTACTTGTAATATGCCACTCCTAATATGCAACTCATATATTTTATTTATTATATTTCAAACAATACGGAATAATTTCACACACAGGCACATTTAATTTTGCTCATATATGAGAGCCTTAATACACTGGCGTAAGCATATGTTAAGCAATGTATAAACATTATATATATATATATATATATATATATATATATATATATATATATATATATATATATATATATATATATATATATATATATATATATATATATATATATTACTCATATTTTTCTAGGATTTACCGCTTAGCTTATGCCGATTGAAAGAGTAAACATGATGTACATAGCAACCCTTGTAATGGACGTGCTTATTATTTCCTTCAGAAATGCCAGCACCATGTGTTCATCATCCCAAAATTCTGCGCTTTCTATTTACGCCGCAGATTAACACCCACGGTAAACACGAGCGTCACTGAGACCAGCAGCAAGATCCTCAACTGGGAATTAATTATGAACAGTGTCACGCAAGGGTTCGAAAGAGATAATCTTCATCAAAATTCATAGAGTCTCACCCTGAACCTCCGAAGCCCCATAAAGGCTGGCGCACCCTTCGCGACATTATGCATTATAAAAGTTGATCAATATTCAACTATCGAATTGGAGGTTATAGCGTAAAATCTTTACTCATAAATTCCCTACACCGTGCCGTTCAACTGAGTTTGACACTAATTAAGAGGTAATAGATTGTGTTGGAATAATAGGGGATATACATTAATCTTAAGTGTTCGAGTACCTATTGATCAGTATCGATGCACGGATTAAATCTTTATGAGAAGGGTGTTAGCAGAATTTCAAAATCCTTGAAAGGGAACTAACTACACATTAGAAGCGATAGTCAGCGGAGTGAATAAATTAATCTCTGATTTTCCCGAATTTGAATGCATATCTGAACCTACTTAAAGAGGAAATAGTTTCAAATTTGAGAAGAAATTTTTATCACCATAAAGTATTGGCTTACGGTCGGTAACTCCTTCTTCCGGTGGATTGTTGCATTCGATTGAATAATCTTCAAAAGAACATACCTATAAAATGATAAAAAGAGAAATTATTTATCAAATATAACATATAAATATTATATCAAATATAATGTAAAATTATTTATCAAGTATTAAATAATAAGTCTAATGTTACATATCATTCCATTAAAGATATAAACGAATAAATGTATTAAGAAACCTGCAAATTTATTCTTGTATTAATAAATTTAATGAATATCAAATAAATAAGCCTACCATGTAAAAATGTTACATAAAAGTAAATAATTGTGTTTGCGTAAAAAATACAGATGAATCCTTATAACGTGAATAAGTTAATTACATGATTTTCATGATTTATTATATTTTATCGATTAATTAAAATATAATTAATCGTAAGTATATATATATATATATATATATATATATATATATATATATATATATATATATATATATATATATATATATATATATATATATATATATATATATATATATATATATCTATATCTATATATATATATATATATATATATATATATATATATATATATATATATATATATATATATATATATATATATATATATATATATATATATATAAATATATATATATAAGCAAGCGATAGGATCCCCATCAGAGATTTATCAAAATTTATCAATACAAATAACAAATGTAGATAATTGTGTTTTCGTAAAAAATACAGATGAACCCTTATAACGTTAATAAGTTAATTACATAATTGAATTATAAGTAATTCATCATCATAATTGGCATAACAACCCCACGTGGGTCATGGCCTTCTATAGAAGTTTTCCCTAAACTAATCTCTCATCAGCCTTGGATCTCCAGTTTTTATCCTTCATGGCACTAAAGCCCGAATCTAGGCAATCCCTCCATCTCTTTTTTTGGTCTTCCTCTCTGTCTTTCACAGAAGGGAACTGCAGTAAAAACTTTCGATGGGGCTCTCTCTGAATCCATTCTCAAAAGATGACATGTCCTTCTCATTCTGTTCAATTTAAAAAATTCCACTACTTTTTTTTTATATTTTTAAACAGTTTGTATAATTCAAAATTGTTCCTCCTTCGCCAAATACATTATCAAGGACACCACCAAAGATAGCCCTCAAAATTCTTCTTTTAAAAATTACTCAAGATACCTTCTCTTTCCTCGACATCAATGGCCATATCTCAGATGCATATGCTAGCACGGATCTTATGGGAGTTTCGTATAGCAAGATACTTGCTTTTGGGGCTTATAGCGGCCCCTGTGGTACAGCGCACTGGTTTTCGGTGCTTCTACTACTCGAATCGAATCCTGGCGTAGCACCACGAAAAATGCTTCCGTTTGTGTAGTCCCTTTATAGGGGGTAAAGCTGTCAGCCTATGTGGTACCCCCATAAGAAAATGGACAGTAAACTGCTAGTATAGGCAAATGTTTGACGACAAGTGCCTCCGCTTTAAAAAGATAACTTGTTCTTCTAATTAAAGTGATTCAAATGACTAATAATGCAATTTTTTTATATTTATATACAAATAGTTTAATGAACCTCATGTCACGTACAAATTCTATATAAGGTATTTTTTTATAATTATATATAGACAGATACATACTGAGGAATTCAAATGCTATTACAATGTAAATAGTAATCTCCTTCTATTATATTATCACTTACTGTAGTTTACAACCATGTTAAAAAAATACATAAAGATAACCATAAAAAATGCTAATTTATGTATATGCAGACGCATACTTGCATGGTATATGTTAACAGACCCATTTCACTCTATTAACTTTTATGTATAATTCAGACATGGCAAATTTAATTTTAATTTTTCAGAGATCAAAACTCAATAAATCTACACTTGTATTGATTAATTTCGATAAATCTCTGAAAAGGATCCTATCGCTTGATTGTACATATCTATACTTATATATAAAGAGAGAGCGATTTTGTACGTGGAGGGTAATCTTCAGAACCACTGTACCTATTTGAAAAATTCTTTCACTGTTTGAAAGGTACAGTATTCCAGATGGACATAGGCTATATATTATGTATATCTAATCAGTAGAAATAAAGTTAGGGGCTTAATCCTAACAATCTCCATTGTTACCGCTACTGTCCTCTACCGCTTTTTGTGTCGAAGTCTTCAACGATCCTTAGCGTGGTGCTATCTATACTTATATATAAAGAGAGAGCGATTTTGTACGTGGAGGGTAATCTTCAGAACCACTGTACCTATTTGAAAAATTCTCTCACTATTTGAAAGGTACATTATTCCAGATGGACATAGGCTATATATTATGTATATCTGATCAGTAGAAATAAAGTTAGGAGCTTAATCCTAACAATCTCCATTGTTTCTGCTACTGTCTTCTACCGCTTTTTGTTCCGAAGATTTCAACGATCCTTATCGTGGTGCTATCGCGGTGGGCTTCTGTTCTGACGCTAGCGGTTCGAACCTAGCCGTTCTCCGGAACGCCTTTTTCTTTTAAAAATGTTATTTTAATTATTAACTAACATAAAATTAATTTAAGGTATTATTTAGGTTATTATAAGGTAAAACAAGATTTACAATTTATTGGCTATCAACTGGAAATTTATTGGTATAATATTTTGTTCAACCCGGACAAAGTCGGGACGGGCCGCTAGTATATATATATATATGTATATATATATATATATATATATATATATATATATATATATATATATATATATATATATATATATATATATATATATATATATATATATATATATATATATATATATCCGCCTAATTATCACTCCTAACCATTCTTGTCAAATATAAGCAAAACTAATCAGTGAATTGCTTATCAGAAAATTAAGGTCGGTCGTATTTGTAATTTTTTCGGAAACATAAATGATATTGCAGGATTGTTTGGATAGAAGAAAACTGAGTAATTAATCATGTTCCTTCTCCAGGCATTTTTTATCATTGAAATAACTAGACAGTGGTACTTTCGAAGATAAAGTAAGATGCGCCGCGGCGTAATACAGGTTGCGTTTGAAAATTGTACTCCAAAAAGCTTTCTTCCAGTTCTCGATAATTTTTCAAATTAGTCTTACCAGTGGCCCCACTGATACGCAGAAGACCAATTTAAATATCGTTCAAGTCACACAGGCGACTTATGATTGAATATATTGCAGGATCCACTATATTTACTCTATACTTTAGTTCCATCCGTTCCAGAGAAAACTAAATCTGTTATGAGAAGCTTAAATCTGTCATTTTCTCCCCAAAAGATCGGATTATTTTGTGGATTTTTCTACGTAAATACTTGTGTTTTATCTCAACATATATTTATTAGTTGTGTAATCAAAATAAGAATTTTTTTTTCCTGTCAAGACCAATCCACTCTCTGACGACTGCAATATCTAAATACACTGCTGGCCACTGTAAATGCAACACCCTGAAGGAAACATGCAAATAACATGAAATTTACAACATGCCTTAGCGGAGGTGAGATATGCAAATGATTAGAATTTCAGCGCAGACGCACATCACGCGCGCCTGTGGCGCCACTTCAAAGCACTATTTAAGGCTTGGAGATTTCGACGATTTCAAATTCAGAAATTGTGTTTTTCTTGTGTTTTTTTCAAAAAAAACGATCAATTATGCCTCGTCGAAAACAGCGATCATCTTTTGATCAAGTATCCGAGTTCGACAGAGGAAGGATAGTGACCTACCGAGATTGTGGATTATCTTTCAGGGAAATCGGTAGCCGTGTTGGACGAAACCAAACAACTGTAATGCGGATATGTGATCGTTGGATGCAGGAGGGTACGACGGACCGGCGTGTTCGATCGCATCCACCTCAGCGCACAACTTCACGTGATGACAGGCAAATTGTGCGCATGGCAGTTACGAATCGCTTAGTCACATCACGAACCATAGCACATCACATGCAGTCTCTAACGCATCATCCAGTGTCTGCGCGTTCCATTCGACGCCGTTTACAGCAGAGTGGTCTGTCCGCAAGACGCCCATTGCTTTGTCTACCCTTGACGCAGAACCACAGACGTCTCCGCCGCCAATGGTGCGATGACAGAAGGATGTGGACGGCAGAATGGAATGAAATTGTCTTTACTGACGAGTCACGCTTCTGTCTGCAACACCACGATGGTCGCATTCGAGTCTGGAGACACTGTGAAGAGAGGATGCTGAACAGCTGAGTTATGCACCGCCTCACTGGTCCTGCACCGGGTATTATGGTATGGGGCGGTATTGGATATCACTCTCGCACACCTCTAGTACGCATTGCCGGTACTTTAAACAGCCAGCGCTACATCTCCGAAGTGTTGGAGCCAGTTGTCCTTCCTTACCTTCAGGGCTTGCCCTTAGACATATTTCAACAGGATAATGCTTGAGCACACGTGGTACGCATTGTCCAACGTTTCTTCGTCAATCGCCAGATTGAATTGCTTCCCTGGCCACATCGCTCTCCGGATCTTTCGCCGATAGAAAACATGTAGTCCATGGTTGCTCTACGATTGACCCAGATTCCATCCCCAGCTGCCACAGCAGATCAACTTTGGTAACCTGTGGAAGCTGCTTGGTCTGATGTACCCCAAGAACTCATCCAAAGTCTCTTTGAATCAATGTCGAGGCGTGTGGCAGCGGTGATCTCCAACAATGGCGGCTACTCTGGCTACTGATTTTGGCAGGAACCACACTTCACAGAAGTCTATAAATTTAATCATTTGATACTTGGTCAACATGTTATCTACAAAATAAATTTTGTTGTGATATCTCTTGTCTTTCTTGGTGTTGCAATTTGGGTGGCCAGCAGTGTATTTTGAGAATTATGATGTGTCACCCGAACGAAAAGAATGTTCTGATGTTCGCCCCGGACTCTATGTGAATGAATAGATCACAAGAGTTTAAACTAGATACTAGACCGAAACCAGGTTTTGCATGGCCTTTTGGAGCCATTCTGATTCAGCTTTAACCCTTTCAGGGGAAACAAACTGTACCATTTGCACGGTGGAGACTTTTTTCCGAGTTTTTTAATCTAAAGAATCTTGAAAAAATGTTCCATTAAAGGTCGCAAAATGTTATTGCTTCTTTAAACTGATAACAGATGGCAGTAGTAGCCATATTTTTCCTCATTTAACTCGAATACATTGAAAGCAAGTAGAAAAGAAGACTAGATTTAGGTGTTTGCACTGCGCAAACTGCGCCCCTCAAAGGGTTAAAATTATATCTGTAGTTGAGTTATTGTTTCCAAACTTCTTGGTACAGGACCAGCATAGACCAAGACGAAATGTCGTTTCTTTGAAAGCCGCTGTGTGTCTAAATATTACAGAATGATCCATGTCATAGATACAGAATGTAGAAATGCCTTCATAACAAGGAAAATTTAAGGGAACGGTGGACATTAAAATTTACTTTTTATACTTTTCATCATAGAGATACGAAATTTTGTACATATACACATTTCACTATAAATAAATAGAATACCTTAAAAGAAATTTCCTACTACTTTTTCCTGCTCCTTGCTACTTAATTTTTGAGATATTTCCTCGATTTTGCATTTTAATCTCTTTAAACTGTATAACAAACAAATCTGGGTATCAGTTATTAATTCTATTAATTAGTTAATTTTTGAGAGTTTTTTTTCTGAGTTCCATCCCGATTTTCATCAAAATTTTGCCTTTTGAAAAGTTATAAATCAAATTTAATTACCTTAATGAAGTCGAATTCTAAAATACATACCCAGTTTTTTTGTAAACAGCATCAGGATTCTTCCTTATCAATTTCATGAATTTTGAAGAAAAAATAAGTAGCATGGAGCATTTAAAACATCTAAAAACCTTGAAAAATATGGTTTGAGAAATACAGATTTAAAATTTATTACTACACTTACCCATTATAAATTACTTTGTAGAAGCTTCATAAATGATTTTTTACTTGAACAAAATTATTTTGGTACTAATAATCTGCAGAAATATATATATTATTTACAATAACACAATCAGTATTACAATGACGAGATTTGCTGAAATAAAGGTCCACCGTTCCCTTAAGATTAAGGAATAAAGAATAATGCAGTTAAGAAACTACAATACGCATTTGAAGCTTCATTATAGTGTAGAGAGATATATAGTGTAAAGGCGTCCTTAGTTTTAAATTCCCTAAAGAGTGCATCCTTTGACTTGGCAGAGTATGAAGCTTTATTTTTTTTAAAATTCAGCCGTCTTTGTAGTATTACTTTCAAAAACTCTAACTGAAACTTAAAAGGACTCTGTTTGTTAATGCATGTGATCACTGAAATATTCCTTTAAAGAAGGAAAACATTAAAAGTTATATAAAATGGTATTTCTTGGAAGCTGTTTATGAAAAAATTGCATTTGACTAAATAAATCGGTTCGAGCAATTACTGGAATATGACGTAGCGTGTCTTCTGTAAAATTACACATACGTAAAAATTTGTGAGAAAATTCCGGACCATATGCATTTACAAATTTTAGCATGTTAAACACATTATATACACCAGAATATCAGATACCGATCAAAGAAGACTGTCTCTGATTATGAACAAAATAAAGCCTGAAATGAAAATTTCAGGATTTTCACATTGCTTTGAGTAAATGAGAAATCGTAAGCTTAGTTCAAGTGCGATTTATCAAATAAATACTAGCATATTTATCAGTTAATAAGTAGCAACCACTTTTCAAATGGTCATGTAAGATTAAGTTACGGAGCTTTTAAAGGATATACAAGCAAGCTTCAGTAAAAGTGGAAGTAAGAGAATATTTTCATTGCTTAATGAAACAGTAGCTCATAACCCCTTAGAAGATGTTAACCATTACCTCAAATCAGTTTCTGATTCTGTAGTAAGTGGATTCCAACTTAAAGTTATCCAGGTGGAAGGTAATTGTAGTGACAGGTGTTCGCTTCAGTGAAAATTAGACAAATTCTTGGTAACATATGTAACACGTGAATGTATGTATTCATAAAATTGAAGTTATGAAGTATTAAATTTGTAAGCATGGTTAAGTTAGCCTAAAGCGGCTGAAGGTAACATTTTATCATCCGCATACGTAATTTATAATATATACTTAAGAGTGTTACAAGAAAAATTTAGAGTATTGCTAAGGTTAAATACATAACGTTAAAATTTAGAGTATTGCTAAGGTTAAATACATAACGTTATAGAGAAAATATAGCTCACTTCTACCCAGACTTGGGTGTATATAATTTGAAGTGGCACTCTAAATGAATTTGATACAAACACAGTTTATTCATGAAACAATGTTTATTGAATTCGTTGCACATATGGAATTTGCTTTTACAGCAATAAGCATGCGTACTACCTGTACGGAGTATATATTAACATTCAATAGAAATACACATTGCAAATACTCACGAACCAGCAGAGAGTCAAACCAGCAGTACTGCCACGTAAACTTTGGGCTCCCTAAGTACTAGCACAGGATAGTACTGGAACTGCATACCTCGTAGCTCCCTCTCGCTTATCTATCAACTTTAACAACATTTTAAAACCTTCTGTATTAATCAAGCTGCTTGGTATTTATACCAAGCGCGTATGCCGAAATTAGCATATCTCAAGCAGCTTCTTTAAGTTTCACTTTAAGTTTCACTTTCAGTTATCACTAAGATTAATTCGGTAAAAATTTACTACGGGTTTCTTGTGTCACTATTTATTGAGATTTAACTGCTTGTGATTATATAGAAAATGTTATTGTTGTGTTGTTGCTAATACCCCCTGGGTGGAGGTTCCATTCACCAGGTCCTAATATGCTATTGGGCTGAAAGGGGAGGTTCCTGTTTTGGATTAGCACCACAAGGGTCGGAGTCCGACTTGACTAAATGCCCGGTCCCGTAATTTTGAACCGAGTCAAGTGAAGAGATCGGAACACTTGACCCTGTACCTCCAGAGGTAAATTTGAGAACTTGGAGGACATTGGTGTCACCATCTATTTTGCGTGTCCCGGCCACCATTAGTGAACACGGCGAGCATTGAACTAGGGATGATCATATCACTGGCCCGCTGTTGTTACCAACGGAGCCACCGCGCCCTCATATAGAAATATTAAAGCAAAAAATTATAAGATTATCCATTAATATCGGCATAATTAGCCGATACATATAATTTTGCTCTCCTAAGAACTAAATAACAAAAATAATTACATAAAATTAAATATCTCTTTAAAATCAGTTAAAATCATTTTATAAAGTTAAATCCTGGACTGGACATAGAGAGTTCAAACATTTTTACAATTTTTGCGTGAATGAACGATGAATTTTAATCCTGACGTGAAAATGAAGTGAAGAAGATATGTTTTGATATTTGTTTAGTTTTCAGATAATACGAGTAAAACTTTTTTTATCACATTAAATTTATATTTTTTAGATGTCTCTGAAAAAAAAATTTCATAACACCACGTATTTTCTGGAATGAATGAACTCGGTTTTTTTTTTTCTGTATGTTTTCGCCGTTACAAGGAATTTATCGCTCAGCAAATATTGGGAATTGATTCTAAAGACTTAGTTTTAAAGTTAGGTTTCGGTAACTATCTAAGGCAGTGGTTCCTAAACGGTGGTCCATAGACCACAGGTGGTCCGCGAGAGCCTCGGGAGTGGTCCGGCACCACATGTAAAAAAGTTGCCAAATGAATGGGGATTTTGAAAGCAATGTACATTCAACTAGATGGGCCGAATATATCCGATGACTATCAGTTATTTAATTATGATTTCTTAAAAGTTTAACATTATTATTTTATTATTAGAATATGATATGTTAGAATGGGAGCACGTAAATCCTGTACCCGTTTTGCCTGAGGGATATTCTATACTTCCATATCCCCCAGAAAATCTCCCCCCCCCACCTCAAGTCGGTGGGGTTGGGCAGCACATGGTTCAATTTCTGGCTTAGTGGTCCGCAGATTTATACGGGTTGGAGACCACTGATCTAAGGTTTATGTTGGCGCTGAGAGTAAATTTGCAAACGTCAAGCAATATCAATACTTCACAGTCTGAATATTAAACGCACCTTCAGTATATTCAAGATTATACATAAAATTATAATTATTATGCAGCAAATTTGCAGTAAATTTCCGAATTTTCAAATTTGCAGTAAATTTCCAAATTTTCAAATTTGCAGTAAATTTCCAAAATTTCAAATTTGCAGTAAATTTCCAAATTTTCAAATTTGCAGTAAATTTCCAAATTTGCAGTAAATTTGCAAATTTGCAGTAAATTTGCAAATTTGCAGGACTTTTGCAAACATGAAACAATGTCAACACAGCACAGACTGTGTTTACAATAATTATAATTATTATGCAGCAAATTTGCAGTAAATTTGCAAAAGTAAAACAATGTCAACACAGCACAGTCTGAATATTAAACGAACTTTCAGTATATTCAAGATTATACATATAATTATAATTATTATGCAGAAATGATAATATATTAATTATTTTCTTTAGGTTTACATACCAAGGAAATTAAAAGTTTTGTCTTCTCTTCCTACACCAGGTAAGTAGATAATATCACTCTCTTCAGAAATACTTCATATTAAAGTCACTATTTTTAATATCGATATCGCTAAAAATTAATTGAAAGATTAATCATTGGAAAAATAATTAGCGGTATATGTAAGTATCGCAGATGAAATTTTCCCAAAATCTTTCTGTGTAATTAAATATCTATTGCTTCTGAAACTTAATGCAAAATATACTTGCTAAAGAAATCCCGTCCTCTTAAACTGAGGAAAATTTAATAATTCTATAATCGCTACATTGTAAATTTTGTTTTTATGTGAGTGTATTTACTCATTAGAAGATAAAATTATATTAAAATCAAAACTTTTTAATCAATTCTAATGGATATTTAACATCGGTCGACATTAAAAACCCATCAAAAACAGCAAAGTGGGGAAAGAAAAAAAAATGTATCGGGTTTAGAAGAGGCCTCTGCACTAAATTATAATGAACTCATTTTTTTCTGTTTAGGATAATTTAATCCCAAGATTTCTTTTATGTAATGATCAAGAACTTAAGGTCTTTCAAAGTAAACATTAGCATAGAAAAATGAAATATTTTGAAATGAAGCTAAAATCTACCGAAAAACTTCAGAATAAAATATTTATAGAAATATAATTATTTTACTTACTTATTTACGCACACACACACACACACACATGCATATTTAAATATATATATATATATATATATAGTTACTTATTTATTTGTGTGTGTGTGTGTGTGTGTGTAAGTAAGTAATTATATATTGCAGTTATAGATTTTAAAATGTCATCCCACATGGATACTATGAAAAACTCAACAGAATATTTCACCAGACTCTTTAATATAAACATTTATTTATAGATATTGTTTACCTTGATTTAAAAATGTAATCAATATTTCGATTTCTAAATGGAACGCACAAATTATTATGTAGAATTTTCAATTAGAAAAAGTGAAAAAAATGTTTTTGCGTTTTAAAAATTTTCATTCATTATATTTTTTATTACTCAATGCATATTAATTGCAAGCAATATTTCAAAATAAAGTAGGATTAAATTTGTCTGTTTAAAAACATGCAATTATTACGAACTTATTCAGAAATTGATTTTTAAAGCATATAATAATTTAATCTGCAGTTTGAAGAAGGAAACGAATACAATAACTGTTTTTGTGAGAAACTTAAAAAATAGTTCCTACTTTTATTATTTATCATTTTTTATTCACTAAACTTTTATTTAAGATTCTTTACATTAACACACTATTCCAGTACCTTGGTCTGGTCAGTTCAACTGTCCTTAAATAGCCTATACAGTACGAAAAACCATGTATTTTCCCTTCTTTAAAGTGGTAATGAAATAAGCATAAAAATCAATAATTAAAATTTGAGAAACATTTTATTTTTAAAAAAACGAGAAGCATTTTTATTTATAAAAAATCTAAATATTTGTAAAATTTTGCAATAAATTATGATAATTATTACTTATCATTACTTCCATAGTCACAATATGTAGTGGTTGCAGTAGTTGGTCTCATCAAAACTCCTCCACAAAATGGTTTTTACTCATGTGGAATGTGAGTAACTATCTTACAAACATCCTTGATCTTCTTGTCCTATATTGGAATTTCTTCATTGTAAGTTTTTTCTGTTAGAATCTGCGGTATTCCTGTGTTTGATTTTTAAACAAAAAAATATGTATCACCAAACCATGAATGACCTCAAATATTGTTAGATATCCTTTCGGTAAGGAATATTCTAACTGTCTGTATTTGGAAATATTAAATTTGGACTTCTCCAGGGACTTTCCTATTCTTTTGTATATCTTAGGCCACCAATTCTTGAAGTCTAGGAAACTTTCTGGAGAGATTGAGCTACATAAAATCGTTTCATCATAGAAGATTGATTCAAATCAATGTATTGTTGCGGTGTATAAATTATATCCATTCGTCTGATTTTCCTTTTACCAGTCCCAAAATTGCTATCACATTGTAGGAATGATCACATTGTCGGACTGGGAAGCACTGCTAAATATTTCCAAATCGTCCAGAATCATCTAGTGTAAGAAAAAACACACAATAGAGTGATGTTGCGTGCTGGCCTCCGCAGGCGTCACTGACAACGTGAAGCTCTTTAACCTCGGATTCAAAATTCTTAATTTTCTACCACTGCATGCTGCAAACTTCGTCAGGTCCATGTTTAGTTTCTCACTCTCGATAAACATAGAAATTGGCAGAATCTGTTTCCATATCGTGTATGCAGAACACATATAGCAGAGTTTACTCAGCTGTAAAAGAGCGAGACAACAGCGACAATCTGGCCAATCACGGTATCAGTAAATTGAAGAAGGAAACGAAACCGGGATATGTTCCCTTCTTCAAATTGTTGGATATTGCGAGGACAGATTACACCAGTACGTGAGTGATTTTCGTTTCCTTTTTACAGCTTACTAAAGCGTCTATATGTAAATAACATTTTGGCTAAAAAAAAACAAATTTCAATTTTTTTGGTGTCTGTTCCCTTCTTCAAAATGCAGGTTCAATTATTGTTTAAACTTTGTTTCTTAAATCTTCAGAAAATTGTTGCAACAAATGATAAACAATGACAACAAAATCTGAACATTATATTAAAATTTTTTTTTCTAAATTTATATTAATATTTATTCATTTTTATATAACTTAATTTGTACAAAGTTAAAACAAATTTAATAAACTTTTGAACTGTTCATCCGGTGTTTAATTTTTAAACATTTCTACTTTTAACCCGCTTTATAACCTGATTTGACAATGTAATTGATTTTAAAATTTCTTATGAGTAGATATTTTTTCACATAAACATTTTACAAATAAAAAATAAGTGATTTATTTCTTTCTCTCTCTAATTTTCACCATTATTATATGCAGGAATAAATTACCTTGGAAGTACCTTAAATTTTTTCCTCCAAAGTATGTGCAATTCCTAAAGTTTTTATACATTTAATTACAAATTACTTCCGTTTTAGTTTTTTATGTTATTATTATGTGTTTGTGATTACCTTGAGCACCAATATCGTGGTTTTACGTGTTCAATCAGGCAACAAAAAATAC
Source organism: Dolomedes plantarius (assembly GCA_907164885.2). Lineage (NCBI taxonomy): Eukaryota > Metazoa > Arthropoda > Arachnida > Araneae > Dolomedidae > Dolomedes > Dolomedes plantarius. The sequence continues at coordinate 211,835,513 of OU015492.1, read as the reverse complement.
AACTTAATTAAAATATTTGCTTATACAATTCTTACGGTTTTAAAAGTCTTCAAGAGAAGGAAATAGCTTGTTTTACAACACAACAACGTAGGCGCTGTCTGTAATGAGCACATTATTTGTGGATTCCAAGTATTGCGATATACTGCTTTATAAGCAAAGTATTTTCAAGTCTCAGAGCGTTGCGGCAATTTTAGCCGAGTAATTAATTTTAAAATGGATTAGTTATGCAAAATAAGAACGAAAATCTAGTCTACAGCAAATGCAGGAAGCAAAATTTAAAACATTCAGTAAACGGTTGTTAATGAAGAGAAGAAAAGTGATGTCCATATATATTCCTCATTTAGTAATTGGCTTATGGAGGACGCAAAATTCACGGAAGAGAGGATGTATTTTCGAGGAGATAAATCATTTTTTTCCGTTTTAATAACTGAAACTGAAAAGTTAAATTACCTTTCCCTAATTATCTTAATTAATGCAAACTCAAATAATCGTTCGTTGAATTTTGTTTAAAAAATCATATTATGTAGATTTAGGGATATATATATATATATATATATAGTATATATATATATATATAATATATATATATATATATATATATATATATATATATATATATATAAGTTTATACGAACATTTTATCTTTTAATCGTCGGTGGTTCTTTCGTTAAATTAATGTGAAGTTGCAAAAGTAGCTATAACAAGAACTGGAGTGAATATTTTATACTTGTAATTTGATGATTTTGCATTAAGTTGCGCCTGCAACTATGGGGAACATATATGAAAACTATTAGATGTGTTTTTTTATTTTTACATTTTACGCTATTTCTCATCTTCAAGGAGGATTTCAGAACCCGATTAAAAATTCACAACCGGGTTTCGATTCTCAGGTTCTTTATAGAACATGATACCCGGAAATTACCCGTGTTAGTTTAATATTTGAACCACAAAACATTTACCACATATATTAAGGAAAAACTATATTTATTTTCAGTGCAACGTATTTTGGTTTATTGCGTGAGTATAAAGAAAATTTCTTTTAAATTCCTTTAAGTTTATTTATTTTTAAATACGCATGAAAAAACTAAAAAACCAATGTAAACATAGGTTTGTCACACAGACGTGAACGTATTTTCGCACAAATTTAGCTGAGTTTATCTCAGATAATTGTTTCATTTTCCTTGCAGTAAGAGATCTAAAACTAAAGTAAAATAATAATAAAATTCCGAGTTTGCTTGGTTTTAACTCTATACTGTATAAAAAGGTTAATTAATGAGTCATATATGTAAGAACAGTAAAACCTCGATTATCCGGACTAACAGGGACCGTAAGTAATCCAGATAATCCGGGTAATCCGAGTAAAACTTCGTTTATCCAGCCGAACAGGGACCATAGGTAATCCAGATAAAACCTCGTTTATCCGGACTAACAGGGACCATAGGTAGTCCGGATAATCCGGGTAAAACCTCGTTTATCCGGACTAACAGCGACCAAAAGTAATCCGGATAATCCGGGTAAAACCTCATTTATATGGACTAATAGGTACCATTGGTAATCCGGAAAATCCGGGTAAAACCTCGTTTATCCTGTCTAAGAGGGATTATAGGTAATCCGGATAATTCGGGTTAAACCTCATTCATCCGGATTAACAGAGACCATAGGTAATGCGGATAATCCGGGTAATCCAGTTAAAACTTCGTTTATCCGGCCTAACAGGGACCATAGGTAATCCGGATAATCCGGGTAAAACCTCGTTTATCCGGACTAACAGGGACCATAGGTAATCCGGATAATCCGGGTACAACCTCATTTATCCGAACTAACAGAGACCATATGTAATCCGGATAATCCAGGTAAAAGCTCGTGTATCCGGACTAAGAGGGACCATAGGTTATCCGGATAATCCGGGTAATAAGCAAAACAACATCCTTAACTAAGCAGACTTAACCGTTTATTACGATAAAAAACAATGCTTTGCACCAAAATTACATAGTAATATTTACAAGACATTAAAAAATATAAAATTAACTTTTCACATCATTTATTAACAAAGAAATAGTAAGTCTAGTAAAGCTTCCTTAAACTAAACAAAAATCATTATATTATCATGATTTATTTTACATTCTATGCGAGAACTTTACATTGAATCAAACTAAAAAGTGAATATTTGGCGTACTTGTAGTTACATTCTTGCTATCATAGTTAAAAACATTTACCTAATGTGAACATTAAATAAAAGTAATGTCTAAAACTCTAATACGGATTATCCGGAGAATCCGGAACAACGAGGGCCGGATAAACGAGGTTTTATTGTACTCAGTATCACAAGAATCAATATTACGAAACTAATTACAGCAAGTTACTATTAATAAAAGTTTTAATGTAATAAGGTAAAATTCAGTAATGTTTATCGCTGTTATTCTTAACTTTTATTTAGGTACGATAATTTTTCCATTTTTGCCAGTTTTGATGACAGTTATTGAAAAAATGGTCTTATTCATTCATTGTAATGAAAGAAGTAAGACAAGGTTTTCTAGATTTGTGTGATAAATCGATTAAAAGGATATATAGTGGGTTTTGAGATACAATGGCTATAGTTTCAGAGGATCTTCTTTTATATACATTAAAAAAGATAAATTACTTTTGAACTGAAAAAGATGGGCATACTTTATTGATCAAACGACAGACACAAAAAACGTAGAAAAAAAAATCCCTTACTTTACCCATTGTTCGACAGTGGAGAAAATAAGTATCTATTGATACTGAGTCCAAACATTCAAAGTCACAACTATGTTGAAACGTTTCAGTATAGTTATTTCTTTATACAAAGCAATAATAATTCAAGGCTACATACAAATGCCTGCACAGATAAATACAAAACCTATTATGCAATATTAATCGTGTTTGAAAAAATCGGCAGTGACTCAATTTGAAACAGAATAAAGAGGAGCTGCTATTCATATTCTAAATGTAAAACAATTCTGAGTTCGAAAATTACTACAAAGTATGCAGCAATTGAAAAATTAAGGAGGGAAATACAGCGAAGTTTGGTTAGTCAGCAACTCTTTCTGTAAAAATATCCATATAGAACTGTTATGCAAAACAGTATTATTATATACACAGGGTGATTTTTTTTAAGCTGAGACTACTCAGAGCCATGTGTAGCGCGATCTATCACCCGGAATTCCACCAAAATTGATAGAGGGACTAAGGATGACACGGGAAAGATTTTCCATGAAAAAATTAATTAGTTCCAAAAGCCATCGATGGGTGACGATATGGCGCTGTTGTGGTCGGCACACCCGAGAATTTCAATTAAAGGTAAATAAAACATCAAAAGGCAAATTCATGACTACGTAGTCGACAGCAATTCAAGTATTTTTGGCTATAAAGATCGGTGCGGAGTCTGTTGCACCTTCGATTTACAGAAGGGTCATCAATCACTTTTTTTCCACTTGCATGGCCACCACGCTCTCCAGACCTAACCGATGTGACATTTTTCTTTGGGGTTATTTAGATTCTAAGGTGTATCTTGGTGGAGTCTCGAATGTCCCACAAGAACAACATATCCCAGACTTTGATGAACATTTCTGGTGACATGCCATGCTTCCCCGTTGAGAACGTAGTGTACAGGATGCAATGTGTTGTCAACAAGGTCCGTGGTCACATCGAAGGAGGGAGGAGTGAATTTGCTGCATAGAGTGGTGATGAAGAAGTGAAATTTCTTTGTTATTCATTTGTCTGCTTACAACTTTTTTGGTATTCATCTCTTAGTTTATATCACTAAATACTGGTGCTGCTGTCGACTACATAGCCATGAATTTGTAATTTGATATTTAACTTGCCTTTTATGCAAATTCTCAACAACAAAATCGCCATATCTTCCCCTATCGGCGACATTTGGAACTTTTTTTTTTTTTTTTAACAACGGAAACTCTTTCCTATGTAGTATTTAGTCCCTCTATCAATTTTGGTGGAGTTCTGGCTGATATATCACGCCACAGATGGTTCTGAGTAGTGTCCGTTAAAAACAAATCCCCTTTTTTTACTGAAAATGAGTTACATTTTTTACTAACAACTTCCAGCTATTCTCGTATGCATTCATAACGAGCGAATAGTATCAGTCAGCTCAAAACGAACCGAGATATTGGATATATATATGTATATATACAGTCGAACCTCCATGTATCGAACTTCCCTATATCGAAATTTTCTATATATCGAACTCTTAGCAAATCTCCATGTTCATTACATAGAAAAATTGTTTCTATATATCGAAAAAATCTCTATATATCGAAATTTTTTTCAAGACAAATTGGGAGATTTTATTCCATTTTAGAATAAAATCTCCAAATTTTTGGCATTTGAAACAATACATCGTGGACTTCAATTCGCGAAAACTGTCCCTGATGAAGTTTTTAGTGGACTGAATAAATGCGAACATTTCTTTGAACTTTCCGAAAAACTAACTGTTCAACAACATAATCGTAGTTTTTTTTTTAAAGAATGTAACTGTGATCATTGTAATCACTGTCTGCATTATTGTTTTTTTTTTAAAGATATGTAGTAATCAATAAATCTTTCATATTAATTCATTTTTTATTTATTAACTTTCATTTAATGGGATTCGCATATAAATTAGAAATGGAGTTTCATATACGAAAATTAGCTTAAATTTTTTTTATGAGAATTATGATAAGACTAAGCTCAATTCTATATATCGAAATTTCTATACATCGAACTTTTTTCGCGCAATTTGCTACTTCGATATATGGAGGTTCAACTGTATATATATATATATATATATATATATATATATATATATATATATATATATATATATATATATATATATATATATATATATATATATATAGTATATATATATATATATATATATATATATATATATAGATATATATATATAATATATTATATATATATATATATATATATATATATATATATATATATATATATATATATATATATATATACTAAATATATATATATATACATAAATATATATATATATATATATATGTATATATATATATATAGTATATATATATATATATATATATATATATATATATATATATATATCTTATATATATATCTATATAATATCTCTAATCTATCTATTATCTATATATTATTATATTATAATATTCTATATCTCTATACATAAATATATATATCTATATATATATATATATCTATATAATATATATATATAATCTAATATATATTTATATCTATATATAATATATATATATCTATTAAATTATAATATATATATACATAAATCTATATATATAATATATCTATATATATTATATCTCTATATATATATATATATATATATATATATATCTATATATATCTATATATATATATATATATATATATAAACTATTGCAACCTCTTATCCCATTTAAATGAAATTGTTAATAAGACATTTAAAGTCACATGTGCGATAGAAGTAATTTTCTGTTATATTAGGATAAAAATTCAAATGCAGAGACTATACTATGCTTTTGTAGATAAATGTCTAATTAATGGTTCTTATATAAAAAAATATTAAACTTAAATATTTTGTATAATAATATATATGTTCATAACTTATTATTATACAAAAAAAATATTTAAATCCCACTCTTATTTATTTAATTTTTAATTCTGTTCCTTTGTACGGAAGATAAATATGTATCTTATTTTACATTTTGCTAAATGGTCTCAAATATTCTGAAAGAAAAAAAAATAAATAGCTTTCATATCTTTTTTAACTTAACAGTTGTTAACAAAATCCCACTTTACTTATTCATTATTTTTTACGCATGATATCGTCTCAATAAGTGTCTTTAATGTTTCAAAGAAATATGACGCAAGTAAGCTTTGATGCGGGTTTTTCTTTTTAGAAACTGAGTTTAAATTCAGAATGGAGATTACCCCTACTATATAGAGTTTAATTTCTGTATTCAAATTAACTGTAACATATTCCTCATAAAGAAGTGAAGCTAAATAAAAACAATACCGGAACATAACAACACTCTACTTTTTGTGCTGTTATGTTTTTTTATACTAAAAATACTCTTTCATAATCATCTAGACAGTAATAACACCTTTATGATTAAAGTCTGAGTTTTTAATCTTGTTTGATTTTTTTTTTATTTTATGTTCAATCACGTAGAATTTTAATTAAAAATCTTAGGGATGCTTACTTCAGCATGCATGACTAAGTTTCCAATGTACTCCAATTTCATAAACTTTAGCTGACATAAAAAACGACTGAAAAAAAAGAATAAACTTTTTTCTGTGTTTTTTCTCCGTTTTTCTAGAAATTAATATCATGGATAAAAATGCTTTTAATGAAACACGGAGCAAAGATATAAAAAAAAACACACTACTCATTAGAAATTTCAAAAAACAAAGTTAGGTCTTTAGTGTGTACCAAAATTAGAACAGTAAATTGGACGCTGTAATACGAGTTAGGAAAAAAGGTTATAACGTTTTCTTATTTATGTGTTCCATACATGTTTTGCTTATTACTCTAACTTGGGATTACTGTAATATTTCCTTTCTTGAATTATTACATATATATATATATACGAGGATTGGGGCACAAGTCATGGCAACTATTTTATTTCTTGTAGATATGTGAACGGATCACAAACGTATATGTGTCGTGTGTAAGTTCTGCAGGCATAGTGTGTATGCAGAACAAAAGATGGCTCTGTGATAGCTGGTAGTAGCGCAGCGACGGCTCTGAAATCAGTTAGTTGGTGAGTGTCGTGCTAGATGGAAGAAACCCGTGTTGAGCAGCGTGCTTACATCAAAATAGCCGTTCTCCGAGGGAGAAATGCGATGGAATGTCACAGTGAATTAGTAGAAGCCCTTGGTAATAATTCCTTACCATATCGTACAGTAGCACGGTGGGTAGGAAAGCTTCAGCAAGGACGTGTGTCAACCAGTGATGAGGAACGTTCGGGACGACCGGGGAGGACATTGCTAATGCTGTGCGCCAACAGATGACCCGATTCACGCTGATGGTATTAAGCGCCTCCCACATCGTTGGCAGCGTGTGGTGACACTAGCAGGGGACTACATTGAGGGTCTTTAGGCCCAGGTTTGTCATGTCAACATTATGTGTATTGTGTTATCATTCTTTTGCACGGTGAAGTCCATATTGCCCTGTATAATACCGTAATAAATTAGTGTGTTACGATATTTCAGTGCTATTCATTGTCCACACATGTAGTTAAGACCTTGTCCTTTCGTCTGTATATGTCACAGTTTCCAACCGGACTGGTATCTTCAAGAAAAAAAATAGATGCCATGACTTTTGCCCCAACACTCGTATATATATATATATATATATATATATATATATATATATATATATATATATATATATATATATATATATATATATATATATATATATATATATATATATGTATATATACATATATAAATATATAAACTATATATATATATGTCGCGGCCCTTTAGACGCGCACCCTTCAAAACACTAATTACTCTAAATGCAGTCATAAAACAGTAGGCCAGTGGATGAACTAATACTTAATTAACATTTAAACACCTTTATTAATTAACATTAATCGAATACCCAATTAACCCAGCTAAATCGCCATTTTCAACATATCCCATCTCACGCGACAGACGCACGTCCTGACTCTATCAAAGATTTCCCTAAACTGCGTAATTTCTTTCTCTCACGTTATATAAGGCTTAGGCTATCATCTAGAGCCGATTGTTGAACATCCAATGAATTTCGTAAGACAACGCGCGCGAGCAATTCGGTGACCCTGAACTCTTCGCTGCGAAAAACAGTCTACTTCCTGAATTGGAAAACACACTAGGACTTTAATAGAAAATTACCGTTTAACGCTCATTACTATAATTAAATATAGCTTATGCTTCTATCATCGCATATATATATATATATATATATATATATATATACATTCCATATATATATATATATATATATATATATGTTTTTTTGAATTGCTTAGTAATTCACAAGTATTTACTTCTGCAGCAGTTAGGCTGTAACAGACAAATTTATGAACTTTTTGGGATGAAGCAACACTAAACAATATTCCATTATCATCAAGTACTTCCTTCTGTGTTCGAACTGCATCATTCCAACGATTGATATTAGAGTAAGGCCTCAACTTGATTGGCTTCTGAAAAAAGTGACTTATTATTCGATGGGCAAAAAAAATATTTGTTATTTATTATTGTATATTAGTTGTTATGCACGTGACGATAAATTCGTTTAAAGTACCAGGAAAAGAAATCACGTGATCCGTATTTAATAAATTAAATTCTAAAAATTAATCTTAAAAAAATCACCAAAATCAGAAAATAGAGTTAAAGATTCGAAAAAGATCTCATTTAAAGGAATTTTTATGGTCTTTCTCGGGATATAAATTTTATAACCCTACAATTATTATTTTAGATGTAAACTTTAAAAAAGTTACTAAAACAGCTTAAAAATTTAATCTAATAATATCTAAGAAGAATTTCTCAAAAATCTTTCTTCATGCACCCCTACATTATTTACGTTGTGTAGGAATTTAATAAAACATATTTGAAGATAAATTACAGATGTGTGCATTGGATTAGTTCGAAGGGTTAGTCCGATAAACTTGAGTATATAAACTTTAATTTTAAATATATACGAGATCTTTCGCCCTATATGGAAACAATTTTGTAATTTATTCTTGTCGTTTGCATTTTGAGATAAAAATTTGTCAACTTCAGAATAATTCTCTGCCATTGTTTTGTTTTGAATGGAAAGTAAAATAAAAGATTTATATCGAAAATGGCTCCTAAAACTAGTAGATGGCTGAAAGGTTACGTAACTGCGCTTTAATAGGAGAAAATTTCCGGTCAAGAAATAATAAAGAGGTGTAAAAATCGCAGTTATAGCATTTGAAAAAAGGTATCTATAATATATTAAATTTGAAAGGGAAAAAAGATTAACTGAAAGTTAAAAAAAAATGACCATGAAACCTTATCCTAAGACTATATGAACACAGGTATATAACAAGAAATTAAAATCTCTGATCCTAAAAAAAAATCCACAAACTGAAAGATCCATTGTATCGAAATTAGGAATGTTTTCTGGCACTGTAAGTAAAATCATATATATATATATATATATATATATATATATATATATATATATATATATATTTAAAAATTATGCATTTAATTATTGCTTAATTTTGGTCATATTTATTATTATTATTTGAAATTTGAATATTTTTTTTATTAGGTTTGGATCTTTTATTTAAATGATGGTATAGTATTATCTTCTAATATAATAATGGAGAATTTTATAACTAACAGATAAACAAGTCAGAAATACGTATATATAACCCGATTTATATGTGTGCAATTTTCTACTGAATTGATATTGAAAACTATATACGATTACGAATGAATTTGTTTGTCAAGAAATATTATTTTTTTATTCCTGTGTTGGAAGTCCTTAATGACAAAATTCTTCTCATAATAACTTCTGATAAATGATAAAACAAATGCGACATGCCTAAATATTTCAGAATAAATGAGCGCACGAAAACCTATTCTCTTGTTTGACCGCAAAATCCGTGTTCAAGTAAACAATTTTTTTTTTTCCGTGATTTATCTTCGCCAATTTATTATGAATGTCATTCCCTATACAATATAATTACTATTTAATTCTCTAACTTCATAAGTCTTGTGAAAACTTTAATTCTTTCCTAAAGTGAAAATCATTTATTTCAAAATCACTAAGTAACTGATTAACAACACTTGTATATAATATATATATATATATATATATATATATATATATATATATATGTGTGTGTATATATATACTAGCTTAGTGGCAACCCGATGTGTTGCTTTTTTTGTTTTAAAATGAAATGGCTTTATATCTTAAAGATTAAAAACTGTTTATTCACTTTTAAAAATATATTAGATTTAAAAAAAAAAAATATTTAAAATTTCCATTTTCAAATTTTGTATTTTAAACAAAAAAGCTCATTCAACTAGAAAAAAATTCTAAAGGGCTTTAACTTCTCCTTTCCTAAAACTAAAATTATTTCTGGTACTTCAAATTTATTTCTGGATTTCAATTATTAAATGACTCGTTCTCAACTAATAATTTTTCCTTTTGGCAACATGGCCGAATGCAAATATTGTCACGATGATTTCGGGGAATACGGAAATGACACGAAGCGTAGATTAGAACAGATTTTATTGACCAAATTGCGGGGAACATCACCTAAAATACACCTCCGGAACGTTCCGACATTCCCACCGGAAGTGTGAGGATTATTCCATAAACCTAGGAACCGGAACTGAAATATAAATAATAGATAAATTTGCATACAGCTCGCATGCAGAGCAAATTAAAATAAAAGATATTCTTGCACCCCGACGGCGGCTGGTTTCGAACCCGGGACCTTAGGATTAGACGTCAGGAGCGATACCGCTGAGCCACCGTTACTTCGGTGAACGGAACTTTGCGAAACGGAAAGGAGCTGGCCCATCCGAAATGTCAACTGTTTCTTTTCTGCTCTTCTATTGAGTTCGGCGGTTTTAATTGAATAATTAAAAAAAGTTTAAAGTTTTGATGATAGCATCAGTACACGCGTCTCGGTCGTCCGCGTATATCGGTACCAGTCGCGATATCCTGCTATGCTCGGTTCGCGAGATTAGCCCTTCCCCGTGTCTTCTGACTCACAAACTAACATTTGTTTACCTTCAGCTGTTAATACTAAGATAAATATATATATATATATATATATATATATAATATATATATATATATATATATATATATATATATATATATATATATATATATATATATACATACACACACACATATACATACACACACACAATCTGTTTTTCATGAGTAAGTTGGCTCTTTTCGTTTCAAGACATGGAACGAAAAAAAATATTACATACTATTTGAGAGCAATTTCGCTAATATCATTTTGCATAAATAGTTTTTTTGCTGATATTTAATGCGGAAATTAAGTAGAAAAATGTCTAGCAAATGATAGTAATTTATGTATATAATATTTACATATTAACAATAATTTTGTTCCCGTAAAACTAAATGAGAACCTAAGTAAGCATAAAAGTCATTATTGTAAAATCTAATTGAATTTCTTTGTCATATTAACATGAAATATAACTTCCTTCCCAAACTTCTGGGCATGAATATTTTTAAATAATTACATTACATTTTGTGTAATTATTTGAATTTTCCTAATATATTTCATGTAATTTTGATTTAAAGGTAAGATTTCAACAAGGCATAAGAAACTGGAACCATTCACATTTTATTGCACTCGATGATATGTGATATATAGTAACAATTTCCTCGTTTTTATTTGATTTGTTTTAAATATATTTAGTCTTTCAGAAAATTATATTTGCATTGTATTGATATGCATAAACTTTCATTTCGCTTGAATGAACTATTTGATGAAATCGAGAAAATTAGGAATTATTTACCATATTTTTGTCCACACGTACACTAAATTCTAAAACACTAAAGAATTACAATTAGAAAGCATTTTGATTAACATGTTATTTCAAGCTATTACCTATTCAAATATCGAAATATTTTACGTATATAAAAATCTAATTTTATTAGATTTAAGCAATAGCCTTTATTAGATTTTACTGCATTTCAGTAGAATTATTAGGAAAATTTTTGTATCATTCGAATAGATATCTAGTAGTAAATACATAAATTAAATAATTTCTATTATTGTCTTAGCAAGTTTAATTTCTTATTCCTTATTGATCCTTTAATTGTAAATACATATTTTTATTATGTATTTTCTTCATCAAATACTTCTAATATTTTGGATTGATGAAATAATATTAGAAAAAAAATTAATTCAAATTAAATTAAATTTTTTTACTGAAATTAAAACTATCAAAAATTAGTTTTATTTTACTAATTATTTACTGGTTTAAAATTATGTTATATTATATTTTATTATTGAATTAAATTAAAACTAAATCATAAAAATAATACGAGAAAAAAAATCTTTATTAGATATAGCATATTTGTATTGCAGATTTTGATATTACTTGTAATAGCTTACATCGATTCTTCCAGGTGACAGTTAGCTTTCGAGCTACATAAAAAGAAAATGGTGGTGCCCACAAGAAAACTATTGCAATGTTAGGTTGTTATGGGACCATAAAGGAAATGGTCTTGGCCACAATATGTCGTCAAAATATATGGCAAAGGCAATTGATGTCTGTATATATTAATATCGGCGATAACAAAGTGGAACATATATCAGAACATAGAAAGCAAAATAACAGAGCAATCGACCATTGCCATTGTATTAAATCTCAAAAGGATAAGGACATCATAGCATTTGAATCTTTGCTGTAAGAATTTTTTTTGAACATCGAAACAAGAGATATTTTATAGTATATTTACTGAATAAAAAAAAATCTCTTTTTGAAAAAATTTAATTTAACATGCTAATTGCAAGTACATGTCGAAAATATAATTGTTTATTATAAATAAAGTTAATTTTAAAATTTTCATCTTCAAAAATTTTGAAATTTTATACCTTTTGTATATACAGTTGGCTCGCTGTTTAACGACTTTCAAGGGACCGTGAAAAATCGGCCTTAGGTAGAGATCGCCCTTAAACAGAATTTGTGAAGAAGTAACATTTCCCATATATATATATATATATATATATATATATATATATATATATATAACAAATCTTTTCTTGAAAAGATTGACTACCATAACTCTACTGAATCTCAACTGTATATATATATATATATATATATATATATATATATAATATATATATATATATATATATATATACAGTTGAGATTCAGTAGAGTTATGGTAGTCAATCTTTTCAAGAAAAGATTTGTTATATATATATATATATATATTTGTTATATATATATAAAGTATTTGTTATATATATTTGTTATATATATATAAAGATTTCTTATATATATATATATATATATATATATATAGGGCGAGCCAAAAGTTCGTAAAAATTTTTAAAAATCCTAAAAAAAGAAAAAATCATGATAAAGAGGTGCAAGAAAAGACTCTCAAGGAAGTAGGATATTTTAGCAGCCTAAAAAAGCTTTACAAGTTTTAAAAAGTTTTAATAGTCACCGATAGATGGCGCTGACATGCGAGAGATGCAGTAGAGTTATGGTAGTCAATCTTTTCAAGAAAAGACCGTGATACACGGGTTTTTGGAGGATCGGTCACGAAGGGGAAGACCCTCGTTGGCAGAGGGGGACATTACTACGGAAGAAACCGTTGTGAATAATATGACTGTGGAATCGTGGACGGGGAGTAGTAGTTCTCGCAATGCTAGACCAGTGACTCTAACTGTGACTTTTTAAAAATTTTCATTTTGCTACTAAAAAAGAAAATCCGATTTCCTTCTGAGACCTTTCTTGCAACCTCCACTTCTTTATCATAATACAAAGCAAAGTGATAAAAACAACTTCTATGCATTACAAAGTCTATTTCTATAGGAGCAGTTGTAAATAAACGTGAAAATACATTTTCATAAAGCCTGTTCAGTAGACATCTCATTTCAGGCAGTGTACACAAGATAATACAATGCTGTATTCTATTTCCCATTACATGTTGATTAATGTACAAATACTGGACTCTTGCAGATGATTCTTTTTCTCCCATTCCATCGTAATTGATTAATAGAACAACTGCTCTTGTCACCTCACTGCAGAACGAATATTAGTAAATTACTTCGTCCAATTTTTCGTCATCCAGAAAAATATTGTCCCCCGCAAACACTTGCGTTTCTTTGGCGATTATTTATCTGCATTGTTTTGATCCATCCCGATATCATTTTGACGTCTGCGAACTTCCCCAACAGAAATTGTAATAGATCCAGAGGATTTATCGCTGTTATTTACTTCTTTGCGTCATTTGTTACACTCTCTCCCTCTTTTCACACCTTTCATCTATCTTTTGCAGATGCTCTGTTCTTAGTTCTTGAGTTATTATATATATATATATATATATATATATATATATATATATATATATATATATATATCATACATTATTTGAATCATATTCCCTGAATTTTGCATGCAAAGCACATTTTTTTCCCGCTTATCGTTTCACATTTGTATGTCTCTCTCACTATATATATATATATATATATATATATATATATATATATATATATATATATATATATATATATATATATATATATATATATATATATATATATAGTGAAACTGCTCTATATCCGCAACCTCCTGGTGTTCAAAACCGAATACAGAATCCACAGAGTCAATGTTATAGTATCTCTTTTTCTAAGGCCACCCCTCAAAACGGCCACTTTTTTCGGGACTATTAGGAGCCGCTTTAGAGAAGTTTTACTGTATGTATGTATATATATATATATATATATATATATATATATATATATATATATATATGTATATATATATATATATATATATATATATTATATATATATGTATATACATATATATATATATATGTATATACATATATATATATATATATATATATATATAATATATATATATATATATATATATATATATATATATATATATATATATATATGTATGCGGACATACACTAAGCGGGTAATTTATTTTCACCATATGACAAGTTTCTTCAAAACATTTAGGACATTACACCGATGCTGCTAAGATAAGTATAAAGTGGGAATATTTGTTGATTGCAAATATTGATGAAATGTACTATTTGCGTAAAAAAGTGGATCATAAGAAGATGTAAAGGAAATTTAATGTAGATTGTAGTTGCAACAGTTAGTGGTGTGCTTATAAGCGAAACTGCTTCGCTTGTAATGTGTTAGAGAGCAGCTGTACATGTTTAAAATATGTGGGTTACCAAACAAAACATCATGCATCAACATAATGTGGGTTTGCAACTAGCTACTTCTTGCTTGTACTAAAAAGGGACTTCAAATGCTTGTCTAGACTTGTTCAGCACGAGGAA
This sequence comes from Dolomedes plantarius, assembly GCA_907164885.2. Classification (NCBI taxonomy): domain Eukaryota; kingdom Metazoa; phylum Arthropoda; class Arachnida; order Araneae; family Dolomedidae; genus Dolomedes; species Dolomedes plantarius. The sequence goes on along the minus strand of OU015492.1, from coordinate 211,820,419 downwards.
ATTGTACGCCAAATTACAACTAACTAATTCGGGGAATAAATCCGTTTGCCTCTCAATGTACTGCACGTCACACATTACACCGCATCGGGATTGGAAGCCGAATGTCTGTTCGATAGCCTTTGCTGTCTGCAAGTATCGAGATCAAATGTTCCGAGTTCGCACAGAATCACGAGGATTGGACAGTAAATGAATAGAATACGGTAATGTAGCCCGATTAATCACGTATTCAACTGCATGTGTGGATGTAGTCAGCGAATATAGGGAAAACAGCATGAAAGCAAGGATTCCATGTTCCACAACACTCTAAAATGATAGAGACAATGTTACAGTGTTATGGTTTGGGAAATGTTCATAATGATACATACATTAATAAATAATAAATTACTATATTTGCGTATAATGTATATATATATATATATATATATATATATATATATATATATATATATATATATATATATATATATATATATATATATATATATATATATATATTTATATATATATATATATATATATATATATATATATATAATATATATATATATATATATATATATATATATATATATATATATATATATATATATATACAGGCCTACAAAATTTAAATTTTTGCGTGGCATTCTGCAAATCCCAGATTTGTGTTGACCTATGTTATTATTTAAATAATTGAATGCTTTTGTAGTACTTTATCAGTACAATACAGGATTTAATCTGCAATTCTCGAACAACTTCAAAATATACAATAAGGTATTTCATACATATATATAAAGAATAGCATTCTCACAAAATATCCATACTTGAAATACCGAGCACAAAATTGATCATTTTTGTTTCAAGAGACACATGTTAATTGTTTCAGCAAAATTTCACGTAATTTTGGGTTTTTTAAAGCTATATGAAGTTCACTTTTATTGCTCAGCTAAAGAGTAATTTCAAATTTTCCTGGTGATGTTATAGTATTGCCACATACAAAAAGACAATAAATGCTATGATTTTACTCTTTGTTATCGGTTGTTTCCATTAGTTTAGCAATTAATTCTTTTCCTCTCTCTCGACATGCCGGTTAACGGACATTTCGTATTTTAATATGGGGGTAAATTTAGCTTATCTTACTAATATATTCTCTTCTTCATTTTTACATTATAGTTCTTGAACTTTTGTTTAATAGAAATTTACCATGAACGGTATACATTGAATATACATAATTTAAACTTTAGCATTATGAATATTCATGAAGTGGAGAACCGATAGCTACTCAAATATTCAAATATAATGTTATAAAAATTATATTACCCTTCACATAATCTTTCATGGTTTTAATAACGAAAACTCCTTTGAATATGCTATGCTCAGGAATATTTGATCTATTATTCATTGCATATGTCATACAGTGAACGGGCTTTTAGCCCTATGCATGTTTGGCATGAATCTAGAATCTTTATTTGGTTCAAAATTAAAAGAAAAAGCACTTCTGATAAATTATGAGTTATATTTCGTTCATCCATTAGTAATGCAATGGGTCCCTGTACAATTATAACACTGTTTTCTTAAAACTTCTCTGTACAGTTATAAATATATTTCTATTTTTGAACACTTATTAGTTCGTATTCAGTAGTATTTTATTTAGGTAAAAATTAACAAAAATTAAAATTAAATGAGAGCATGTTTTAAAAATTACAATCTTCTCACTGAAACATCGAAACTCATAAACTTAACTAAATTACATGCATCTAAAATAGAAAAAAAATAGTGATAAGGGTGAGTCTGAACGTCATATAAAATTTGGTGAAATATTCAATGAAATATTTTAGAGTTTTTCACTTAAATCATCTATAGAGTAAATTGCACACTTCTACCCAGACTTGGGTGTATATAATTTGAAGTGGCACTCTAAATGAATTTGATACAAACACAGTTTATACATGAAACAATGTTTATTGAATATTCTTGCACATGTAGGCTTTGCTTTTAACAACAAGATTCATACGTACTACTTGTACAGATATAAAAATTCAGCTTTCAAGAACAATATATTTTTCAATACTCACGAACAGTAAGTCAACCAGCAATTCTGCCACGTAAACTTTGGGCCCCCTAAGCACTAGCGCAGGATAGTACTGGAGCTACTTACCCCGTACCTCCCTCTCGCTTATCTATCAACTTTAACAAAACCTTTTCCAACCTTAACAAACTTTTTCAACCCTAACAACCTTTCTTTTTAATGACGCTGCATGGTATTTATACAAAGCGCGTTTGCCGAAATTAGAATATTTCAAGCAGCTTCTTTAATTCATTCACTCAAAAGTTCGATTCTTGTGAATCGAATCTTGTGTATACCTTACACATCTTCAAGGATTTTGATTTTTAAAACAACTAATTTTAAAATCCCAGTCTCATATAGGTTGGTAGAGGCGAATGGAACCAGTGTAAGTATAGCCAGTGGTGGGATTCAGCCAGTTGGCGATACGTAATGTAGGTATCGGTTCTGAGAACCATTTGCTAATGAGCGCCAGCTGCATCGCTCTCAGGAAAACTTTTTTTTCTAAAGAAACCTACCTTACACCGAGCGGGCGGTTCAGTCTAATCCGAAAGGAATGGAATCCTATTCCTACAGTGCAAAAATTGTTAACCCTCTATCGGTACGGTACGGGTCGGATCCGACCCAAAGGTGTGTCTTCTCTCAAACCATGTACTTTTCTCTCAAACCATGGTTAAGAATAAATCCCATAGACTATGATAAAAGCAAAAAAAATTGCAAGTGAGGACATCAATGAAATATCATTATGGAAATATCTTTAATAATTGTTTGTCAGGCATTTAATATTTCAAAACTCTTTCTTAAAACATAATCTAGTTTCATGTTCCTATTTTATGGTTTTTATTTGAGTAATTAATGCATGAATTGTTACACTACCTTTCCGTATATCTTTTGGTATACTTACTCATCTCTCTCATTGCAAGAGATCCAGTTGACAAGGAACCCTACCAGATAGACCTACTACACAACCCCCCTACTAGATATAGGATTAAGTAAATACGAGTGTCTTTGTAGAAAACCATTATTCATGATCACTAGACATTTAAATTTTTTTTTAAATTATAGATTTGTTTAATTTTTATTTCGATTTTTAAGGCTAAAATTGTCAAAATATATTATTTTTAACATTTTAGTGCAAGGAAAGTTGGTTTCACTAAACTCAAAAACTAGGTAGACTAAATTACATATTAGACCTAATAATATACAGCATTCTGTGTAAATGCCAAAGACATTTTCTTTCTGTAGGAGAATTACAATTCTTTGGTCATTTTTTCTACAAAAAGGGTTCTATTTCATGTAAAATATTATCTATAAATGTTATTATACAACAAAAATGCTTAATGTGTATTTACTTATCCCAAAAACCTCCCCAAAAAAAGAGATCGGGTCGGATTCGACCCGACCTACGATCTATTTCGTCTCAAACCACCGTATCGATAAAGGTTAAGAATAAATCCCATAGACTATGATAAAAGCAAAGACAATTGCAAGTGAGGACATCAATGAAATAGCAATATGGAAATATCTTTAATAATTGTTTGTCAGGCATTTAATATTTCAAAACTCGTTCTTAAAACATAATCTAGTTTCGTGTTCCTCTTTTATGGTTTTTATTTGAGTAATTAATGCATGAATTGTTAAGGTGACTGCCTACGTTGAAAATGCCATTTTTTTACTGTTTTGGTCAATTTTATTTTTTGCAAGAATCGTGCTATTCAATCTTTTCTCTTTTCAAAACCGTTTTCATTTTCATTCTACATTAATTAGAAGCAGAATTATAGTTATTTTTAAAAACATCGTCTGATACAAAATTGAAGTGATACACAACTTTAAATGCGTTTTTCTCAGAATTATGTTTTTTAGCACAAATCTCTACCGTTATCATGATATTTCACATAATAATGCATATAATTTGATAAAATTTTCAGGAAATATTTTAGATGCTATTGTTAATGAAATGACGATTGTTAATGAAATGGCTGTTTTTATAAGGAAAGGAATGACGAATTGGGGAAAATTTTCATATTGGAACATAAAATTGTCTGTATTATTTTTGCATTTTAAAATTTCTCTTAGATTGAGGGTCATTTTGAAAATAACTGTTATATGTATCATGTGTGAGAAGGAAATTAAAATAGTAGCATTAGAATTTTGTTGAGAGTGATAGGCGTTTTAGCTAAATTTCATTAAAAATTACTTCAAATTGACCAATTTATAAAAAAGTATGGTATTTACAGGGAAGTTTTTATTATTTTTTATTTTTAGATGCTATTTTACCATAATAGATCAAAAAATCCTTAAAAAAACAATTTTTTAAAAACAATTGGCTCCGAACGTAGGCAGTCACCTTAAACTAACTTTCAGTATATCTTTTGGTATACTTAAAATGGTCATTAGGATATAGAACCTGTTGTTAATTTATTAGAATTCCGCCACTGAGTATAGCGTAGTGTTCGACATCTCATTAACAATATATTATCTATTTAAACACATAATAAATATAAATAAAAATGTGTAATTGTAGAACATTTAAAACATATTTTAATCAAATTAGTCAATATGATATAAATTTACTTCAAACAATACGCGATTCCCCTGTAGATCGAGACCCAGTATTCGGTTTAGAGATATGATTTCGAAAATCCAGTATTCAAAGAGCATCAAATGCTTAATTCTGAAGAGAAAAATTAAATATTACCGCGAACTGCTATACATTTGTTACTTTATTCAACTGAACAAACTTCTTCGATTCGTGTTTGCTAGATTCATTGCTGAGGATGTGAAAGCAATTTCACATCATTAAATTTACAATCAACAACTAAACACAACATTTCCCAGACCCCCCTCCACAAAAATACACATAGATACTGTGATTGTGTGATTCAAACGTGCTTATATGCCATGAACCTGTTATGTATACAGGGTCATCGAAAGAGGAGCCCTTGATTTCAGTTGTGCACACCCGTAACAACAATCGACTGATTGGAATTTTGCGTAGCAGCAGATGGTATGTTTTTCTGGGATTTTTATTTATCTACGTCGTGGTGACCGTAAAAACGCTGTCCATGACCCGACGATGTGACGTCAAGCTTCCTCCTACAAATGCTTTAACTTTTGATAGAAAGGGACGGTCCAATTCCTTGGCCACAATGAAGCCGCGATTTCACCTCTTTAGGCCGTCCGCACACGGAGCGATTCAAAGGAAACTCTACTGGTTAGCGACTGAAATTGCTTATCGGTTTCAAACTAGTTAGTGATGCGGCTCCGCACACGGACCGACTCAAAAGTGATTCAAATCAATAGTTTGCGACCTGCCATGGAAGGAAGAACATCATTTTTCCGGGCATTATTTTTAGTTAAATTATTATCAGAAATTAATTTATTTTAAAAAATCGTCACAATAGATTGTCTTTGAATCCTTTAAAAATTGACTGTATATATGGGCGCACATATTCCATACAACAAAAAACGTTAGAATTTCAATTCATCGCTAGGCAGAAGTCATGTGACTCGTGTACGTCATTTGGCAGCTTGCCAAAAGAGAGGCTGTAAGATAGATTGTGTAATAACACGCACAACGCAAGATAAAATGGCGACTGAAGTTGCTAGCGACTCGACACGTTGAGTTGCCTGCAACTGATTACGAACGCGCTGATGACGGGTTTGTAACTAGTTGCGCCGTGTGCGTGGCTCCATTCAATTACATAGGTTACGACTCATCACGGACTGGTTTGTGATTAAAGTCGGTTATCAGTTTCTTTTGAGTTGCGCCGTGTGCGGACGGCCTTAGACTTTTTTTGTATGAAGTAAGGATTACATAAGATTCGATTCACAATCATCGATTTTTTAAGTGAATAAAGTTAAAGAAGACGCTTAAGATATGCTAATTGTGGCATACGCGGTTGGTATAAATACCAATCAGCTAGATTAAAGAAGGATCAACGAAGTGTTGAGGATGTGTGAGGAAGTGAAAGCAGGAGTAGAGCTGACGAAATGCAGTATCGAGCTGGAGCTAGGCTTATAGTCTGGTTGATTTATAGTTGAGTTTTGGGAGCGGACGCTGGAGGCATAGGTAGGCTAGGTAGCTTCAAACCTACGCGAGTTATTGTTAGGCCCAAAGTTTACGTGGAGGCACTGGTGGTTTGACTTTTCAAGTATTGTGAGTATTGCAAAGTGTATTTTTCTTGAATGAATAGTTATACAAGTGAATATATTGAATTGAATTTCCCTTACATGAATGTTATATATATATATATATATATATATATATATATATATATATATATATATATATATATATATATATATATATATATATATATATATATCGTACTAGTAGTACATATGCTTTATGTTGTAAAGCCAATTGACATATGCAAATATTTCCATAAACATTGTTGCTATGTAAGAACTGTGTTTGAATGAAATTATTTAGAGTGCCACTTCAAGTTATACATACCCAAAGTTAAGGTAGAAGTGCAGATTCTCTATAAGGTTATCTGAAAAGGATCGTTTACGCTGAGAAGATCCGGGACAAACGCCATTTATCGGACAGTATCACTGCTGCAATAGCAACTGTGATTCCTGCTGTGATCGCTGCCTGGATGGAGATCGATTATCCCCTAGATGTGTACCGAGCTACGAGGGGTGCTCATATCGAAACCTACTAGGTAATGTCTGAAACTTGATTCGTTTCAGTATCTTTTGGCGAAAAAATGAACACAATGAATTCTATTGCATGATTCTTTCTTTCACGTTGCAATCACAAACACGTTTTTCGAGGACACTGTATACTCCATATAAACTTCATCATAAAACTTACGATTTAACAATTTATCTTAAATAGTATGTTTAATATATGAAGAAAATTCTTGATTTCGTACTAACTAAAATATCTATAGCGGCTATGTTTTTATATACTCCTATATAAACTAATTTTAATTGGATTTTTAACGCAGGATTACGTTCCTACATAACGATCCTCTGGAAAGCAAAATTTCAGATGTCTTGCGCCGCGAGTTATAATTTTGGCAGCGCGCCATCCCCAATCAGTATCGCTTGAGCACGCAGTTACAAGATAAGCAGAAACATATCAAAATGCATCAAAATTTTGACATATATATATATAGATAGATAGATAGATAGATAGATAGTTATACGTATATATACATAACACATACATACATACAAAAGTGGTAAGCAAGGTTAAGTAATCCTATGTTAATAATCCGTAGTAGTGTAATTAGAGGAGTCTACTTGAAATTCTTCTACAATTATTCGCTGACCATAATTACGTTCTCGATATTTATTGTTGCATATCTGGTCGTATATATATTTGTATGTATATGTTTGTAAATAACTGTATGTCTGTGTTGGATTAAAATATGTGTAACATTCTAAAAGGATAACCACTGTGCCAAACTCATAGCCGGATAATTTGATTTTTGTTATATAATATATATTATAAACAAAAAATAAAATTATCACTATTATAAAAAATAAATTCAATAATATACCGAAAAGAAGATCATAAATCACGTTTTTTTTTATTTTCTGCTCTAGAGACATACTATTTTGGTCGAAACTTCCAAACATGCCTTTTTTCCCAAAAGTACCCTGTTGCGACAGATTGACCTATGAGACCCATGTGTTTCTGGAGAGACTCTAGACAGGAGTAATTGTTTGAGCTTGATAAATAGTACAGGTCAGTAATAGAGTATAAAATAAAACCAAAACACAACTTACATTCTCCAAACACACAGCAAACACTTAAGATATATTTGTTTAATATTTCTTCTGGGAATGCGAAGGCTATTACATTAAACATGATGTATGATTACGATGGTTAATAAAGGCGGACGCTGCAAAACATTTTCATAACAAATATAAAAAATTAATGCCTTGTAAGTCAAAGTATAATATATAATTAAAGGAGAAAAAACTGAAGGGCTATATTAAATATATAATAGTATATTGCAATATCTAGTTCTATAATTAAATATTTCATTTAAAATTTCGAACAGACATAAACGGTGGCTATTTATGGTTTACTTTTGTGAAGATGAAAACATAATAATAGTTTAAGTATCACAAATATATATATATATATATATATATATATATATATATATATATATATATATATATATATATATATATATATATATATATATATATATATTCTTCTCTAATTAGTAGTTTTTAATCCCAGAAAAAGCCTTGAGCTAAAATTTCATTAAACATTTTTAATCTGTCGAGGTATGTAATACAAAAAGATGGAATATTTTTAACTCATATTTTTATCTAATATTAGTATAACTATTTTTACATATAATTAGCGATTCTTTAGAGATATGTAGTATGCATGAACAAAATTTGAAAAAACACGATCAGTTCAAGTGGCACCTTTCCATAAAAATGAAATTTACAATATTTCCAGTGTTATAAAATTCATTTTTATGGAGTTTCATTTTTATGGTATTTCATTTTAACAGGGTGTAGTTAAAATTATGATAAACATTATATACGACATTTTCTTTTACTTTTATGACCTGATGTACCGATAGATCGATAGTATTGGATCAAATGATTACAACTACCTTTTTTTTTATCGGAAAATATTTAACTCAATCATGTTTTTCCGAGAAAAAAAAATCTATACTATACTGACAGTTTTGTTTTAATATTTTCTTGCAAGAATTTAGTTTTTCGCAATTTGTTGCACTAGTGTTAACTTCTTCTCTGACTATCTGTTGTCTGATTAAACTCTGGAATGATAGCTCGTATAAAAAAGTGTACCGAATGTCTGTGAAGATGTACATTAGCAACATCTGGCATCAACGAATTTTCATCTTGGTGAGAAAAAAGTGCTATCTCCTTTTTTTTTATATATTTTCTTTATTAGATGCCATCCATGTTATATACTTCTTTTTCCTACATTTTAAAAAGTAAATAACGTTCGGCGAGTTTTTAAGCAAAATGTGTTAATATAGCTGTAGTCTAAACTTGACTTTAAAAGGAAGATAAATGTATCTGCGATGGGTTGTTATTTTTCGGTATTGTACCGTATAGAAAATGGAAAAATTTAGTGATTCAATAAAATGTAAGATCATTCTTCAGATGGATGTGTTTAAATTCCAAAGAACATAATTTTCTAGACAAAAATGTTGTTTTAAGTCAAATTTTGTTTTCATGTCACACATTTAAAAAAAAATGAACTTTTCATATAACAAACTGTATATGCGGAACAGAAGCTATTGTTTAACATTTCAAATGAAAATGTCAAAATTTTATGATAAAAATTACGTTTGAAAGATTGTCAAATATATGTTTCTACTTCATGCTTTTATAACGTTTGTTTCTTGAATCAGATAACTACATTAGTTTTTCTTTTACATTAATATTTCTTTTCCATTGAATACAAAGAATTGTACATTATAGGGAGCAAATAATGCAGTTTTGAATTAAATTATAGATTTTACTAAGAATGTTCAAATTAAAATACATTATTTTTTTCTGAATAGTACCCATAAATTACTCTTGCATTTTCAATGTTTTAAAATTTTATTATAAATTGAAAAACAGTAAAAGTAAAGACACATTTTACATAAAATGCAGTTTATCGAGATAGTTAAACTAACATAAATTATCAGTCTTTCACATTTAAATTCTTTTATTTTGAATTTTGTATTTGGCATGTTTTTGAGGATATATTGCAATTGAACGGCAAGTTGAATTTTTAATCTGAATAATATTGAAATTTTTCACATCAACAATTATTTTTAAAAGTTAATATTTTTATGAAAATATAATTCCTAAAATTTGCATTTTTTCGATTAAATAGCATGGAGCACAATCCGAAAAATTACATGGTTTATGCAAATATTAATTTTTAAGTATTCTTTTTCCATGAATAGGGTTTTAGCCAAGTGACTTTCTATGACTAGGGTTTTAGCCAAGATTTGAACACATAATATTGTGAAAAGAATACCTTTCAAACGAATTACTCCTTCACATTTTTACTCAAAGAATTACGTCCATGGGCATTTCAAGGAACTATCCCATCGAAAGGCACATGACGCCAGTTTTCTTGACTTTGGTGCCGTCTTACTACCAAAATCTGATGATGATGATAAATTGCACCCTATACATTATATAAGCAAAAAAACTTCCCCCCAACAATCTAAATACTCCAGTTATGAGCTTGAGGTTCTTGCAATAATTGAAGATGTCGAGAAATTTCTAATCTATCTTTTTAAGAACTCACTTCAAAATTATAACTGATTTTGCCACGTTTCAAAAAACAATAATCAAAAAGGATTTGACTACAAAGATTGCTATGGACCATGCTTCTTGAAGAATTTGATTTTGAGATTGTACACCGAAAGCAATTGCCACATGTTGATGCTTTGAATCGTTGCATTGTTTATCATGTACCTCACCATGACCCTATCATCCTCAAAATTGCCAATGGACAGGCTGATGATGAACATATTACAGCATTAAAATGTCCGTGTTCTACCAACAATGAATACACCCTTAAAAATGATGTTTAGTACAGGATTAACAACGGTGATGAACTCTTGGATGTTCCACAATCTCTCGAGTTAGGTATTGTCGTAACGTTTATTAACTTTTTTATATACTGTATATATACTACCCTTTAAAAATTATTCGCCATCTGAGTATTGTTCCCTTAAGAACGCCTCTCATCATGTAATATGGTTACATCCCCTGCTGCAATCTGTTGCTGATCTTTTAAGAACTCACTTCAAAATTATAACTGATTATGCCACGTTTCAAAAAACATTAATCAAAAAGGATTTGACTCCAAAGATTGCTCGATGGACCATGTTTCTTGAAGAATTTGATTTTGAGATTGTACACCGAAAGCAATTGCTACATGTTGATGCTTTGAATCGTTGCATTGTTTATCATGTATTTCACCATGACCCTATCATCCTCAAAATTGCCAATGCTCAGGCTGATGATGAACATATTGCAGCATTAAAATCTCCGTGTTCTACCAACAATGAATACACCCTTAAAAATGATGTTTTGTACAGGATTAACAACGGTGATGAACTCTTGGTTGTTCCACAATTTCTCGAGATAGGTATTTTCGTAACGTTTATTAACTTTTTATGTACTGTATATATACTACCCTTTGAAAACTTTTCGCCATCTGAGGATTGTTCCCCTAAGAACGCCTCTCATCATGTAAATATGGATACATCCCCTGCTGCAAGCTGTTGCATTCAACAAAAATCCTCTTTTTGCCTGCTTTTTAAGCGCTTTGTACATATCAGCATATTCCAAGATACACGTGCAAAAGGGATCTCAATGACCACTCCTCTTTGGCGTATTCCTCGCCTTCCCCGCTAGGACACACAAAACATTAATCTTTGTTTCCGTAACCGTTGTTTCCACTGCTTGGCGACCGCCAAATCGTCAATCCCACATCTGGCCAGCTAATCATGTCACGTGACCAAACCACGCTGGAGGAGGGAATTTTGAAGAGAAGAACAGATCACTACTAGCTGCTGCCATACTGCGTCCACACACATCTGCACTGCACAGAATTATGGGGGGAAGCCAGTGATTTATGGGGCAGAGCATCTGCAGCGATCTCTCGATCGGGCGGTTTTTGCAAAGATAATCAAAGAGACACGAGGGACCTTGGGGGGGGGGGTGTTCTAAATAGGGGAATGTCTGGATGACAGCCTGGTGTTCCTTCACACATCGCTTGGGGGGAGGAGCGTGACTATTCGACCCCCAAATGTGTCAAGCGGAGTCAGGGGATGCTTGTCTGCACGTGTGTGGAAGCAGCAAGATGGAAGGATGTTTCCTCGACAATATAGAAGATTCATCGGGAGACGACCTGTCCGGAGATGCCGAGTGCTGGCTGTATTAGAAGAACGATATAAACGTGTCACCTAGAAGCATTCCTGATGATTGTGTTCGAGCCTTAAGCCACCTTTCTTTACTATACTTTAAGATTTAATAAAATACGTGATGATCATCTAGTAAAATTTTGACTCTTTACTGTGACAGGTTTTTTTCATTATTTTTTCAGATCAGCAAGAACCTTTCTGTTAGTCCTCATTCTTAACTCTCATCACCATTTTTGACGCAACGTATAATATTCCTCATGATAGGTATAATTCGTGAAATTCGTGAAAAGGGACTTTTTGCAGTTTCAAAGCCCGAAATACACAACAAATAGTGTCAGATTATTATTTTTTCTTTCAACTCGCTTGATTTTCTGAACAATGGCATTTTCCAGACATAAATATCTAGAAAATATGTACTTTCGGAAATGTGTCACTTCCATTATACATCTGTACAATAAAGTCCTGCTATACTACATGCAACAATTACGTCCATGACTACTTGATACTCAAAAATGCCTATTTACGTTCAGTATTGTTTTCCTTTTAAGGCGACAATGGACCTTAAGATTGACAAAAATATGTCCCCAAAACGATTTTTTTTTCTTTCAGAAAATGATTCTGCAACTCATCAGCTTTAAATAAAAAAAAAAAAGTATGTTGATCTGATCATTCTTAACCGAGTTATAAGTATTTTTTTTCAAACAATGGAAATGTTAGTCAAATTAAAACTTTAAATGCCATTTTCTCAAAACGAGTTTTCATGTCGTTTCGGTAAGTTCAAAATGTTCCTTGCGTCATAATTTTTCTTGAATTTTCATAAAATTTCATAAAATGATTATTTATATATGTTAGAATAAAACTTAGTAATCAATTCAATATAGTATTTTAAAACCACTTAAAATTTGTACAATAAAAAAAATTTTTTTTTGATAAAATTTGCATAAAATGACCTATTTGTATCGATTTCTTTTCTAGTTTTTATAAATATGATTTTTTTATAAATATGACTTTTTATAAATATGTCAATCAACTTTTATAAATATGACTGTCAATCAACTGTCTACTAACTTTTATTATAACTATATAAAGCTAGCTTAAGAGAGAAAATTTGATATCTGAGACAAAAATGAATGCACATGGATCATTTTTAAATAGAGTCATTAACAAACTGATTTTAATTAATATCTTAATTAATTACATTCTGATTTCTTTTTAAACTTAGAATTTCCATCTCTAAACAACACTGCATAAGTGTACAAAATTTCATAGTAATTGGTTAATAAATAAAAAAAGTTTTCCATGGTCCATTGTCGCCTTAAATTAGTGCATGTAAAACATTAATCGCAAAGGTTAATAGAAAGTTTATGTAAGTTGTCTTTTAAAATGTGCTAGATTTTTTGAAATAAAACTTTTATACCTATAACAAATTCTCCAGAACTAAAATCATGGAAATTTTAATATATCTTAAAAAAAATAAGAATAAATTACGTATTTGGCAGCAGTTGTAATTTTTTTTCTAATATCATATGCAATGTATCTTCCTTTTTTTCATTTTGTGAATATGCTATATGATTCATCATTAAGTATTACCAGACTTTTCTGGATTTTGAATCCATATCTGATTCGAAATCGGCTTACAATGACTGATCCCATTGATCTTTGTTAATCCATTCTTATGATAAAAATATGAAAAAAATAAAAACATTGATACTCAATATTTATTAAAAGTCGGGATATATGGTTTGTGAAGTAAAGAAATATTTTTTTTTCCCTGCCAAAGCATGTGTTTTTAGTTTTTCTTTCATGAAAATTATTATTTTTTCTCTTATAACCAATTTCATAGATTCAAATTATCAGAAATGTTTAATCTGGATGCAAGAAGCTATTTTGTGTATTGTCATTACATAAAGAACAATATATATTTATAAAGAATCTTGTTCTTTGTAATGAAATAATCAAGAAGTTTCTAATTTTCCTGAACTTATTGATTGAAAATTTCAATCTTGAAATGCATTCAAGAAATGTACAGATAAGATTAATTTCGAAATTATAAAGGATTCCTGTTGCAGATTTGTTTGCTTGTCTTTTCCATTCATTTCAAAATTTGGAAATTTTTCCCATTTAGCAAAAGTTAGCATAATATAATCAGCTGTTTATGTAGCTAGAAATTCTTGTTATGAGACTTCATTAAAAATATAGCAAGAGACATATGGACGGATAAGTCTCTACATATAGCCAAATGATAAATTTAAGAAATATTTAAAAAAAACGCGAAAAGAAATCAAACTAAAATATTTAATTTCTTTATATTAAACTAGAAGGTAACCCGTCATTTTGACGTCATAATACTAATAATGACGTCATAATGGAAAATGTATATGAAAGTTAAAAAATATCCCGAATTATCTAACAATATTGCATTTAACCGACACCTTGTAAAAGCTAACCCTTTCATTATTTTTTATTTATTTAGTTTTTCATGCGATTGGAGTAGTAGACTGCCATACAGTTTTTTACAGCTCACTACGCGATATGAATACTTGAGCTACTTGATTCATTCACATTCAAGTTTGTGTACTTTCAGAATTCCTCGCAAAAGTAAACAGATTTTTAAAAAGTGTTAAATATACAGCTAAAAGCATCCAATTTTTTTAGTTCTGAATGTTTTATAGTAAAATAGGCTGAACAAACGTGATTTTATGGAGAAGATATTAGTTTTTAGGTAAGAAAAAATTCTGATCCACAACTGAAATTGAAATTAAGCCTAACCGGCCGTTTGTTTACTGGGGGCTTCACTTGAATGATTAGTACAGACGGGAAGTGTTATACAGAGACAACGACTATTATATATATAATGTCAGCCGCCCACATGGTGGAGTGGTTAGCGTTCTCAGTTGCCACGCTGGGAATGCTAGTGAGCTTGGGTTCAAATGTCGGATAAGGTCCGGTCTTTTTCGTTTCGTCTCCCTCATAGGGAGCAATGCTGACTAGCCTATATGGTACTCCCATTATAAAGTAACCAGCAGATAAGGCGAATAACAAAATGTGAATGTCTTACCACGAGTACCTCCACATTAGACTTAAAAAATATATATTAAAAGTCATATTGGACTAGACAAATCCGTAAATTATATTGGGCTTCTTGAGTTCTTTAAAAGTTGCATACTGAGTAAACGATCTTGATGAAATATTTATACTTCATTGTGAATATGTGATTTTCATAAACAGGATATATCTTATGAAGATAAAAAAGCAATCGAGCCCTTGGCAGTCTCCCAATGTTTGAACTCCAATATCTCCGTCCGTTTTAAGCTGACTAATACTCTTCGCTCGTTATGAATGCATACGAGAATGACTCAAAATTTTTAGTAAACAATTTAACTCATTTTTTGGAAAATGCTTGACACACACCACAAACACACACAAACAAACAAACACACACACACACAAACATGCACACACACACATATATATATATATATATACATACATACATATATATTATATATATATATATATATATATATATATATATATTATATATATATATATATATATATATATATATATATATATATATATATACACATATATATATATATATATATATATATATATATATATATATATATATATATATATATATCTATATATATACTATATATATATATATATATATTATATATATATATATATATATATATATATATATATATATATATATATATATATATATATATATATATATATATAACAGTTCCGTCACTGACTGACTCACTGACTGACTCACTGACATACAACGCACCGAACAAACCACTGGACATAAAGGGCTGAAATTTTGCATAGCGATTCTTCTTATAGTGTAAGGGTGCACTAAGGGAGATTTTTGAAAAATTCTTCTTAGATTTTTCAAAATTGAATTTTTAAGCGGTTTTAGTAACTCTTTTTAACTTTACATTTAAAATAATAATTTGGGTGTTATAAAATTTATATCACAAGAACAATCTTTAAATCCATTTACTGATTTTTGGTGAATTTTTAAAGATTCATTTTTAGAATTTAATTTATTAAATGCTGATCATGTGATTTCTTTTTCTGGTACAACAAATAAATTTATCGTCACGTGCATAACAACTAAATAGACAATATTTTTCTTCTTGCTAATGCGGCAGACGATTGGACAGTATCCAAAAAAAATATTAGAATGCAATAAATGATATTATGTTCCTCAAACTGTACTATATTAACTGTAGTATATTCTTTAATATTTCCCATTACATTTAATTTGAATATTTTCTTCTACATTACTTTGTCTATAAAAATATCTCTTACGATTTTTTTATAAATATATTCTTTTGGCTTTTTTTACATCAGTTGTACACATTGACCGTTGTATTTAATTTGAATGTGCTCCGTAGGAAGTACGGGTTTTCAGCTAGTATATATATATATATATATATATATATATATATATATATATAGATTATATATATATATTATATATATATATATATATATATATATATATATATGTGTATATATATATATTGTATATATATATTATATATATATATATATATATATATATATATATATATATATGGTATATATATATATATATATATGTGTATATATATATATATATATATATTATATATATATATATATATATATATATATATATATATATATTATATATATATATATATATATGTAATATGCCGGCCCGGCCCCGTGGATTATGATGGTTACCGGAGCCGGCATACCACAGCAGGGAAGAAAGTACGTAGTCGAGTGGTCAATATCAAATCGTTGTTCTTCTTAAAATACAAATTTGTTCACATTCTGCTCGAGGGGTTACAGCGTGTTTAATAGGCAACAGAGTCACGCCAAAATCCGCTCCTGAATGCATGCTTGAGCTTTTATAAACTCATAGACGGTTCACCATGTGACTGTAAAAACGAGCAACGATTCGCTGTGCCTGGATCTCCGGGCTTGAAAACTTATATAACGAAGAGGGATTATCTCGAAATTTACAGGGATCATACAGTATATGCCGAAATCAACTCCTTTGTTCTTAAAATGAAAGCGAACAACGTATTTAATCTACGCATAAGGAAATTTAAAAAGAATTTAGAATTTTGAAAGGGATTTTGGGGTTTTTTATGTTATATATGTATATATACAGTCGAACCTCCATATATAGAACTTCCACATATCGAAATTTTCTATATATCGAACTCTTATCAAATCTCCATGTTCATTACATAGAAAAATTGTTTCTATATATCGAAAAAATCTCTATATATCGACATTTTTTTCAAGACAAATCGGGAGATTTTATTCCACTTTAGAATAAAATCTCCCAATTTTTGGCATTTAAAACAATATATCGTGGACTTCAATTCGTGGAAAATGTCCCTGATGAAATTTTTAGTGGAGTGAATAAATACGAACATTTCTTTGAACTTTCCGCAAAACTGGCTGTTCAGCAAGATATTCGTAGTTTTTTTTTAAAGAATGTAACTGTGATAATTGTAACCACTGCCTGAATTATTGTTATTTTAAAGGTAAGTAGTAATAAATAAATATTTCATATTAATTCATTTTTTAGTTATTAACTTTCATTTAATGGGATTCGCATATAAATTAGAAATGGAGTTTAGTATACGAAACTTAGCTTTAATTTTTTTAGGAGAATTATGATAAAACTAAGCTCAATTCTATAAATCGAAATTTCTATATATCGAATTTTTTTCCGGCAATTTGCTACTTCGATATATGGAGGTTCGACTGTGTGTATATATATATATATATATATATATATATATATATATATATATATATATATATATATATATATATATATATATATATATATATATATATTCACGTATATATTGCTATCCATTTTTTCACTGATGCACAGAACATTATTATACGTATATCATTTTTAACCATGCGCATTTGTGAGAAAAACAGCGTTTAAGCTGATAAAGAAATGAATGATAGATGTAAAAGGGGATTTATAATTACTCATTTAGACAAATTCTAAACACTTGTACCTGAAATGTTTTCCAGACTTTCATCAGAGAATGTTGCGGCAGTTGTTCTACCTATTCGACCATAGAGAATATATACTGTAAACATACAAAATGGTGAGACTTGGTAGAACTAAAGGTGTTAAATGTATCACTTTCAAGTCAGTATAATGAACCGCAGCAAATAATCTTTACTTTTCTAACAAAGTTTCAGATCATGTAACACAAGCCTTCTACGCTTCACGCAAATTACTTAGAAACGTATTTTTTAATTTAAATTTTAGTTTTATTAAAAATTCCACCTTCCCTTTCTAAGCTATCTACTAAAAAATAGTCACTCTATAAGGCAGTTATAAAAAAATTTGCATGAAATAATTTATCATCTACTAAAAAAAAATATTCATCCCTTAGAGCCGTACCGTGAAGAAAACTAAAATCTCATTTCTTACTGGAGGATACTTTAAAGTACTTCCATATTAATCGCAAAGTGTTAGAAGATTTATCACGTATATTTATATTTTTAACATAGTCTCGAGAAAGAATTGGTTTAGTAAAAAAAATCTACCGAATAAACTTTTATATTTATTGCTTTGTCTGCTCGAATTACATTTTTTTTAAAGTTTAATGAGAAAATCCCCACAAAAAGTATCATTAATACAAAATTGCAGATTTTATATGTCTATCATCCTACCGTGTTATGATAGGGAAAAAAACTATTTTAGTTCCAAAAAGAGATATTTTGCCTCTCCCCAAAACGTATTTCTTTGAAAATATACAAACTTCAACATATTGAATTTCCTCGTAACTTTGTTGCAAAAATGAAATTGAGATTGTTAGTATACCCAGTAGTTTATCGTTTGCCTCAAGATGATATGTATTCAGGTATATTTGAATATAAGTCGCTGAAATATGGAGATTTAATGACATGGCAACATAGATCGACGCTATTGATTTTCTTTAAAGTGTGTGAGTACAACAATTTATTTTTTTTTCCACTGTTGTTTCAGAATGTTATTATTGAATAAAATAAATGTATTTGAAGTATATATCAAGAAATAACTTTACTGTACCTTTATTTTTTTACGTTTTCGCATGCGACAGTCGCTTTGTCAAATGCTTGGTCATTTATGAAATCTTTATCCTTTTAAGCGTTATCCTTTATTCATTACATCAGCATCCTTTTTTTCCATAACAAAAAAATTCTTTTAACTACGTATTCTATGTTAAATGCATTGGTATCATTAATTATATGAAAATATGAATTGTAAATACATTTTTTTGAATTTTAAACTGTACATTTTTACATGCAATGTAATATTCATAAGAATAATTACACTCATGGACAAAAAAATTAGCGCACCAAGAAAGAGTCGTCAAAATGAAACGAAATTTTACATACGTAATGAATACTTTGATATAAGTAAATGATAAGAAAATCAAAGAAAAAGGATAATTTATTTC
>OU015492.1:211710980-211795980 GCA_907164885.2 Dolomedes plantarius | reverse complement strand
AAATGTCAGCCCTTTAGGTCCAGCGATTTGGTCTGTGCGTTGTATGTCAGTCAGTCAGTCAGTCAGTTTCGGAACTGTTTTATATATATAGATTAATTTATAGCTAAATTTGGGAAACTTTTTAAAAGCGATAGAAAATACAAAATTTAAAGCGGTAATAATAAATGATATTAAACTAAAAATTCATTAGAAGAGCGGAATTGTAAAATTGTAAATTCTCTTCTTAAAGGGAGAAGCTTAAAAAAAATCTTCATTCAATTAAAACCTGGCTTCTTTTGGAGCGCTACGGTTAACTTTTTTACACAAGGACTGATTATATCGTGATCTACTGCTTGGAGCAGATTCAAAACAGCTCCAAAATTCCATACAAAGAGTAGGACTCGACCTCAGAGACTCTGTTACTACTGTTAGTACCCTTGACCATTCCGCCATCGTTCATTAACATCTGGATTTAGTAATTTTCTGATGTAATGTTTAAATTTTACTTTTGTTTCGTATTCTAAATTTTAAAAAAAACGAACGGTAGACACACTGAAATCATGCATTGAATTTTAATACTGAGAAAAACATTAATAGTTTACTCATTATTAAAATTCCTTCCAATAAAACAATCCAATACAATACAACATTCAATTCAATAAATTTTTTTGTGAATTATTTCTTTAGGGAAAGAATTACCAAAACTTTAACCGGCACAGATAAAACACCAAATTTAATAATAACAAAACTTTATTCCCCTTTTTTATTTTCCTATAATCCAATACTAACAACTTAAATTTGAAACGGATATTTACTACCATGTCATAGAAAAAAGAGAAAGGTAAATTTTTCTTTACATTATATAGTATCCTATTTTGTAAAAGCAAGAAAATAAAAGAAACGTTTCCGTAGGAATTCGAGCATGCTGAAAAGTGTCTGTCTTATGAGGAGACGATTTGAGTACTTCTTCTATTCTAAAATCTTTAAAATGGCACTCAGTTTTTGGAAACAGATATGGATCAACCAAATGCCAGCATGAAAAAAGTTCTTTTTTAAAAATAGGAACCCTCGAGAAAATTTTATGCACAAGCACTACTGCAAGACGTTGAATTTCCGAAACACAACTGGTTGAACCTTTCAAATATATATATATATATATATATATATATATATATATATATATATATATATATATATATATATATATATATATATATATATATATATATACATATACATATATATATATATATATATATATATATATATATATATATATATATATATATATATATACATATACATACATATATATATATATATATATATATATATATATATACATATACATACATATATATATATATATATATATATATATATATATATATATATATATATATATATATATATATATATATATATATATATATACACATACACATATACATACATATATATATATATATATATATATATATATATATATATATATATATATATATATATATATATATATATATATATATATATATATATATATATACATATATATATATATATATATATATATATAATATTCTCTTCTCACTTACCCTGTAGTAGTATATAAACGAACATCACATGTACAAATAAAATTAGCACACAGTATATTGACTCAAAAGGGATTTTCCAATTCTTTTTATACAATATTATACATAAGAACATACTTTTTTTTTAAAATCGCCAAGTAGAAGGAGTTTTTAAGCTATGCATAAGAGCGTTCTAATATTTAAATGCATGATTAATTATAGCGTCGAATTATGAAGTACATGAAAATAGATTTACGTTCCACCTTGCTGTATGATATTTTTTAACTATAAAGTAATGAGTATTTTTTTCCGACTAGCTTTAATTATTGACCTCGATTACTTAGAGATTGTTATATGTTCCAGAAAATATACGTTTAAAAAAACCTCAGAAAAAACTATAATTTTTCTTTGAATAAAAAGGATACATTTAAATGAAACTTTCTCAGATTTTTCTTATACTTTATCTAAGCTAGATTTATTTTCAGTTGAATATTATACGATCTAACTTATACTTTATCTAAATTATATCGTTTAATATTCAACTGAAAATAATTCATTAGTTCTTTGTATAATAACGCCTCCTGTAATTTGTGAAAAAAAATGGGCAAAATAATAAAGTTTAAGCCATAAGCTGAAGTCGCACTTCACATAAACCCTTGTTATTAATATCTATGATACTCCAACACATCTAATGTACCATTTTGGCTGCGTCGCATGTTAGATGCTATTCTGTTTTTAGACCATAAAAGCCAAACGATGTAGCAAATGTTTTCTTTGAAGCGGTGTACATTAGTGCAATCTGTCATCGTGAAAATATGATCTCACCGATGAAAGAAGGGGGAATATCTTTCTTAACTGATTTCTTTTGTTCAATTTCTTTACTCTTTAGGTTCAGTACCGAACCATGTCTTTGTTTAATTCTCAGAAACGTCCACGATGAAAGAAATATTTTTTGGGAAAGTTCTAAAAAAGGAGTATAAATCAAAGAACATGTTTTCTTATTACATTTAGGAGAGATTTAATTTTTATATCCTAAAAAAGTAATCTAGTTTTTGTTTGTGCTGAAGATTAAGCTATTTTGATCGGTATGATTTTTGTTACGAATCAGAGAAATGAAAAAAGATTAAATTTCTAAAATGTTTCTTTTGATCTTGCCTCAATAAATGCTGCTGATTATGGGACGGGTAAATACGTAACGTAAAGGATATAAAAACATATTATATTTAAAAAATAATTTCAACCCCTTAAGATTTAAAACTTTCAGTACATATAACTTTTCAATTCATTCTTTTATTACACTCATATGTATTTTGTTATTTAATAAATTTTCACATTTCTTAAATATAAGAAAACATGAATATAAATATATATATATATATATATATATATATATATATATATATATATATATATATATATATATTTGTATTCATGCGCCGCGCCGCGCCACAAATTAAGGATAACGTGCCACTGGTGCAAATGGGTTAGAACTCAACCGTTTCTTTGGAACGCACGTTATTTTATTTTATTTTATTTATGCGGGATTAAAATTTTACGCAATGTTATGATGGTTGACGGAATGAAGATTGCAGGTTTTTCTTTGTGGCTCTGACTAAATGGGCATTATTGTCGTGTCAGACGGACACAGATATTCTTTTTCTTTATTGTAATAATATGTTGTGGTGATTAAATGTTAGTTGTGAATACGCATTATTATATTTTGACTTGAAATACTTTTGATATTTGAACCGTGGGGATAAATTTCCCACATTAATGGTGTCAGAAGATTTACGGACACTATAGAGACCCTATATTTTTGAGAAATGAACTAGTGGCGTATGAAGAACGCATGAATTTTCTGTCTTAGAGGAAGACCAGCATTTCTGTGAGTACAAAACATTTCGTTCTGTATATAATGCCCAATATATATATATATATATATATATATATATATATATATATATATATATATATATATATATATATATATATATTGGGCACACATTTCTGCATTGCACTGGAAAAATTAGTTATTTTTCCAAGGGAATACAGATTTTAAAAAAAAAATTAACATTACAACGTGAAATAAACATTCAAATTGTCCTCATGAAATGGAGATTTGTTTAAGATTTTTGAAAAGTTTGTTGAAACCACACATATATTTTTCAAAATTGGACAGGGTAGACATATTTTCTCAACCGGGTTAAACACCACTTTAGTATAATTTCAAGAAATTTGATCTCCTTAAATATAAAGGGACTTGAAATGGTGATTCTTAATTTAGGTATGCAACCTTTAACATTTAAAACTACTTAAGTATATACGTGGAGGTCCGTGTAAGGTCAGAGGTGAAGGAAAATAATATGTTCCGAAAGATTAAACTCTACTACATACAATTTACACAAGCTTAATCAAAAATTATTTAGATATAAATGTGGGTAATTTAACTTTCTTAGTCGTACGTAATTTGATAAAATGTTCTCTCAGTTATTTGAAAACTTGTCATTTTGAGGAAAATTTCGATTTATAAAATGTAATTATAGCACATACAACTTATGGAGACGCAAAGAAGAAATGAATGGGAATAGGCATCTATGATTTTAAGAATAATAAACAATTATTGCAGCAAATACATCTTTATTATTTATTATAGTTGATCTATCCATCTATGATTTTAAATTATTATGATTTTAAATAATTATTGCAGAGAATACATGTTTGTCATTTAGTATAATTTATCAGTTTCTTTGTTATTTAATTATATTGATCAACCCATCTATGATTTGAAGAATAATAAATATGTATTGCAGCGAATACTTCTTTATTATTTAGTATAATGATTCAATCCATCTATGATTTTTTTTAATAATAAATAATTATTGCAGCGAATATATCTTTGCTATTTTGTATAATTGATCAGTTTCTTCTTTGATTTAGTAAAATTGATCATTTTCTTTGCTATTTAGTATAATTGTTCAATCCATCTATGATTTTAAAAATAAATAATAATTGTTGCAGCGAATAAATCTTTGTTATTTTGTATAAATTACCCATTAATTTTATCCTTGGAAAAACTAAACTATTTACTCAGGTTAGAGGTAAATTTGTCTTTTTAGGCGAGTGTGAAACTGTTATTTCTTTCCTTATGGTATTACTCGTGTATAAAATGCAGATACTTGAAATAAATGCAATTTATTGATAACATCGTTCTTTATAGGGTGCAAAAAATCCTCTTTTAAACGTCGTTAAGGATTCTGTGTCCTAACCCTATTTGATTCATTCACCTCAATGTTAAACTATGAAGAAAATGTGTCCAAGGATTGCCGACTTAGATTTTTTAAAAATCGTATTCCGTAATAGAGAAAGAAATTCTACAATGTAGGACTTTTACGTTTTTGAAAAAAATGCTAATCATGTTTTAAAATTTAAATTAATCGGGACAAAAATCTGATGGAAAAAAAATCTGTCTTCTTTTAGTGGACGAAACGGTTTTTAAAATGCATTCTGTTGAAATGTGCGGAAAATTTCAGGCTATCTAAATATATTATTTCTATTTGATGATCAGCATTTATGTATTTGCAAATAATAGACAATTTTCCCCACAGGATAACATTAAGGTGAGCGAATCAAATAGGGTTAGTACACACCATACTAAGCTGTGAATAAGCTGATAAGCATTGGTTAAGCTGTGATAAGTTTATTATAGGGCAATTAAGTCTCAAGCTTACTTGCCCTAAACAAGTAAGCTCGAGGTTTTTGTTTTGTTTAATGATTTTGAAGATTTCAAAATTATTATTTTCTTTCTTTTTCATAGCAGATTCTTGAGTTCAGTCTCACATTCATTATTATTTTTGTAATGGGAATAAAGGTGTTTATATTCATTTATTTAAATTAGTTTTGTATATTTAGATGATATATTACTTCTCCAAATAACCAATAATAATACAATTAAATTAAGAAGTACTATACTTGTATAATAATACATATTATGATGAAAGGATGAGAAAAAGGAGATTACATATAACAGGAAAATTATTAGATATGCCGAGTAATCGTAGGAAATAAAATGTCAAAGATATTCCTTTCTTGACAGTAAATTGTAATTTTAACTCGGCAATAAAATTTTAGTACCAATTTATCTCATTTTGCTTTTAGATTTTTAATAAATAAACTCAGTACATACCATTATATTTCGCTCTAATGTAAAATATATATACTTTTAAAAATATCTAAAATATATATATGTTGTTTGGTTAAAATATCACGAAAAATTTTTAAATAAAAAAGGATTTTATGCCAAGGGGATGGTAAAATAATACAATTTTTCTTCCATAAGCTACTGTGCAATCACCATTTAAATTTTTATTGCTTCATAAATATACTCTGGGAAGTCGAGCATATTTATACGGAAAATTTATTACGGCAAGTAAGAAGTCCCATACATTTTAAATTGGATTGAAAATTTGAGCTTTATTAATGGAACTTATCCCATATATATCTACATATTATAAAAAAATAAAATTTTTATGTATATTAATGTAATAATTTATAAATGTGGAGCATATTTAAACATTTGTGTGACAATTCATTTTTAAATTTTCTCCTTTTTTCCATCACTTATATTCTTTACAGAGCAGCAGTGTTTAAAATTCATTTGGAATTTCAAAAACTAAATAGCAGTGGGAGAAAAATAAGTGGGAAATGCTTCTTTTTCTGAGAGTCATCAAGAAAAACAATTTTTACATAAAAAACAAAGCCCCCAGATGTCAGAACAAATGAAGAAAAAAATAGTTCTTTGATTAATCGTGAAGTTAGGAAGGGAATTTTTATTTAGAAACTCTGTAAACCGTCCACTTGCCAAATTTTATTTGTGTCAAAAAGAAATGATGCGTGCATAAAAAAAAAGTGGAATAAGTTAATTTATTTTCCCCAATTTTTTCGAAGTTAGTAAAAATTGTTCTTACAGAATTTAAATCGCCCACCGCAGTTGATAAGCAAAATGTAAATAAGAATTGTCTGTCATTCCAGAAAGAATAGCAAATCTATTTAAATTTGCCATTTCGGGATGTTGTGAATTGAATAAAAGTTTTTGCTACTTTTTTTATGTTTATTTAGGCGATCGAGTTAAGAAATATCAGTAAATACATTTTTAACCAATTTTTCTCTCGTTCGAGAGAGACGTATATGCTCACACTAATAATGACAATTGCTTTTTCTTCTCGGAGGGTAAAAATAAATTTGTGGCGTCGTGAAAATCGGTACTTCACAAAAGAACGAAAAAGTAACATATGGAATTCGCCCTCGGGGAATGAGTCCATAATACAAAGATATACATCTCGAGAGTATCCAGGAACCATTGACCTAGGTTTCGTCCTTCCCTTGTATCTTGCTAATATATTGTGATAATATTGTTGCGAATTTTTTGGAGTCAATGGTAATCTTGCCAAATATGAGAGTTATCGCCAAACTGGCGATGGATTTGGTGACTTACTTTTGATGCCAAATTTGGCGATATTTCGCCAAATTTGGCGATACGGTGCCAAATGGTCGCCAACCTTCTGGACCTTTCTAGAAGGTTCTGGGACAATCTAGCTAGTTGGCCGATAGGGGGCGCTTTGGAAGTCTATAAATATACCAGACATTATCATTGGAACTCACTGCACTCGAAGATCCTGAGCGCTCCAATCATTTTCTTCTTTCTCTACTTTCTGTCCAATCATGTTTCCCCGCTGCTAACTTTCTGAAAGCCTGCACTTGAGGGCGTGGCGCAGGTAGTGCAGTTAGACCAAAATTTCTATGGTCCTATGATTGGAACTCAATGTTCTTTTGTGCTGCATATTGAATGTATTGAAAGTGCGTTAGGCGTATATTGTATTGAAGACTCTGTTATCCTGATTTGTGTTTTTATTAGAGTTTTCTGCTGTACAGAAGACAATTGTTACGTGTTTTCTGTTTGAATTCGTGTATGCGCTTGAAGAATTTACAGAACAGTAAATTTTATTCTGTGTGCACTTTCTGAAGAGACTTCATTCAATCCAATCGAACCCAGGAAAACGGAACAATATATTCCTTCCCTTGTGTTGGGCTAATGCCCGAGATTAGTTTTAATGATATTCATTGAATTGTAACTATTCTAATAGTAACTCTCATTCCTGATATACGGTAGATAGATGTTATATTTCCTCCGGGATCTTCACCATGACCCAGATGATGGATACACAAGAGGAAAAATAATTTCGAATTCAAAATTGCTCTATTTAATTTTTAAAATCTAATGTCTCACAAAATGCAGCCCTTCAACGCACAACAAAAGAGCTACCGTCTACCAGGAATTGATCTAAGAAATTTTGTGCATTTCATGATTAAAAAATGTATATAACACGCTCTTCTTGCAGGGGATCTGGCAAAGATATACCAATCTAGCGTAACCAGCAGCTATAGAACTAGGCATACTTCCTGAGAACGCTTTAGATGTACTTAGATAAGTCACTTAGACAAAGGTCTTAGACAAAGGTCTAAGTGACTTTTCCTACGAGAGCGTGTTGCTTCGATCATTTCATCTTGGACCACACAAATCTTTCTACTACATTTGATGAGAGACTATAGTTCTTTCTTTAGTGACTGGATGACTGCACTTTGTCAGTCACTAAAAGTTTAAAGAAATTAAGCATTTGGAAATCTTTACCCTGCACCAAAATTATCATCTACGTCATACTGCAGTACTCATCGCAAAGTCCACAGCTTTGGGTTTGCGTTGGAGATTGAATAAAAACATGCATGGCACAAATGCAAAATGTAGCAATTTTGCGGGTGCAGTGGCCAGTTGGCAAGATAAGTGAGCTAGTGACCTGAACGTCACTGGTTTGATGATCGTCGCTGAAAAATCCACTGTCGTGTACACACCAATGGAAGCTGGTCCACATAAAATCTGTCGTGGCTGCAATGCCCGCCAAGTTCTCAAAATTACCTCTGGATGTGCGGGGTCAAGTGTTCTGGTCTCGTCAGTTGAATATTGCTGTCGGTCAAGTGGCATAAGAAAATTACCTCTGGAGATGTGGGGTCAAGTGTTCTGGTCTCGTCAGTTGACTCGGCTCAAAATTACGGGACTGGTCCTTTGACCAAGTCGGACTCCGAACCTTGAGATGCCAGTCAAAACAGGAGCCTCATCTTAATCGCCCATAGCCTTCGGGACTTCATCGGATGTTTCTGTCGGTCAAGTGGCATAAGAAAATTACCTCTGGAGATGTGGGGTCAAGTGTTCTGGTCTCGTCGTTTTACTCGGTTCAAAATTACGGATCTGGTCCTTTGACCAAGTCGGACTCCAACCCTTGAGATGCCAGTCAAAGCAGGAGCAGCACCTTCATCGCCCATAACCTTAGGGACTCGATCTGATGTTGCTGTCGGTCAAGTGGCATAAGAAACAGCAACATATAGCACTTTTTTACTTCAGACGTTATTTCTAATAGAAATGCAGTAAAGCTCTAAATTGCCTTAAGGGGACAAGGGACCTTCAAACTCGAATTTCTTAAATTTAAATTTTTAACTTTATATACAAAATGAAAATAATTTTCTTTTTTACTGCATTGAAAACCCTTAGAATTGAAAATAAGGAATTTTTTGCAGAATAATGACTGTTTTTCAAAATTTTTCAAAAATGTTAACGTTATTCAAAATACTCTGTGAACATTCTATATTAATTAAAGTCTTTAAACTTTTTATTATAAGTTTACTATAAGAATATAAATAGAAATGTGCATTTAATTTTTTTTAAAGTCGAAATCTAACGCCTTGAATATTTTTTTTTCTTTTCTGTCTGTTATTTTTTTATGTTTTTACTTTATTTTTTGGTCTATAAATTTGAAAAATATTAGTGATTTCAAATAATTATGCATGGTTTTGTGACAAACACTTCAATTAACGATTCTGAAAAATTTGGAAGATAGCAGAAGAAAATGAATACCCATGGAGCCTTTTGAAAAAGTCTAGAATTTTTGAAGAATTTTTTGATAAACAGGTCTAATTCCTCCACAGAATACTTATTTGTGAATCATAAGTATTTTCAGTGTGGTAGAAAAGAATATTAATTATACTCATGTGGTGTATAGACTAAAATATTGAAAGTTAAAGAAGAACGAGATTGAAGTTCCCTTGTTCCCTTAAATAGGCAAGTTCTCTTTGTTATCAATAAATGAACTGATGCCTGGGAGAACGAGGCATGTGACATTTTCTCAAAGTGGGTAGAGCAGTGAGGTATATTCCTTCCCTTGCCCCGGCTATTCTGTGATAATTGCCCTGCTATTATGTGTAATTATTAAATATTTTCTATTAAAACGATATGTTGCCTACAAGGAATGTAACAGTTACTGTTTAAATGGATGCAACTATTAAAAATCATCTGTGATAGTTGCTATGAAAATAGTTATTATTCATTCTATCACAGATTGACTCGAGGTAAAAGGAGGAAAATTCTTCACTGTTTCACACAAGAGGAAATATTTTAAAGAAAACGTTATATACAAAATTTTTCCAGCCACCGATTCAAATATTATTAATGATAAACATTATATCATCTCATGTACTAATCCCGATAACTATTCAAAACGTACTAATTCCAAAAATTATTAGAATTAGGATCCCAACGATACCAATTCCAATCGTGATTTTCTTACTTCAGTGACGGGACAAAGTAATATCCCTTATCCTCTCTCTAAATACGACATATAAATATGTGGATATATATAAACCCTTCTCACTGTTTACGAATAAATACATCAAGAAAGACATATTTAATTTCATAAAATACATTATATCTTTAAATATATCTTAAAACGACACATATTTAAGTGTATAAATTTTAAATTTCTAGTGGGACAAAAATTGTATATACTCTTAAACATGTCCTATTTTAAGATATATTCAAGTGTATATCCCCTACAGATACACATAAATATGACCATTTTATTTAAGATCTGTTGTCTTTGCCCAAAAAAAGAAAACAGATAAGACTTAAACAAAATGGACATGCATCAAAATGTATTTCCAGATATTTCTTAAGAAATGGAAAAACGTTTTGAGCTAGAAGTTTGAATGCATGATGTTTAAAGAAATAAATGCTAAAAGAAGCCCTGAGCACAATGTTATAAAAATCGCCTTTCGATTTTCTTTTATTAATACATACTAAGACTCTTGGAAATCAGAAAACTCAAGGTTTCTGCAATCCTTAAATGTTGAGGTACGATATAATTCTGCTTCATGGTTTGACTGCAACCTGCAGTAAATTCGTTCTTTCAGTCTTTCTCTTAGAATGGAAATGTTCATGATTTCCTATATTTAAAATGATATTCCTGCAATTCCTTTTTTAATTTCTTCAATTTTCAGTTGTTCTGTTTGCGCCAATATATATCTAGGATTTTTAATTTAGAAAAACAAAATCTGAAAATGATTTCGCGTAAATTAGAGTAATTGTGAAATATTATCTTAACTTTATTGGTTAACTAAAAAATTTTATAAATTCTGAATAAAATAGATTGTTAATTATCTTAAATGATAAATCATGTTAACAGATCTATTGGTATAGTAGTATATTCACAGTAAAAAAATATTTTATAATTTAAGTTTTTACTCAAGAATTTTTTTTCAGGTATAAGAATCATACAGGGCCGTTAAGGAAACGTAGAATTAACTGCAATACCGAGTCCTCAATTGAACACATTCTGAATGCTAAAGCATGGTTATCATAAACAATCATGACAATTTATATGAATCATAAAATAAAGAAGCATTTTAGGGGAAAAATAATTAAAATTTTCTGGTAAATAAAAAAAAAAAATTTTTCCCAGACGCCATAAAAACAAACATGAAAAACTAATCCGTTAATAGAAAGAACGCAACTCTCTGAGTGGAGAAAAATTTATATATTTTTGTCCGGCTGTTATGGTTTTTATAATA
Organism: Dolomedes plantarius; assembly: GCA_907164885.2. Classification (NCBI taxonomy): domain Eukaryota; kingdom Metazoa; phylum Arthropoda; class Arachnida; order Araneae; family Dolomedidae; genus Dolomedes; species Dolomedes plantarius. The sequence continues at coordinate 211,784,482 of OU015492.1, read as the reverse complement.
GTTTCTAAATGAATTTATGATCATATAAAAATTTTATTTATCATTAGATCATTCAGATCATTAATGCATATCATTCAGATCATTAATACATAAATTTACTAAACATTAGATTAAAGTTTAGATTAATAGTCCTCAAAACTATCATTTAGTCTGATACAAATTAATTAAAATTTCCATGCTGTATGTTTATGTCACTGTAAAGAATTTTCTAGACTTGAGAAAATGTGTATGTAGCTTTTTAATTAAAAATATAACAATATTTCTTTACACTGCAAGGTATAAACAGACCCAAACACAAACTTATATATATATATATATATATATATATATATATATATATATATATATATATATATATATATATATATATATATATATATATATATATATATATATATATATATATATATATATATATATATATGTGTGTATATAAAATATATATAATATATATATATATATAAATATATATTTGTGAGTGTGTGTCTGTGTGTGCATATATTCTTAAAACTTGAGTAAATTTATACAACCTTAATTTCGTACAGCTTCAAGGTGAAAATAATACGTGACAAATTAAAGTTTTTACAAGTTTTTATAATTATTATAAATAGTAAAATATTTTTATTTATTTTGACAGGATCATTTTATAGCTTTCGTTTGAATTTCTATGCGTTTTGTTACCTAATAAACAATATTATGAATAATTATGTTTTAATGGACTGTTATGATGACTGTTATGTTTCAATGGACTGTTATTCGCATTATGCATGATTTTCACAAAACTCTTTTTTCATCATCTTATAAGTATCACTGATGTGATACTGAACCTTTCTCTTCTTAATAGTTTTCTATACTGGAAAATGCTTTCTACTTTTCGAAGTATATACTTATATGATAGCGCGAGCAGATATAAGTACGCACATCGAAAATCCATAGCAGTTGAAGCTCCGAGGAGGATATTTTTCTCTTTATCATCTAAAACTGAAATGTTTATATTTTAGTAATGGTATTTTTCAACGCACTTACAGGTAGAATGATGGACCCGTTTGAAGCTTATCACAACATCTTGTGATAGAATTCGGGAGAAAAAGTATGATCATGTAAGTTGGATGACTTCACCTCATTGGATAGGAAGAAAAGTGAAGGAGACATGAACAAAATACAATCAATATATATATACATATATATATATATATATATATATATATATATATATATATATATATATATATATATATATATATATTCAAATGTGGAATGGCCATTTAGTCACTGTAACTTTTAACTCGTCAAAAAATTGACCCCAAAACTCGCAGTGTACAGAAATATTTTTGTGACTTTTACTCGACATGTTGTTCACGTTCTTTAATCTCTGGAATACTGTTTTATTTTTTAATATCCTATGAATATCAATGTGACACTCAGACTTAAGAATGATGAAAACGAAATGAAATTTTAGAGGATATTCTATAAAATGATATTCAAAAACTGTAACCGTGAACATCCTTTCAAATCATAAGCTAAGTAACAAAATCTTACACAGACTAAGCCATTAGGGAAAAGTTACACTAAAGCTTACCACACATAAACCACACATAAACCATGGCTTAAGGAGGAGAATTGGTTTACTCCTCGGATCTTTAATTCCCATGCTAATATATAGAATATTTCCTTCCCAGTATTTTTCTAATATGATATTCAAAACTCCATATTTTTGGTATTTTAGCTGCGTTTGGAAATACTATATATTTAAATGCAACGTACGTCATTTTTCAAGAGAAAAGTTTTTTTTTATTTTAATGCTTAACAGTATTTAAAAATTCAGCTATTTAATGCATTGTTTAAAACAACTTATGAAATTTGAAAAATTTTACAAACCACGGACACTTTGGTTAAGTCTATCCTAAAATTAAAATAAATATTTTATACAAAATTGTCTCACCAATCTGTAGTTATAAAAAATACGAATAGTGAATTTCCAGATAGCTCAATATCTGGTTTCCAGATCAGCAATTGCAACTGATGCATTGAATAAGACCTCAACCTTCGAGACTAAAGGCATAAAAGCGTCAGGTAATTTTATCTCTAATGTGTGGGATTTATTGCTAAGATTCCACTGGTTAAAGCAGTTTCTGCTTTTCCATTTTACAGATGCAGTTTTACCCTACAAATATTGAGGATCTCCTTTGTATATGTCTAGCTGAAAGATCAATGGCCTTTAGAAATGTTTCTCTGTACGATAGATTCTGCTATTACTAGGAATATTCTTAATGTACTCATATTTCCGTTGAACGGAAATTTTATTCAAGATAGTAAGATATAAGAAGGATACTTAGTATAATATTTTAGAAATATTTTAACCAATAGAAATGCTTGTAATCACAAACTCTTTGAAGGAAATATTAAGAACTATATAGCAATAATATATCAAACAGCGAAATTTTCTAGCATAATTTTCGTTCATAGCATAGTTCATAGCATCGTTGTCTAGCATAGTTTCGTTCTTGTTTCACTTTTGCATTTAGACAAATCTATTTCTTTACATGAAACAATGTAATTTTTCACCCAGGGGATTATCAAAATACGTAAATCCCCCACTCTCCCTCTGTGTCAACTATATGGTTTATTTACGGAAATAAATAAACCATACATATTAAATAAACAGTATGCAAAATAATTGCATCTTACTGCTATTTGTGCTTTATTTACGTTGGTTTTCCTGTTTATTCCTCGAGCGCAAATTTTTAATATTTTCTTTTCATACATATTAACCATAAATATTTCTTTTAACGTTGGATTACGTTCCTCGTTAACGGTCCTGCGGAAAGAAAGAAAAAAAAATCAGAGTCCGTCGCAAGTTATAATTTTGGCAGCTTGCCAAACCTAGTAGCAGTAAACAGTTAAACAGAAAAGTACCAAAGTGCGTAAAAAAAATAAAATAAAATAAAAAAAGAGGTAAGCAACGATAAGTAATCATACGTTAATAACCCGCGGTAGTTTCGTTATGAGAGACTACCTGAAATATTTTTTTTTCATTGCACGTGAGAAATATTATCGCAAGTGACAACTAAAATAGTTTCTGCATCATGAGCATCACAGAAATATTTGTCATTAGTCTTTGAATACTTAAGGAAATTAGACTTCAAATCCAGTCTTTTCAAATTTATTCGCTCATTAATATCGAAGGGAATTACAGAAATATCCGCATCTATGCTCTTAATCCAAATGTCTTAGGAAACCGTTTTCCTTGATTTACTTTATTTACCAGAATTCATTTTGTGTCTTTGAACGCCACCAAGTAGAATGTTATTGGCATTTTATGTTATTACTCAAAAGTGAATTGAAGGATTATGGTTATGTTTTTTTTTTTTATTAAGCTAATTCAGATTAATTCATACGCAGGAAAAAAGCAAATGTTCTGCTAGAAATAGATATTAAGCATTGTTAAAAAAATTGTTGTTTTCAAGAATAATTATTGTTTATTAAAAAAATACATAAACATGATTTTATTTTTATTTTTAGACTTAATTTTTTTCGAAATGATAAAGAATTGCCGTTTACACTGAAATGGCAAATAGTACTTACGTCAAGATGTGTAAAGAAAATATGTATTTCGCATATATTTCAAAATCAAATCTTAGAGTGATTTCATTCGTTTTCTTCTAAATCATATATTACATAACTTAGAGGGAATTTGCATTTAACAAATACGTAATAAATGTTTTTTTTTTTATTTAATCTACGATAAATTATACAAAATGGTCATATGATTGGAATTACTTAGTATTTCGCCATCAGGCTGAAAAGCATTGATTTGATTGACGCAGTGAATCGAATTTATAAATTATTCACTGCGACAATCCCATACGTGTGTGTAATATAATATGCAATAATATACAATTTTTCTTTCTTTATCTATATGGTTTACTAGCTGAAGTACCCGGCGTTGCCCTATTTTCAAAAAATAATATGCCTATGTTTTATTCTGAACTATCATCTATATCATACAAAATTTCAGCTCAATTGAAGCAATACTTTTTCACTTATAAAAGAACAAACATGGGCCTATTCGAAATAATCAATAAGTTTGTTTCAAAGAAACACGCTGATTTTTGAATAAAGTTCAATAATTTAAGTTCGATTTATGCAAATTGTGCATAAAATTTTACATAAATTCAAAAACATAAAATTTATCCGTTAAATAAAGTTATGTAATATTATACCAATAAATTTCCAATTGATGGCCAATAAATTGTAAATCCTTTTTTTACCTTAAATGTCCAATAAAAAGCGTAGTTACCTTAAATGTTCCTAAATGTACCTAAAATGTACCTAAAATGTAATAAAACCTTAAATGTTCGAAAATCCTTTTTGTATTTATCAATACCTCCTCCACTTGAATCTTTAAAATATTAAATGTTTTACTGATAATAAATAAAAATATAGTTTGATGTGTTGCTATGGTAACTTGACTATGGTTGAAAAAGGAAATATTGTAAAGGTGAAGCCTCAGTTCAACATTTAGGCCCCTATCTTTCTTTCTACTGATCATATATACATAATATATAGCCTATGTCCATCTGGAAAAATGTACCTTTCAAATAGTGAAAGAATGTTTCAAATAGGTGCAGTGGTTCCGGAGATTACCCTCCACATACAAAATACCCCCTCTCTTTATATATTAGTATAGATTAACCATACGTTTAGAAATAGCTTTATTTAAAAAAATGTGGTTTTGAGTAAAGTTATTACGTTTAAAAGTACTTGAAATGCAGTTTTTAAAATAAATCAAAATTGAAAATGTCAAGCCTGCTTAGTTTGTAACATTACATCCAGATCTTTCCCATATTTTAATATTTTTAAATATTTATGCATGAGAAAAGATTCGAAATAATCTGGTATCTGAATTTATAAAAATTATCTCCGTGATATTTCCGATCTCTTTAAAAACAAAGATGAAATAAATGTTGTTTTTTTTCAGATCCATTTTTTTCAGAACTTTAGCTCGAAGACAAATACTCCAAAGGCATTTTTTTAAGAAATAGAAAAAAATAAATATCTTCAAACACTTTCGTTGAGATACTTTGTTTAAAGAAATAAATAAAGAAAGAAATAATATATATATATATATATATATATATATATATATATATATATATATATATATATATATATATATATATATATATATATATATATATCCTATTTAAAAACACTAGAGATGAAAAACACTAGACCGCGGTATATAATGGCGCACAGTATGCATTTACAGCAGGGTAGGCATAAGAAGATTAGCACAAAATATTATACCAAGCAATGAAATCGTCGTACTTGATACATGTCGTTACATGTGTCTAATAATAAAAGTTCTATAGTACGTAATAAATAAAAAACTTATGGTCCTAACAATTGGGTAGCGTGTCGGCTTTCGGTGTCGCGGGTGCTCGGTTCGAATCCCGATAAGTACCATTAAATATCTTCTTCTCTAGGCCGGATATGAGCATGTTAAATACGTAAACTAGAAAGTCCCTCTATTAGGTACGATAGGGTGGGAAAAGGAAAGATTCACCAAGATGTCACCCCTGGGGGCCCTGTATCAAAATTGAAGTGGCACTTATCTAAGACAGTCTCCGACCCTTGTTGTGTTACTGCAAACCGGAGTCGCCCACCTCAGGCTGCAAAGCCTATATGGACCTGATCTGGTATACTTACTACTGTGGACCATTATCAAGGGGCACAAAACTTATTCTACAGACCTTTTTCGTATTTCGATTAGTGTAAAAGATCTTTGAGATCTTAAAAGCTTCAAACAGGAAACGGGTAGAAAAAAATTCAATTTTGTGAGAAACATCGAACGCTATCTATGCGTAATAAAATATAATTATGATTGACTTATACCGATTACATATTTATGTAATCATAGCTTTTTCTACCTATCAAATGCAATAAAAAACGATATTTTTATTTAAACAAACTATCTGTTGAAAAATTTGAGGAAAAAAATTATTAGGAAGAGAAAAAAATCTGTCGTAAAGAACAACGAGTTGGGAATTTTTTATTATTATTTTTTTTAATTTACCTGTTACGTTCCGGAACTGAATCACCTGATTAATCATTTGTCATGCTCCAGTACCAGATTAATGATGCGGGGAATAATGAAATTTTTGTTTTCTTCGATCTTTTATCTAATCTAAAAATGGATACTTTCTATCAAAGGAGATTTTCTATACTAGCAGATTAAACGCATTCCAGACATTATTATAGACTTTTCATTTCAATCATGCTATTTCTTTTGATTACGTCGATGAAAGTTTAATGTGTTTAGAGTGGAACGTTCCTCTATTATCTTACAAAAGCATTTATTTTTCCACTAAAAGTTTAGCATAGTTTTAAAACTCTGAAAGAAAAGATACCGTATGCGGCGTTTTATTATCTCTTGGATGAACCATTGATATCCTTCAATAAATGTATGGGGACATTTATGAATAAAAATATATATATAATAAAAAATGACCAGTCCATTTATGCATTTTGAGACTACACTGAAGGTTCTACCATATGTGGCTAAATTTGGTATGAGGTTTTTGCTGGATTACGATACAACTAGAACAAGTTTGTTAGGGAATTTTCAATAAACGATACGTGATACAGATGAAGAATTGGAAACATTAAATGTAGTTAATTACGGAAGACAACATGGATTAGTTAGAGATCTGCGATGGTGAAAAATGAATGGGAAAAACACACCCAGCCAACAAATTGAAAACGACACTTCGTATCATTATTTCTTACAGTGATCTCATGGTATAAGTTACAGTTGCAGTAAATATATACGGATAGTTGTACGTAAGAGATTTCGTTACTATATTCGGCAATACCGTCTGACGCGTGTTATTTTCTTTTGGGTGAACTATTGATATCCTTCAATAAACATATGATCATATTTATGAATAAAAAAATGGCCATTCCATGGTTAGGCATTTGAGACTACACTCATGTTTGTACCATACGTGGTTATTTTGGTGGGAGATTTTGGCTGGATTACGATTGACCTAGAATAAGTTTGTTAGTGAATTTTCAATAAACGATACGTGATACAGATGAATAATTGGAAACATTAACTGTAGTTAATTACGAAAGACAACGTGTATTAGTTACATATCTGCGATGTTAAAATATAAATGAGAAAAACATACGCAGCCAACAAATTGAAAACGACAGTTCGTAGTGATCTCATGATATATGTCACGGTTGCAGTAAATATATACGAATAGTTGTACATAAGAGGTTTTGTTACCTTTTTGCTTTAAAATAAAATACAAAATTTTCTTATTAGAGTACAGAATGTACAAGTATAGAGAAATCATCCGAAAAAAAAACATTAAAAAATTTCCAATGTAGGGAAAAATGAAACAAAATTGAATAATAATTATTTATTAGACACAAATAAAAATATTTTTTGCTTTGATAAATAGAGATGTCAAAAATTATTACTTCCTTAATGTGTATATCAAGCTTTGCATATATTTGACTCCAGTACGATTCGATAATTAATTATCAACTTTTTTATACAAATAAGTTACGCAAAATATAAAAAAAACATCAGTGAAAAATAAAGTAAGTTTAATAATTTGATGTTGAATGTTGAAAATTTAAGTCATTATATTAAAAAGATTGACTTGATTATTTGATTAATATTAAAAAAGTCTTTCATTATCATACAATTTGAGTTTGTCTAATTAATGTTATAAAGACCAACATTGATTATGTTATTATGCAATGTTCGTTTTGCCCCGTTGCCTCTTCATATGACTTCTTCGGTTGCTTTCACGAATCAAAATTCTTATGTATAGACGCCCGCAAACTAATTTTATGTTTTATTAAAATTAAATTCTTTTGAAGCTTTTTTATAATTATGTGTTTTTATACAACACTAGCTGAAGTACCCGGCGATGCCCGGGATTTTAAGAATGTTTGTTGTTAACCAAAATCAATTTAAAAATTAACACAGTATAAATAACATAAAAAAATATATGTGAAATGTTATACACGTCTCAGAATATCAGCCTTTCATCATTGTAATACTAAAATCTGAAAAGTAAAAATGTCAAATTCTCTAATGTTTGTTAACCAAAATTAATTTAAAACTAAGCACAGTATAAATAACAGAAAAAAAAACCTTGTAAAATCTATAAATCTATAAATTTATAATAAACTCCTCAGAATTCAGCTAGAATTAGCCTTTCATCATTGGGGTAAAAAAAAGAAGCTGCAATTACAGGTTCAGCAGAAATTTCCAATAGAACAATGATATGACTGCAGCGTTGCCTCTTAAAAAATGAAGTGTTTGATTGAGGGCTGCAAACCATTCAACTCCTCTCCACATTTAACTCCTATAAGCATCCTCTACATATTAAATTCCTTTTCTCTCCATAATAAAGTCCTCAGAATTTTGGTATATTCAGCCTTTCATCATAGTACCACTAAAAACTGAAACATCCTTTCCAGAAATATAAATTTATTAATTTCAATAATTAAACAGACACAAATGTATAAATTACGCAAAAGTTTTTTAACCAACATTTGAATAATTCGTAAATGAAAAAGCATATGAAAATAAAGATAAGAACTTCCGGAATCGAAATTAATTACCCTTAATTTTTAATTAATAAAAAACCAACATAATATGAATAAAAACGATAGTTGTTTAAAACCATATGAAAATAAAGCTATTATAAAGATAATAATAAAAAAAGCATAAGAAAATAATGCTCGCGCATGAAGTTAACGTTACGATATAAAGATAGTAATAATAATATAAACCGCGTGCATAAAATATTTAGCTTTTCAAGCGAAATAAATTAATTTTTAGAAAAAAACTACTTTTAATCGAGAAATTAAATACATTGCACAAAATTTTGATTTTACCAACTTTCCACCCTACAATTTACACCCTACTTCTTTAAATAGGGTGTAAATATTAAGTTTTAACAGCCAATTGAATGCCAGTTAAAAACGATTGATGTTTAAAATCATATGAAAATTACGCTTATTATAAAGATAATAAAAAAAGCATAGGAAAATAATGTGTGCGCATAAAGTTAACGTTACGATATAAAGATAGTAATAAAAATCTATATATAGATATAAAGATAGTAATAAAAATCTATAAAACAGTTCCGTAACTGACTAACTGACTGATTGACTGACTGACATACAAAGTACAGACCAAACCGCTGAACCTAAAGGACTGAAATTTTGTATGGCGATTCTTCTTATAATGTAGGGGTGCACTAAGAAAGATTTTTGAAAAAATTTTCTTACATTTTTTTAAATTAAATTTTTAATCTGTTTTTGTAACCTTTTTCAAGTTTGCATTTAAAATAATAATTTGAGGGTTGTAAAATTTATATCACGAAAAAGATCATAAAAATTCCTTTAAAATGAAATTCTTTTCGAATCTTTACCTCCATTTTCTAATTTTTGGTGAATTTTTAAAGATTAATTTTTACAATTTAATTTATTAAACGCTGATCATGTGATTTCTTTATCTGGTACTTTAAATAAATTTATCGTCACGTAACAACGAAATAGACAAAAAAAATATTTTTTTTCTTGCTAATGCGGCAAACGATTGGACATTATCCAAAAAATATTAAAATACAGTAAAAGATATGTTCCTCAAACTGTACTATATTCTTTAGTATGTCCTATTAGATTTAATTTGAATATTTTCTTCTACATTATTTTGTCTATAAAAATATCCCTTACGATTTTTAAAAAAAATATATTTTTTTGTGTTACGGTTGGAATACTAAAAGTTTAAAATAGTGGCGCCATCTACTGATCGCCTGTGAATCGAGAGTAGCATCTTTCAAAAGTTGTTGGTTATTTATTAATTAAAAATATTGGAAAGTTCTTGTGGATCCGTAAATATACATGTGGTAACAGTTTTATAAATTTATAAATTATCAACCTACACAGTTTATCCGGCGTTGCCCGGGATTTTAAGAATGTTTGTAAACCAAAATCAATTTAAAAACTAAACACAGTATAAATAACATAGAATAAAAAGCATTTGAAATCTTATACGCATGAATAAAAAGAAAACCCAACATAAAAAACCATAAATTTACAATAATTTCTTCAGAATTCAGCTAGATTTAGCGTTTCATCATTGGAGCAAAAAAACCCTGAAAAGTAAAGCATAAAATATATACATTTATAATAAACCACTAAAAGCTGAAAAGGAAAAATGTCAAATTGTCTTTAGGAAAGTAAAGAATTTTGAAAAGTAAAGCTGAAAAGTAAAAATGTCAAATTGTCGAATGTTTGTTAACCAAAATCAATTTAAAAACTAAATACAGTATAAATAACATAGAAAAGATGTAGCCTTTATCATTGCAGCAAAAAATCCTGAAAAGTAAAACATAAAATATATAAATTTATAATAAACCTACCAAAATCCATTAAAAAATTAAACACATTATAAATAACATAGAAAAAAAAGTATACGAAATGTTATACACATTAATAATATGAAAAATAAAATAAAATAAAAATAATAATTTTCAAAAATAATAAAATAAAATAAAAATAATTTAAAAAATATAATAAATAAAAATAATAATAATAATAATTTAAAAAATAATAAAATAAAAGCTGAAATAAAAAAGCCTCCATAAAATAGCGGAAAATACAGGTTTAGCAAAATTTGTACGATCCGTATTCGAACCCGCGTCGTGTAGCATAGTAAAGGAACGCTTTTACCGAATGCGCCACAATTACATGCTGCTTTATTGAGTAAATAGGAAAATATTCGACTAAGATTACTGGAAAGTTGCTATGGGTTGGTGAATATACATGTATTTATGGAGTGAGAGGAGTTTTAAGTCAGAATTAAGTTAGCAGGATAGAAGCTTAGTCTTTAACTCTTCAATAGACACAAAGACATAAGCGAGGGGGGTTGCAGTAGCGATTAAAAAATCTCGTGACACTTAGCGTGATTGATTCGAATTTTCCATCGCGTGCGATAGTGCCAATATGCCGTTGGAGCCGATTTATTTTAGAGTATAAAATCTGACTTGAAAGATTATTATTTTCATTTATTATTCTGGTTTAATATATAACTTGAAACTTTTTGATTTTATTTATTTTTATCTTTTCGCTCGCTGTTTGCCAGCTAACCCTAACGTGGACGCCATATTCAGAGGGATGATTCCACAAAATGTAACAGCTTACATTTCGTTTCAAAATTGTTGGTTTTTTATTAATTAAAAATCAACGGTAATTAATTTCGATTTTTGAAGTTCTTCAGACCCTCGGCTGTTTTTAAAGACGCCTGTATGTAAAATTTCACGATCGTTGCTCCTAAACTGTGTATTTCTATACAGAGAGACAAACATTCATTTTTATATATTAGATATGAATGTTTATAATATATATATGAAAATCTCGAATGCAGACATCGTGATCGCTTATAATCATTACATGTTGTTCGTCAAAGCAAAGTTTTATGCGATTCCAGTTAGAAAACCTGCACAGGAGGGCATGGCTCAGGTGACGAAGTTGCCCCAACTCTTCCTATTGGCCCAGTTGCTTGCGATCAGTTTCATAAATGCACCTGTATAATGTATGTTAATGTAAATTCTTCAAGGCATCCAACGGCAGTTCTTTGAAAAGCACGTATAAAGAAGAGCAATCATACTGTAGACCAAAATCGATTAGAGTATTGATTAGAGTTAATTATTTTAAGCTATCCATGTTAGGGTTAAAAGAAATTAAAACAAAATAATATTTCTCTAACAATTGTGCCTACGAAATTTTTTCACTTTACTTAATTTGAAGCTAACAGAAATTAAAAAAATTAAGAGCTAATCTTATTTTTCTGAACGTTGTAGCAATGTAATCCCAACTTTGGCATAATATTTCATAATATTTGACACGTAGTTTAATGGTAGAGCATAAATAATGTTAATAGCGAAAGCATTTCGTTATCCAAATAAATAATTATTATGACGTAAAAATAAGTTCACTTTGAAGCGCGAAGGTTTTCTATTGCCACCATTGTGATTAAAATAGTTCCATATATAGTTCAATGCCGGTTCAAAATTCTTACAAATACCCATTCTATACCTACGATTCCATCGAAGACACTAGTACTGAACGCCTGGTATCTATCCTATAGGCCATCACACTAGTCGTGAAAAGCAATACAATTAAAAACCAAATATATTGTAAATGTCTAGTTTTTTCATTTTATCCTAAACCAGGTAATTTGTGACAAACACAATAAAAAAATTATTCTTAAATTTGCATTCAACATCTATTAGAAATTTCTTTTCAGTATTTAACTTTAAAATCCTTTCACAAAATATATACAGTTAAGTTTTACTTGAATTTGAAATAAATCTACAACAAATTAGAGCATGAACTGAAGACCTGTTTTATCACAACAGTTAATTTGCATCAAAGACAATAAATTAATATGTTTTAAGGTGACTGCCTGAAAATGCCATTTTTTGACTATTTTGGTCAATTTCATTTTTTGCAAGAATCTTGTATTTCACTCTTTTGTCTTTTCAAAACCGTTTTAATTTTAATTCTACGTGAATTAGAAGCAGAGTTATAGCTATTTAAAAAAACATCGTCTAATACAAAATTGAAGTGACAAACAACTTTTAACGCATCCATTTTTGACTATTTTGGTCAATTTTATTTTGTGCAAGAATCTTGCAATTCAATCTTTATTCTTTTCAAAACCACTTAGATTTTCATTCTACATCAATTAGAAGCAGAGTTATAGCTATTTTAAAAATCATCTTCTTGTACAAAATATAAGTGACAAACAACTTTAAAGCCGTTTTTCTCAGAATTTTTTTAGAACAAATCTCTACCATTATCATGATATTTCACATAATAATGCATATAATTTGATAAAATTTTCAGGAAATATTTTAGGTGCTATTGTTAATGAAATGACGTACAATAATTGATGTATAATAAATATTTTTTTGTTTGGGGCTGTTTTTATAAGGAAAGGAATGACGAATTGGGGAAAATATTCATATTGGAAAATAAAATTGTCTGTATTATTTTTGCATTTTAAAATTTCTCTTAGATTGTAGGTCATTTTAAAGATAACTATTATATCTTTCATGTGTAAGAAGGAAATTAAAATAGTAGCATTAGAATTTTGTTCAGAGTGATAGGCGTTTTAGCTAAATATCATTAAAAATTTCTTCAAATTGACCAATTTATAAAAAAGTATGGTATTTACAGGAAAGTTTTTTTTTATTTTTTATTTTTAAATGCTGTTTTACCATAAGAGACCAAAAAATCCTTAAAAAAACAATTTATTTTTTTTTTAAAAATTGGCTCCGAACGTAGGCAGTCACCTTAAATTTGTGTCAACTATTTTATATTTCTACTACATGTTTACCTTTAAAATCCTTTCTCAGAATATGCGCATAAGTTACCATTTACTTTATTTAAACTAAATCTGCAACAATTTAAAGCGTGAACCGAATTCCCGTTCAGGCTTACAGCCCACCCAATACACGACACATCCTGGAATTTTAAGCTGAAATACTTTCTCTATTTCTTCCTTAAATTATCAATGAAGTTCCATAACTACTTTCTTTTCGACTATCTGAACTTCCGTTGACATTTTGAACTGCTTTGATGGAAATAAAAATCTTTTCGAAAGGGAAAAAAAAAAAAAAATACATCTTTTCCAGAAAATGGGTTGCTCACCTTTCTTTCTTTCTATTGATCAGAATAGGGAAAAAGTCTACTAAAATAGCTCCTATTATTCTGCAATATTAATGATAAATTGAGAAAATTTTGCGGTCGTAAAGTGAGCAATTGCTAGTAATTCCGAAGAGAAAGTTGATGTATTTATATCCTATAACACAATGTCAAAAATATTTACGTGCGTACATTTATCTTAAGGGGACATAGTACCTTGAAATTCATTTTTTTTTAATTCTCAGTTTTTAACTCTATATACAAAATGAGAATAATAAATTTTCTATTTTACTACATTAAAACCTCTTATAATTCAAAATAAGGAATTTTTGGCAGAATAATGCTTGTTTTTCAAAAAAAATTTAAAAATGCTAATGTTTTTCAAAAAGCTCCATACGCATTCTATATGAATTAAAATTCTTAAATTTTGTTATATAAGTTTACCATATATATATAAATATAAATGTGCATTTATTTATTTATTTATTTGTATGAGTATAAAGTCTTAAATTTTTTTTCCTATACTGACTGTTAATTTTTTATGTTTTTACTTTATTTTATGGTCTACAAATTTGAAAAATATTTGCGATTTCAAACAATTATGCACAGTTTTGTGACGAACACTTCAATTAACAATTCTGAGAAATTTGGAAGGTATCAGAAGAAAATAAATACGCATGGAGCCTTTTGAAAAATTGTAGCATTTTTGAAGAACTTTTTGATAAACAGGTCTTATTTTTTCACAAAATACTTATTTGTGAATTCGAGGTATATTCAATGTAGTAGGAAAGAATATTAATTATATGCATTGGGTATATAGTTTAAAATATTGAAAATTAAAGAAGAACGTGAAAGTCCTTTGTCCCCTTGAACATTCTGGCTGTAGAATACGAAATATTATTTTCGTCAAATAAGGCGCATGCGTTGTCTTTCAGTGGATCTATATACTTAATATACATTTTACATTCAGTTCAACTTATATAAAGAACTAAAAAAATGCAGTATTATCATTCTTACTTATGGATTTTATAACTTTCTCTCCATTGTTCAGAGTAAGAAAAAGTCTACTAAAATAGCTCCTGCAATATTAATGATAAATCGAGCAAATTTTGCTGTCGTAAATTGAGAAAATGCTAGTAATTTCGAAGAGAAAGTTGATATCTCCATGTTCTGACACACAATGTCAAAAATATTTACGTGCGTACATTTATCTGAAACATTGTGGCTGCAGTTACGAAATATTATTTTCGTCTAGTAAGCAGATGATTTGTCTTTAAGTACATCTGTTCATTTAATATACATTTTACATTATGTTCAACTTATAAAAGGAACTAAAAAAAAAATAGTACTGTTATTCTAACTTATTGTTATTCTAACTTTCTCTCTATTGTTCAGAGTAAGAAAAAGTCTACTAAAATAGCTCCTGCAATATTAATGATGAATCGAGCAAATTTTGCTGTCGTAAAGTGAGAAAATGCTAGTAATTTCGAAGAGAAAGTTGATATCTCCATGTTCTGACACACAATGTCAAAAACATTTACGTGCGTACATTTATCTGAAACATTGTGGCTGCAGTTACGAAATATTATTTTCGTCTAGTAAGCAGATGATTTGTCTTTAAGTACATCTGTTCATTTAATATACATTTTACATTATGTTCAACTTATAAAAGGAAATAAAAAAATTAGTACTGTTATTCTAACTTATTGTTATTCTAACTTTCTCTCTATTGTTCAGAGTAAGAAAAAGTTTACTAAAATATTTCCTGCAATATTAAATATTAATCAAGCAAATTTTGCTGTCGTAAAGGGAGAAAATGCTAGTAATTTCGAAGAGAAAGTTGATACATTTATATCTTAAAACACAATGTCAAAAATATTTTCGTGCGTACATTTATCTTAAAAATTGTAGCTGTAGTTACGAAATATTATTTTCGTCATATAAGCGCTTGCATTGTCATCCAATAGATCTGTATATTTAATATACATTTTACATTAAGTTCAACTTATATACAGAACTAATAAAATGTAGTTCTGTTTTTATAACGCTTTCTCTATTGCTCAAAGTAAGAGAAAGTATACAAAAAAAGCTCCTCCAATATTAATGAAAAATTGAGCAAATTTTACGGTCGCAAAGTGTGCAAATTGTAGTAATTTCAAGAGAAAGTTGATGTCTTCATGTTCTGAAACACAAAGTCAAAAATATTTCCGTGTATCTACTTATAATTAAACATTGTGGACGTGGTTAAGAAATATTATTTTCGTCATATAAGCACATGCATTGTCTTCAAGTAAATCTGCATATTTAATGTATATTTTGGAGCAAAATTCAATTTATAAGAAGTATTTATAAAATCTTGTAATGAGATTCTACCTTTCTTAAACTTATAAAAATGTTTATAACCTACTTTTACCAGGTTAGAAGAAATAAATGACTTGAATTTTACGATATGACTAAATATAACAGTTGTGGGAAAAAGAAATGTTACTAATTTATGAAATTCCGATTTGTTATAATAACAATAATTACTATGATTAATATTCTAGGATTTTTGTATAATTTTGAATGATAAATTATTCACATGCGAACGAAAAGCATTGCTAATGACTCAAAATAAAGTAGAAGATATTCCTGCATTTCAACAGACTTTACATTTTTCGTTAAATAAGGAACTATTTCCTAAAGTAAATAGGAAGTATCCCTTAAAATAGTTTGAATATTTCTGAAAATAGATCTAATTATTTAAACTGTTCAGTTT
The DNA here is from genome assembly GCA_907164885.2 of Dolomedes plantarius. Taxonomy (NCBI): domain Eukaryota; kingdom Metazoa; phylum Arthropoda; class Arachnida; order Araneae; family Dolomedidae; genus Dolomedes; species Dolomedes plantarius. The sequence goes on along the minus strand of OU015492.1, from coordinate 211,767,975 downwards.
GGGCAGCATGATGAATGTTATACAATTTAAAGTATACAAACACCATTAAATCATAAACACACTGCATTATAACATTTTGAAAGAATTTATTTTGTGACAAATTGCATGTTTAATTTGAAAACTAATAAACGACTGTAATATTTAACTCTGAAGCCTAATATCTATTGAAAATTTATCTTTGTGTCTTTAAAATCATTTTATAGGTTAAAGCAGAATCCTTGATTATGCAATGCATTTGTAGTATTTCATGAACATTGCATAAGTGATAGCATTTCCATTTCCTGAGAAAAAATAAAGATTGAAAAGATAATAATTATATGGTAAATAATTTATTTATAAATGTCCATTTTGGCTGGGAAGCTTGAAATTTCTGGACAATTTTTTTCAAATGAACTGTAGAGGATCATATAAATCAAATGATTGATATATATATATATATATATATATATATATATATATATATATATATATATATATATATATATATATATATATATATATATATATATATATATATACAGGGTGAATTTTTAAATGACACTATTCAGAGCCATTTGTAGCCATCTGACAAAATACCACCAAAATTGACAGAGGGACTAAGGACGACATGGGAAAGAGTTTCCGTGAAAAAAAAATAGTTCCAAAAGTCACTGATAGTGGACGATATGGCGCTGTTGTTGTCGGCGCACCCTAGAATTTGCATAAAAATGAAGTAAAACATCAAAATGCAAATTCATGACTAAGTACTGCAATTTCAGTATTTTGGGCAATAAAGATCGGTGCGGAGTCTGTTACGCCTTCGCTTTACAGAAGAAAGGGTCATCAGTCGCTTTTTTCCACTTTCATGGTCACTTGGCTTCCCGGACGTAACCCATGTGACATTTTTATGTGGGGTAATTTAAAGTCTAAGATGTATCTTGGTGGAGTCTCGAGCTTCGCGGCCCTAAGGACAACATATCCCGGAGTGTGATGAACATTCCTGGTGACATGTTACGCTTGGCCGTTGAGAACGTAGTATTCTGGATACAATATATCGTCCACAAAGACTGTGGTCACATTGAAGAAGGGAGAAGTGAATTTGCGGCATAAAGTGGTGTTGCAGGCAAAATTTCTTTATTATTCATTTGTCTGCTTAGAACTTTTTTGGTATTCATCCCTTATCTTTATAGCCCGAAATACTGGCGTTATAGCCGAATACATAGTCGGGAATGTGTATTTTGATGTTTTATTTACCTTTTATGGCAATTCTTGGAAGCGCTTAGTATAACAGCGCCGTATCTTCCCCTATCGGCGACTTTTGGAACTATTCGACTTTTGGAACTATTTTTTCCACGGAAATTTTTTCCCATGTCGTCTTTAGCCCCTCTATCAATGTTGGAGGAATTCCGGCGGGTAGATGGCTACAGATGGCTCTGAGTAATGTCAGTTTAAAAAAAAACAAAAAAAAACTTGTATATATATATATATATATATATATATATATATTGTAACGAGGAATTCGTTCCAGATATCATTAATTTAACTTGCGCTATCAGCCCAACCAAATTAACTATTTCTGGAACGAATTCCTCTTTACAGAATTAATTCTGTACCTCGTTACAGGGGCTTCATTCGAGGCTTCTGTTCCTCGTTATGTATATATATATATATATATATATATATTATATATATATATATATATATATATATATATATAGATAGATATATATATATGTATATATATGTGTATATATATACGTATATATATATATATATATATATATATATATATATATATATATATATATATATATATAGATATATATATGTATATATATGTGTATATATATACGTATATATATATATATATATATATATATATATATATATATATATATATATATATATATATATATATATATATATATATATATATATATATATATATATATATATGTGTGTGTGTGTGTGTGTGTGTGTGGTAATAAACGGAAAGACTCTTATTCAAATTTTCTTTCAAAGTAAGATTAAAATACAGTTTCAAATTTTTAAATTCGTGTACTCACTAATCTCTTGGATTAGATGTAATGTTGCTTCCTAGAAAGACAGACTGGCCCCTCTAGATTTAATCCCAGGAGATATTTCAATTGTAATTAGCATTAAAGAAAATGTTTTTGTCGATTTTGTTAGACATGATTGACGGGTGTTTTACAGATCTGGGGAGAAAAATTTTCGGTCCAACAAGAGAGATAGCTTAATGAGTCTAACTTCCTCTTGATTTCTAAAAAAAAGATTTAATTTTTTACCTGATATTTAAATGCGTTGAAACATTTTAGAAAATGAGAAATGTTTAGTAAGTAGTACTTGTTTTGCTACGTGAACGCTGAATTTGGGACGACATTGGATTTCCTGAATATTTAAATATCGTTATTTTAAAGGTGATGATAAAAACACCATAATAATAAAAAATTATACAACTTTACTTTTATAAAAAATTTCAATTATTGTATGCAAAAATGCAATAATATCACTAATATTATATAGAAAAATGTATTGTTTCTCCTTTTGTTTTCAGATTATTTTTATAAGGAAATAAATAGTTTTCCAACACATGACACGCGTGTCATCTGTCTATTTTAAATAAAACGATACAATGTTTTCATGTTTAAAATTTAATTACAACCTGCTAATTCATTTCAATATTCCTGTCAAATTTATTCATTTACCTTTCTAATAAAAGATTCTTAAACAAAAAAAATACCGTGCATGATATTATTGTGTTTGTTTTATAAGCATTGATAATACTTTTCATTATTTTCTTAATATCACCAGAAAATGTATTGATTTTTTTTCCTTTTTTTATGAGCCTTTCAAATGAAGTTTCCATGCACAACAAACATCTGTATTCATGGAAACGTCAAGCGTGATGGCTTATGGCGGTACTCCACTAAAAACTGTCTTTAAGATAAGCGTGCAGCTTTCTGGCAAATATTGACAGATCATAATCTCTGCGTGCCTATGGAAAATTAGAAATTGGATAATATTGTTTTTCGCTATATTTATAAACCGTATGTAGGACAGGCATTGAATTTTTCATGAAAACTTATGATGCATTAATGAAAACAATATCTATAATCCTTTAACGTTGAAGTTGCATACGGAAATACCTTTTAGATTTCGTTATATATATATATATATATATATATATATATATATATAGCATGCCTATGACACAATATTTCAGTCAACTGATTCTGTTATTAAGAGGGTCCAGGACACAAAATTGTTCGAATTTTCGAAAAAAAAAGTTATTGCATTAACATTTTTTTTGTTCTTTTTCGCTTAAAATGACGTTTAAAGCATATTTCTATCTTAATTAGGACAGGATATTATTTTTTTTAAACATTCTAATAGTAGCCAATCATCGTTTTAATCTGTAAGTGCGTTTTTCTTCATGTTGGGTTTTTTTCACCATTTCTCGTCTTTAAATTGTTCCGAACCGTTAAAGATAAAGAGTTGAAACTTGGAAAATGTCTTTTCAACTATTTTGCTTTAATTTTGATTCAGCAAATTTGAAAAAAAAATATTTAATTTTGAAAATATGATTTTTTAAATATAAGTTACATAGTTATTTTGTAATTTTTAATCTAAATATTTTTAATTTCTCTAAAAATTAATATTTCAAAAAATTCTGAATCAAAATTAAAACTTATATATTTCTGTTTAATAAAATGAAAAAAATTTGAAATTTGACAAATAATATTTCGAGTTATAAAGATTTTAAATCATCCTACTTTTATTAAAAATTTTAAATTTATAAATTTTTTTAAAAACTTGTTGAGAAAATGTATGATTTGATTTTGTTTATAAATTATATGGCTGACCATCACAAAAAATTCGAAATTTTAACTCAATAATTAAATTTTTTTAATGTGTCCAGGACCCCCTTAAATATTTTTAAAAGTGAATCAACCAACAGCATATGATAGTATTAGATATTGTGAACAAGATAGCGATCTTGTGGATTTTTATGATCGTTTCTTGCCACCTGAGCGTACTTTATAGAGTGGTTTGCGTGTGCATAATTTACGTTCTTATGCATACGTTAGTTAACATATGTATTTTCATGTACGTATCATATGTGAGAAATGTGTAGCTTTAAAATTGTTTTGTACAGTATTCTCGACTTTTTTTCCTGCTTTTCAAATTTAAAAAAAGTAACCTGGACTTATATTTATGTTTATGAGTTCGTGTAGGTTTTATATTTCAATGCAGATAAAAATGTTATCTCACTAACTACGCCATCCCTCCAACGCACATAATTTCTTTAAGATAAATTAAAACATTTCCTAAAATTGTATGATATATGTTTATTGCTTGGCAAACCTATTAAGAACTTTTTTTAATTATATGAGAGAGATTAGGAATTTAAACAACTGTTACATTGTGTACATTGTTTATACAGTTCATCTTCTCTAGAGTAATTTTAGCATACATTTAAATCTTTTAGTAGTTTGCAGGTTACTCCTTTAATTACATAAGCCAATTTAAATATACCTTGTAATCATGAATACTTAATATGTGATACTATTTTAAATGAAGTAAGACAAGAGTGTTTGTTTTCCGACTCTGAATAGCAGTTTACTTTAAATCAAATTATTTTAGCGAGAATGAAACTGTTGTTTGCTCCAGGAATCTCTTCTAATGGTTGTACTATTTTAGCATAGGGAGTTCTTAAATTTATTTCTTGCAGTGCAAACCCAGAATACCCTGCATTGTAAATGAAGGCACATGATACCTATCAAAGGAAATTGACGATGAATTACCCTAAGTGTATGCAGGTGTATCAAATAACTACGTCTACTCTGTAAACAAAGACAATGGATCTCTCAACATCTTCAACATTTGCTAAGACTTATTGGCTAAATACGATAAACGAATTTAGATTTTCGGGCACTCTTATGTGATTAAATTTTCTACGTCTTATTACGAACTGATCTATAGAAAGCTATGCAGAATTGTGTAGTTTAAAACGGTATGAATTGATTTCGATACGTTGAAATATATGAATTAATGATTTTAATGAGTCTAGGATTATTGAATACTTGAATACAATAATGGATATTGAATATTCAATAATTGAATCTAGCCGAAGATATAAATATTAATTGTTAAAAAGCACTCCAGATTTTTATGTTTGAAATTCCAATACAAATTAATAAGACGTAAACTTAGTGGTACATTAAAAAAATTGGAATATGTTATTAAACCGCGAATACGAGTTAAAATGTAATAATTATAGAATACTTAAAAATATAAATAAATTATACTTAAATATATATGGGTTACATTATTTATAGCAGTGTTTTTCTTTGCCAGAATACTTAGAAATAAAATTATATTTATGTATATTAAAACTAGCTGAATACCCGTGCTTCGCTTTGGAGTACATTCAAATTAAATGCAACGATCAATATATGCAAATAATGGCAAAAAAGTATTTATAAAAAAATCGTAACGAATATTTCTATAGACGAAATTATGTCGAAGAAAATATTCAAATTAAATACAATGTCCATTGTATGCAATTAATTTGTATGTTTAATATCCATAAAACATACTAATTTGTATCAAATTCTTAAAAAACTTCCATATCAATTATCTACTGGTTAAATTTTATTTTTTTACTGTATTTTAAAATCAGAAATCAGAAAATGGAGGTAAAGATTCTAAAAAAAATTCATTTTAAAAGAATTTTTATGATCTTTCTAGTCATTTAAATTTTATAACCCTCAGAATAATATTTTAAATGAAAATTTTAAAAGTTACAAAAACAACTTAAACATTTAATTTTAAAAAAAATCTAAGATGAACTTTTCAAAAATCTTTCTTAGTGCACCCCTTACACTATAAGAAGAATCGCCATGCCAAATTTCACCCCTTTAGGTCTAGCGGTTTGATCTGTGCGTTATCTGTCAGTCAGTCAGTTACGGAACTGTTGTATATATATATATATATATATATATATATATATGTATAAAATAGTTAAGGGACAATATTTTATTACATATACTTTTTGTAAGAATCGAGAGCAAACATACAAAATATTGAAATCCTTGTATAAACAGAATTATGTAGTCATTTAATGAAAAAAAAATGGTACCCAAATTCCTTTCGAAACATATCAGAACTAAAGTTCACTTCCATTCAATTATTATAAAATTGCAAAAATAGTCTATATGGTCTTAGCTGTATGGTTATTGCTGTAAATAAATGAATCTGAAAAATTAAAAAAATTTAAAATACTTCGTGAAGTGGTTCCTACATGTGGAAAAAATATCGTCTTAGCTTATCCAATGGAGAAACGTATGTCTTTGACTTTCTGATACAATGCAAATGTTATATTTTATACAATTCACAGAATTTTAAATTTTTGTTTTGCGCGGTGGTAATTTCTCATAAGATGATTCGCCTACATATACTGCGGGTTCTGTTGGCTTAGACATAATGTGAGCTCTCAGTACAAGACGTTTATGTGTTTTTTAAAGGAGAGGAAGACAGAGAAGCATCCATATATCGACATAGATTCCAACGCAGGTCAAGGCGTTAAAAATTTGTGATGCTAAGCACAATTCCCTGTTGGCGTTGCTTCGATAAAGTTAGAATAGAAGAAAAGGGTGATTATTTTTTCTTTTTGTTATTAATGGATTCTTCTCACAGATTTTAACATTGTTTTTTACATATAAATATTTAAATACCTCTTTTGCCGTGGAATGGAAATAAAGGGTGATTTAAGTTTGGTGGTTTTATTTGTCATTAATGAATTCTTTACACAGGTATTGATATTTTTTTCATCCATATAATACAGAAATACGCTTTTTGCCGTGGAATGGCAAAGCAGAGTGATTTGAGTTTTGTTGTTTTATTTGTTAATAATGAATTATTTTCACAGATACAAATATTTTTTTATTCCATATAATACAGAAATACCCCTTTAGCCGTAGAAAGGCAAAACAGGGTGATTTAAGTTTTGTTGTTTTATTTGTTAATAATGAATTCTTTTCACTGATACAAATATTTTTTATTCCATATAATACAGAAATACCCCTTTAGCCGTAGAATGGCAAAACAGGGTGATATCAGTTTTGTTGTTTTATTTGTTAATAATGAATTCGTTTCACAGACATTAATGGTTTTTTATCCATATAATACAGAACTATCCTTTTTGCCGTGGAATGGCAAAACAGGGTGATTTATGTTTTGCTGTTTTATTTGTTAATAATGAATTCTTCTCACAGATAAAAATATGTTTTATTCCATATAATATAGGAATACCCTTTTTGCCGTGGATGGCACAACAGGGTTATTTAAGCTTCGTTGTTTTGTTTGTTAATAATGAATTCTTTTCAGAGATTTCAACTGTTTTTCACTCCACGAAATACTGAAATCCCCCTTTTTTCCACGGAATGACAAATAAGGTGATTGAAGATTTTTTTCTGATAATAAGGAATGTTCTCACAGATTTTAACAATTTTTTCAACCCATAATATTAAAACACTTTTGTTGCCATAAAATGGCAGACAGCGAACTAAAAGTATATAACAAATGAAAAACAAAAGAAGGTGATTCTTCTTTATTTGCTAACTAGCTGAAAACCCGCGCTTCGGAGTACATTCAAATTAAATACAACGGTCAACGTATGCAATTTATGCCAAAAAATAAATATATATATTTATAATAAATGCGACGATCAATGTTTACAATTGATGTAAAATATATATCTATCTATCTATATATATATATATATATATATATATATTTATATATATTTATAAAACAATCGTAAGGGATATGCATTTTTTTTAATAATATCCAATCGTCTGCTGCATTAGAAAGTGAAAAAAATATTTTTTTTGTCTATTTAGTTGTTACGCACGTGACGATAAATTTATTGAAAGTACCAGAAAAAGAAATCACGTGATCAGCATTCAATAAATTAAATTCTAAAAATTAATCTTTAAAAATGCACCAAAAATCAGGAATTGGAGCTAAAAATTCTAAAAAAATTTCATTTTGAAGGAATTCTTATGATCTTTCTCGTGATATAAATGTTATAACCCTCAATGTATTATTTTAAATGCAAACGTAAAAAAAGTTTAAAAAACAGCTTAAAAATTTTATTTTAAAAAATCTAAGAAGAATTTTTGAAACATCTTTCTTAGTGCACCCCTACACTATTAGAAGAATCGCCATGCAAAATTTCAGCCCTTTAGGTCTAGCGGTTTGGTCTGTGAGTTGTATGTCAGTCAGTCAATGAATGAATGAGTCAGTTACGGAACTGTTTTATATATAAAGATAATGAATCTTCTCGTATATCTTCAACTATTTTTTTAACCCATATAATACTGAAATCACCCTATTGCCATAGAAATTCAAAATATATATCAAAGTTTTGTTTTTTATTTGTTAAGAATAAATCGTTTCCCAGGTTTAAATTACTTTTTTTGAATTCATATGACAAAAAGGGAGATAAAAATTATGTGTTTCATTTTTTTTTTTTAATAATGAAACATTTCATGATTTTTAACCCGGCAGTACCCGCGCAGGGTATGACATACCCACCACGCCGCTTTTTTCATTGTTCCTTCCTAGCCTTTTTTGGAAAATGGATGAATCCTGGTGTAGCTGACTCTAAGGTCATGACCTTGGTGGGGAACAACTTGTGGGCGATTTCTAAAAATAGATCTTTGGATATCGCCTGGTCGGGTGTGTCATACCCTCCGCGAGTATTGCTGCTATAGTTCCTAGTACACGATCACACTTTAAATTCGTTCTTCCGATATGGCACGTTATCGCAGTTATGATGAAGAAATGCGACATTTGAGAAATTTATTGGATACTATATCTTCCGATGAAGAAAGTTTTAGCGAAGATGATGAGGAACTAGATGATGAGGAATATAATAGTAATCATGATTCATCAACTGAAATCGACTCAGATTTAGAAGATGTGGATTCTCATGAAAATAATTGTTTTATAGGAAGAGACAGTAAAACAGTTTGGAATAAAGAGAAATTCCGTCCTAATGTTCGAGTTTCTGCAAAAAACATTATTACGAAACTCCCTGGAAATACATGCATTTCAAAAGATGTCACTACTCCTTTAGAAGCTTGGAATTTACTTATCTCTCCTGAACTAATTCAATGTTTAGTAACATGCACAAATATTTTTATCAAATCGATAAAAGAAAGTTTTTCCCGAGAGAGGGATGCAAAAGATACTAATGAAACTGAAATTAAAGCATTTATTGGACTGCTATATATTTGTGGTGTACATAAATCGTCACATGTAAATGTAAAAGATCTCTGGGCAATAGACGGCACAGGAATAGAAATATACCGCACAACTATGTCCGCAAACCGTTTTAAGTTTCTGATGCGATGCCTACGTTTTGATGATATTAGAACTCGTCAGAGCAGGAAAGATTTAGATAAGTTGGCTCCGATACGAGAATTCTTCGAAACATTTGTGGAAAACTGTCAAAAATCGTATAATATCGGGGAATACGTAACTATAGATGAGAAGCTGGAATCCTTTAGAGGGCGATGTCCATTTCGGCAATATATGCCGAAAAAACCATCAAAATATGGTATAAAAATTTTTGCACTCGTCGATTCAAGGATATTTTACACTTGGAAGATGGAAGTATACGCTGGTAAACAGCCAAACGGACATTTTCAGTTAGATAAGAGTCCAAGTAGTGTTGTGAAGAGGTTGATGGGACCTCTCTATAATTCAGGACGCAATTTGACTGTAGACAACTGGTATACATCTTATCCCCTTTCACAGGAACTTTTGAAGAAGAAAATAACTATTGTTGGAACCATGAGAAAAAATAAAAAAGAAATTCCTCCGATATTTTTAAATTCAAAGAACCGAGAACTGTACTCCTCAATGTTTGGTTTCCAAAAAGAAACAACAATTGTTTCATATACACCCAAGAAAAATAGGAATGTTCTTCTACTTTCAACAATGCACAATGATGACGCAATAGATTCATGTACAGGAGAATCAAAAAAACCCGAAATAATAACTTTCTATAATCTAACTAAAGGAGCAGTGGACGTTGTTGATGAAATGGCTGCAACATATTCAACGGCTAGAAAATGTAATCGTTGGCCCATGACAATATTTTTTGCATTATTGAACGTTGCTGCGATAAATGCGCGAATTAATTTACTATCTACAAAGAAACCACCTACTCAACATCAAACCAGACTCTCATTTTTGAAATATTTGGGGTTTCAACTTATAGAAGAATACAAGAAAAGTAGGAGTCAGCGAACAATGCTTCCACGAAATTTAAAAGAAAAATTAGGATCTAGTGGAGACATCGCACCACCTGCAAAGAGGGCCAAAGGAATATATAAAAGATGCACTGAATGCCCTAATAAGAAGGACAGAAAAACTAAATTTATTTGTGAAAGGTGTGATAAACATACATGTATGGAACACATGGCATGTATTTGCAGAAAATGTGCAAACTAAATGTAAGTAGCATTTTTAAATATATGTTTACAATTGTATTTTTCTATTTTTTATCTTTTTTTACATTTCGTGTATGGATTTTACGGTAGAAAACACAATGAAACACCCTTGGGTATGAGATACCCGGCGCGAGTATTTACGTTCGTTTTTGTCGCGCGGGTCATGCCGGGCTAACTATTTTTCCCAATCCGTATAATGCAAGGAGAAAGTTTAAAAAATATTTCCAGTATTGTATCGAGCTTTAATATCTCGGAAAGATTGGAGTGTTATGTTCACCATTATTTCTCCCCTACGTTTCGAGAAAAGGATACGTTATGTCCAGATGGAGTGATACATAAGAGGGATCCAGAGATATAGCGAACGAGAAAACACTTCTAAATACTTTCCGCAACAGCTGCTCAGCTACGGACGCGTCGTGAAGAGAGGATCGTTTTGTATAAATAATCAAAAGAGGACATCTGGTCTGCAGAAGTTAAACACTGACAGTTTTAAAGAGGATATCTTGAAATGAAAGAGGTTTGGAAATTTCTCCCGCTCGTTCTGTTAAGTATGGCTTTTAAAAAACTGAATTATCAAAGTCAGAAATTAATCCGCAGAGAAGTTTAATGTAAAGAATAATATTGTAGAAACTTGGTGTAATTTTTTTTTTTAAATCTTATAGGAGGAAATTGGCCTTGACATTAATACAGGAATATAAATTATGCATTCTATTAATAAATTTATAATTCCTCTTATATTTCACAATTTATTTCTCCACAAAAAAATGTGAATTTATATAAAATGAACAGAATTTATATAATGTGACAGAATTTATATAAAATGAACAGAATTTATATAATGTGACAGAATTTATATAAAATCAACATTTTTTCCCTCTGAGAGAAGAATTTGGTATTATCTCACAGGTATATGAAATTAACGTTGTAAAATCTACTTAATGTATAAGACATAATTGTGGAAAATGAGAAATCAAAAACTGGTGTTCAAATTCCTGGTGTTCAAAGATTAAAATTTTAATATACATCCAGTGTCTTGAAAGAAGCCTCAAGTCAATCATTAACATTTCAAAATTACTATTGCGTAATTACGGTGTAAGTTATTAATATCATTTATAAACTTATAAAACATAATTTTCAGCAACTCCATTTTATATTTTTATAGAGTTATTCTCTTAACCCTTTGAGGGGCCCCGTTTGCACAGTGCAAATGCCTAAATCTAGTCTTTTTTCCCTTGCATTCAATCTATTCCAGTTAAATGAGCAGAAAAGTGGCTAGTACTGCCATCTGTTATCAGTTTAAAGAAGTAAAAACATTTTGCAACCTTTAAATAAAAAATTTTCAAGGTTATTTAGGTTAAAAAAATCGGGGGAAAAATCTACATCGTGCAAACAGTGGAGTTTGTTGCCCCTGAAAGGGTTAACGTCTTTTAATTACTCTTTGCAATACACGTACTATATAAAAGAAGACGCAAAATGAAATCCTACAAAACTTTTGTTTATATCTTATCCGTCGTTAAATTGTCCCATAAATGGCTCCCATCAATAATTAATTATATGTAAGATTAAAAGGAAATATGATCAGACTTCTTTAAAGGCATAGTATTTTATGCAATGGAAAAACATCATAGTTTCAAACATAGAAAAAAGTTTTTGTTTCAAAATTATTTTCTACGAGACCATTCCATTTGAATCTCACAAAAAAATAAATCCATGGAAGAAAATTATTTTTTTCTTAAATCTGCAATTAACGAAAGCCTTTTCTTCTATCATAGCCCTTTTTTTCTACATCTCTTATGCCCTCAGATAAAAGCCATGTTTCTGTAAAAAGTTTAGGTATATATTTAGCTGATGCAGGTAGAAAAAATAAAGAACCTGCAAAACATCCTCGACTCTTTAGTTCGTTGATAAGATTATATACTTTCCGAGACGAAACTTCTTTGAAAAATCATCGCCCCGAGTGTGTGTAATAACTTTTATTATATTTTTCTCGGCTAAAATATATGTCTTAAAAAACCTGTCTTAGAATCCTAATCAGATAAAAAAAATAATAGCAGAATACTAACCACAGATGTAGTAACACAATACGCTTGGAACACTCCACTTCAATTTCTCTAGGGACTTCCGCGATGAAAAGTTTTTTAACAAATAATTTCTTTGCTCTATTCTCAACAGGGTTTAAGGTTCTATGTCTTCCTAAACGATGAGTAAATGAAATTTCCGAGCAAGTGTTGGAAAAATTTCTGCTTTACTTCTTAATTGAAATTACGTCGAGTTCTTTCTTGTCTGTGTGCGTCAAGACTTTCTCTTCGGGAAGAAATCCTTACTTGTATTAGGATAATCAGTGAAATACTTGCGTTTTGTTAATGAAATCGATTTGAAATAAAATTATTCACGTGTATAGGTATGACTTTAGAGGCAACTTTATTCAACCGCGATAATCATAAAACAAAATTTAACAATATCATATAACCACGCATTACCATGAAGAATATGAAATGAAATAAAGAATTTATTTGTTTTTATAGTATTCAATGACAAAAATTAAAACATACTGACGAGTATCATTTACATTTATTCAATCGCCGGATTGAAAGTTGTTTTTTTTATTTCCCTCTGGTAGTTTAAAATTCATGAATAAATATTTAGAATACTGCAAAATCTATAGGACATGATAACATATCCTGAAAACGTTTCTTCTTCTGTTGACGAAACTATGTATATTGAAATAGAATACGTAATTGGCTTGTATCTATTTGCATATCCGTTTATGTTCTATGATAATGGAAAGTATGCCTTTAGTTAATTACACTATATAAATTTGCATTTTGAAAATGCTTTTCGACAATAATTCCTAGTACCTATAATCACATACAAATTTTGTAACTAAAATAAAATATCCAATAATTTTTTGTTTATTGAAATTGGACACATTAAAATTGTATCAAAGTTTAGAGGTCATGAAAATCTTTTAATTACCTAAAAGACTGTGCTTTCTTTATTTTCTACGGATTTCAGAATTCTAGGGGGGGGGGAGATTTATATTCTAGTTAAACTTGATCATATTATACAGTTTGCAGATTTTCTTAACGGATATCAAAATAATCGAGTATTGAAATATGTTTTCTAAGCCTTTAAACAAGACTTGCATTCTTACTAACTATAGTAACTAACGATAAAATAAAAATCCATGTGAATCTTTATAAAATCAGTTTAAAATAGGAAATGGTGTAGAAATCTTTAAATAATTACTTTTTTAAGGATTCCCGATTCCTTTTATGTTTGTCCTGTTTTCAGAGTCAATTAGACCTTAAATGGCACGCATGGTAAGAAGTTAGAATAAATATACATTTCTCATATTTTGTTTTACTTGAAACATAAATATTATTGTTATATAGTAGACCTGATACTAAACACGAAATTAGAGAAAAATAAAAATCACAGAAAATGGCTTGCACGTTACCATCATCATAAACGTATTGCCAGTTACATGGAAGAAATGACCAATTTTACCTTTAAATATTGATGTTTGTAAAATGTATTTATATTTTGATTTATAATTTAGGTAATACCAAAATTAATATACCTTAAATTAAAATTATTATGTTCTGTGATAATATGAATTTTTCATGAGCATGTAAACAGGTCACTCGAATTCAAGGGTATATAACTAAATGATAACATGAAGATTCACATTTTGTCATTGAAATCTATTTTTCCGAATCAGTTCTAACCTTAATTTATCAGGCATGATAAGAGGTTCGGTAAAATATACATTCATTTATACTGTTTTACTTGAAATATGCAAAGATTATTTTTACGTTGCGGCCCTGATACAAAGAACAAAATTAGGGAAAAGTAAAATTGTAAAAAAAAATGTCTCAAACGTTATCATCATCATCATAACAGCATTGCCAGTTACGGGGAACAAATAGCAATTTTACCGTAACCTATTGATGTTCGTATAATTTACTTATATGTTAGTTTATATTAAGATACAAACAAATACAATACTTAGATACTATCAAAACTGCTGTACATAAAATGATAGTATTTTAATAAGTTCGATCTCAACATAATCTTAAAAAAATTAAATGTTTTTCATTACAGTTGAAATGGAAATAGAAACGAAAATAAGTTCCTTAATATCAACCATTCAAAAATTAAATTACACGTCCTTTAAATTTAAAGCAACTTCCCATTGATGTAGTTTAACGGGACGCCATTTCTTTAAAGTCAGTAATATTTAACTACCATTTCATGCCTGTATGGAAAGGATTTTTGTTGTTGTTATCATGATAAAAGATTTCAGGTTAGCTTGTCATTGAAAGAGTTATGTTCACGTTTTTTATGGACTTGAATGGCAACTACTTCCATTAAAGTGGCTAGAGTAATAAAGCATTATTAATGATGACTCTAAACGTATTGTAATGTTTTGGTGTATCATCAAGCCTACGAGGACCAGACCGTTTATATTTGCGTGACTAACTGCTGTGTAGCGTCTAGTCTCGTCCATCAAGCGAATTATTTTGAAGAAGGGAATTTCTGCCTGTGTTTGCTGGTGTGTAGAGGCTAAATATTGGTAAATGTTATCGGTACAATGCATTTTATATCTGAATTTACTTTGGTATAAATTTATGGTTTGCATGCTCAAGAAATATTAATCGAAAGTGATAAATTTTAGATGACTTTTTATAATCAACTTTGTTAATACCCCTGATTCATATGCTTCAGATAAATTTAACAACACAATAGTGTTTGCAAGAAGAAAGCAAATTTTTGGGACCAAAAGTTTTTGTTTGTTAAGAAGCAGAATATGAACAGAATAAAATATTCTTTGGGAAACAGTTAAAGTAAAAATGTCTAAATTTGAATGTTATGATATGTTTCTATATGGGATCTTTAAAAGTGATAAAAAATAATTTTATAGGCGTAAGTATCATTTATAATTTATTTAAAATTTAATTTAAAACCATTAACACTTGCATATTTAAAACCAGTTTTCTGCACTTCCAATACTTGTATCCTGGTAAATGTTCTTATTTAAATGTTTCTACAATTATAAAACATATATACGGTGTGAGCACGAGTAGTTAGCCGTGAAATTTATTATTTTTGTCATCACTCTGGGAGGTTTTTTTTTCAATAGGGGTTAGTAATTAAATTTGTTACTCATAAATATAATTTAATTAGCGTACCACAATTCTATCTCTTTCAGCTTGGTTATGAAATATTTTGAAATACGGGCTTATGTAATATTTCGTATTGTCTTAATTATAAAAAAATGTTTTGGAACGTCATATAAATGCGAATCTTCGGATGCATTAATTAGCAAATTTATGCAGAAGAGGAATTTTTTGCGGATGTTTGAGATTCAGAAATTTAGGGTGCAATGATCAGTAGAAGGGAATTATGAATCATATCCTAAAATATTATAAGTAAACATATAACGTGTATACCATATTATTTATAAAAGGATTTAAAGTATACTTTGAAATTAGGAAGATACAACGAAAAAATTTCCCCTGTTAGCTTGTTACCTTTTTTAAGCCCCTGGGAAAATTGTAAGAGAATCAGTTTCTTTAAGGGGATGGTGGACCTTTCAAAACGATTTTTGAAATTTTTACCACAGATATATGAAATTTTGTATATATATTCATTAAAGTATAACAATATTAAACACATTATAAAATTTTATAAAATTTAAAAAAAATATTTTATAATTAAAAAATTTAAATTAAATTACCCTTCTTTAAAATGCTCCTTGCGACTCAATTTTAAACTTTTCCCCTTAATTTTGCATTTATATTGCTTATAAATACTTTCTGAACAAAGTTATGTATTTTTTTGTACTTTCGTTGAATAGTTAATTTTTAGAAAATATTTTTATGCTTGTACTCTGAATTTTCGCGAAATTTTTGTACTTTTCTACACTAAAGTTAAATTTTTATAACCTAAATGACCTCGAATCCTAAAATGGATACATAACTTTATTTTGATGTATTACAGGAATCTTTATTATAAATTTCATAAAATTTCGTCAAAAATTATGACGCGAGGAGCATTTTAAAGACTTGCAAATCTGGAAATTTCTCAATTTGAGAAAAAGTCATTTAAAAGATAATTTTTTATCTACCTTTAATACTTACTACTCTAAAGCCACCAATTTTTCATTTTTCTTTTCACTACACATTTTAAATGCATTTCATTCCAATATTTACATGTTTTTAAAATATAAATACACCCCCCAAAAAAATTCCAATTTTTGCTCGATTTTTGGCAATTTGAAAGTCCACCATCCCCTTAAAGCTGATATAAGTAAAAATATTTTATGTCGACAAATCCTCTTGATACAAATGGAAAATCGGGTTGATCAAACTGTAAATAATGAGCTTTTTGGGGAAGGGGATTTAACGACGTTATAATCTAAAAAAATTGGTATCATAATTTAATCACGGGAATTGCAAATATATATTTTATTTCATGAAATTTTCTTGCTTTTTTGTTAAGATTCTCTCCATTATTAACAAAGACTATGCTACAATTTAATGTCTGTCATTAAGGTTTTGTAATTTAATCCCACAAAATATACTGAGTATCGTATAAAACCTTGACACACTTTAAAAAGTTATACAAAAATTTCACAAGGTAGGAACTAGAAATTCACTTATGTGTTACCTTATATATCAGAGTTTTTTTTTCATAGTCAATGGATTTCAATGTGTGTAATTTTGTGGTGCGGAGAATATCTGGTTGGAATCAATCTCAGCCTGCGTGTGTTCCAAAATGAATCCCGTAACACATGGAATTGCAGCAATTATGAATCTTTTGCGTTCTTCAACAATAAAATCGATTATCAAGAACACTTCCCGTTTCCAGAAGCTTTTTATACCAAGCTAACACATGGTTATGACTTGGAGGATCTTCTTAAAATTTCGTTGCATATGCTTAACCTTTAGCTTACGGGGCCCAATTTTCCGATTCCATCTTTAAAACGGGAAATTGCATATCCCCTTTGTAAGAACGGCCATTATGGGGGTTATATATATATATATATATATATATATATATATATATATATATATATATATATATATATATATATATATATAATGTGTGTGTATGTGTGTATATATATATATATATATATATATATATATATATATATATATATATATATATATATATATATTATATATATATATATATATACCCACCCACCCACACACACACACACACACACACACACACATATATATATATATATATATATATATATATATATATATATATATAAATGTGTGTGTATGTGTGTGTATGTATATATATACATCCACACCCACACACACACACACTCATATATATATATATATATATATATATATATATATATATATATATATATATATATATATATATATATATATATATATATATTCATTAATGGGCCCGTATTCTTGGGATACATGCTATCCCATCCCGTAAGGAAAAGGTTAACAGATTCCGTTTTGCAATACCAGCCAACACATATAGCTTTCTCTGATGGAGTAGCCACTTTACAACATTCGCTTTCACGGAACAACTAGCACCAGCTGTTCAACTTTTTTGACTGAGAAAAAAACTCCAATAGATACAGTAACACATCTGTGAATTTCTAGTTCTTACCTTGTATACTTATTTTTTGCATACATTTTTAAAATGTGCCAAATTTGTTTAGGACACACTGTACACTAAATATTTACGGGCTTATGAGAAAAATAAATTTGTCAATGTAGAATATTTAAACAATTTCTACACAATACTTTAATATATACAGTAACACATGTGTGAATTTATAGTTCTTACCTTGTATACTTTTTCTTGTGTATATTTATAAAAGCAGTCAAGGTTTTTTGGGACACCCTGTACTCGAAGTATTTACGGGATTATCAGAAAAATAAATTTGTCAATGTAGAATATTTAAACAATTTCTAAACAATACTGACAACTTCTTTAATTGAACTAGCCATAAACAATAATCTGATGAAGATATTTCTGGATTGTGGGAGTACATTGAATTTATTCTGTATTTAAATATACATAAAAAAAATTCAAAATAAAAGTTATGAATTTTTCGATAAGTCAAACCAGGATCATCAGTTCAAGAGTACCTCTCAAGAAGACCTTAAAACTACGAAAAAAGCGGTAAAATATCTAAGAACAAATATTTCCTAAATAAATTCGTCTGTATAGTACAATTGCAGCGATTTTCTATTTATAAGACAACAACCATGGATTTGCACCTTTGCGATACATTAGAAGATATGTTTCTTTCCTTAACTATTAGGCATGCAAACAAGAAACGTTACGACTGGCACAATCGAAATCAACGAAGAGAAAAATAATATCCAGCTAAAACAACTGACAAAATTATGGACAAGAGGAGATCATGTCAGATTTATAATTAGTGGCCGGAATCATGTAACAGAGAATGATAAGAGATAATTTGCAAAAAGAGACCATTAATAAAGCAAAATCAAGATATATTAACATTGAATATTTAAGTGAAGCCAAGTCCATTTTATTTTGGGATCCCGGTGGAATACCTTCAACATTAGCTGTTAGTTAATATCATCATGTCAGTTTTGTTATGTGGATTCAGAATTTTTCAGCAAACTAAAACTTCCGCCTCGATTATTTTCTTTTGGACAAATAGGTGTTTACTAGATAACAAGTTGCCATTTCCTGTTAGCTAGCTAATAATAAGAAAGGAATCTGGAATTGGGTTAGGTTTCAGTCCATGAAAGGATGTTGTGTCTCATTTTTTCAAAGTATGCTATAGTACTCATATTTATGTAGGCGCTTCAGTTAATTTTCATTTTGGCAAACAATCCTATCATAGAAAGGTCCGTTATATTTGTTATAATAAATAATAAGGGAAACACCTGTAAGGAGAATAATTAGTTCTACCCCCATATACATTAGAGTCTTGATAATCCGAAATGAATGGGACCAGACCCTTTTCGGATTAACGAATTTTTCGGATTAAGTGGAATCATTCTTAAAATAAACTTAAATTACATAGTAACGTGTGATTACATAATTATTAAATACTAGCGGCCCGTCCCGACTTTGTCCGGGTTGAACAAAATATTATACCAATAAATTTCCAGTTGATAGCCAATAAATTGTAAATCTTTTTTTACCTTAATAATAGCCTAAATAATACTTTAAATTAATTTTATTTTAGTTAATAATTAAAATAAATTTTTTAAAAGAAAAAGGCGTGCCGGAGAACGGCTAGGTTCGAACCGCTAGCGTCAGAACAGAAGCCCACCGCGATAGCACCACGATAAGGATCGTTGAAATCTTCGGAACAAAAAGCGGTAGAAGACAGTAGCGGAAACAATGGAGATTGTTAGGATTAAGCCCCTAACTTTATTTCTACTGATCAGATATACATAATATATAGCCTATGTCCATCTGGAATAATGTACATTTCAAACAGTGAAAGAATTTTTCAAATAGGTACAGTGGTTCTGAAGATTACCCTCCAAGTACAAAATCTCTCTCTCTTTATATATATAATTATATATTACGTGCGATTACACAGTTTATTTTATAAGGTCTGTCGAAACATAACCAACTCTCGGAATGAAATGAGTGATAAGAGAGCGGAATGTTGCCTAGTACAGTACAGCAGAGTGTAAGATGTTCTAACAATACGTCACAGTTTTCAACGGTTGGAGAGGTGCGTTGTTACTCCTAGGCCGTCTGCACACGGAGCAACTCAAAAGAAACTAATAACTGACTCCAGTCATAAACCAGTCCGTGATGAGTCGTAACCTATGCAAATGAATGGAGCCACGCACACGGTGTGGCTCCATTACAAACTCGCCCATTACAAACTCGTTACAAACTCGCCGGGCGAGTTTGCAACCAGTTGCGCCTTGTGCGTGACTCCATTCATTTACATAGGTTACGACTCATCACGGACTGGTTTATGACTGGATTCAGTTATCAGTTTCTTTTGAGTTGCTCCGTGAGCAGACGGCCTTAGAGTCAGTTTAGCATTAACATAAACACGCGTTGTATATTCTACTATATCCTACTTTATTATACTACTGTCGTCTAACTTTCAATTATCTTGTAATTTTCAGAAATACACTTTATATTACTTAAAATCACTGCAGTTTTATTGTAACCTAAGTTCATTTTGATTTTCGGTTTCGGATTAAAGGGACAGTCGACTTTCAAAATTGAGAAATTTGTGCCAAAACTCGATTTTTTTTATTTTATTGAATTGTGAAAGTACGGACGAATAGGAATGTGTTACAAATATAATTTTTAATTTCTGGGATTACTTTCTTAGTTATAGGCATTTGTATTTAATTTAGATATCATGTGGTTACTAATAGGAATAACTTTAAACGTGTTTTTCTCGAAATAAAAATTTTCATTTCATACGAATATTCAAACTGCTCCAGACGCATTTCTAATCATCGTATAGCTTTGAAATTTAAGTTTTATAGTCTTAACTGTACATCAAATAAATCTTATTGAAAATAATTATGCTTCGTATCTCAGAATTTCTAAATTTTGTACTTGAAAAGCTGATTCATAGGTATTTTGCGTAATAAAAAGGGTATTTTCACTATTATTATTTTTTTCTTTTTATATTCTTAATGAATGCTTAAAATAAGCAATAAGTTTCATTGTTATTTCTATAAGGTATCCTGTCAATAAAAATTACTATATTATATGCAAAAGAAATGCGCATGGATCATTTTTAATGAGGCCAATTTTTGATATAATTAATAATTCATAATTCATAAATTATTAATATTTCATCATTAAATTTTAACCACTTTTATATATCTATTGTACTAATCACATATTCAAATTTCAAGCAAATCCATTCAAAACAAAAAAAAGTTAGGTTTGAAGGTCCACTGTCCCCTTAAGCGGACTTTCGGTTAACAGAAGTTCGGATTATCGGGATTCTATTGTATAAAGGTATTTTAGATGCTTCTGTAAGCCCAGTCTTTCTTATGATGGATGAAAATTCCCGTCCAACAGAAGATGACATGTCAATAGCATAATTTGTCTTTATTAAAGTTTCTGTGAAATACTATAAACATGTTTTCATTTGCTTGTAAGTAATACTGTATGTTCCAAGTTATCTTTTAAATAATACAACCCATTTATTATAATTACTGGCTTTGCTAATTTTTTAGTCAAGATAATCTTTTCTGACGTCTTAGTGCATTCAGTTTTAAGCAGAATATGGTTTGCAATTATTTTTTCCCTTACTTCATCGTTAACAGTCATGAAGGAAGGAAATATGGTTTACAATTATTTTTCCCTTACTTCATAGTTAACAGTCATCACGGATGGAAATAGGTGTAAAACCCCAACCTCATTTTAGGTACACTATGATTAGGAATGTCTTGCTATGATTATGAATACACTAATAATGAAGAAAACATATTTATTGTAGCTATCAATCATCATCAACAATCTTTGGAGTATTGTTAAATCGTTGATGTTGATGATATGATTGTCTAAGGAAGACTTTTCAATGGTCACTCTGGTATTTCAAATACAGGAAGAAGAATTAAAAAAAAAGATTTAATAAATTTCTGAATATAAGTTTAGTTAGAATTACTGGCAGCAATCCAAAATAATTTTTGAATAAGTACATTTGGAAAGATTTAAGAAAAAACTCAATCCTTTAATTTAAATGTAGTTACACACATTTTTTTAACTTAACTTTGACGAACCTTTTCTATTCTGATTTCAAATTTTCCACAGAAAAGAAAGTTGAAAAATCTACATTCATAAAGACGTTTTACATAAATAAACAATCTGTGTTGATGTAAACGTTGATTCAATTCTTCATAAAAAGTCTTTGTGCATCGAGTTTAACGACTTCCAGATCCAATTTTTTAATTTCTACTCCAGCACACATGTACTGTTTGATATGGACGTCTTATTCAGATGCGGGTGATAAAAAAAATTGATTACACACAAACTATGCAAAAAAAATTGCAACAAAACGTTAAGCATTTTAATAAACAACTTATATGTAAAGTTACTTGTCTTACCTTTTGTTTAAAATATCGACCAAGTTGCCGATTTTCTAATTTTTTTTATATGATTAGCTTTACACGTATTGATACTGAGATGAGATTAAACAAATTTTGTGTACCCCCAAATTTGATATAAAATGTGGCATCCAGCTAATATGTAATGAAAAAAAATTGCCTTTCTTGATAAGTACATGGCATCTATGAAAAAGCATATGTGTTTAAAGAAATATTTATCATCTTTTATAAACATTCTTTTTAAAGAAATATTTATTTTTTATCTTCGAAAGGATAATTTTATTTCCTCCATATAGGCATCGATGAATTGGAAGTTCAGATTTAGAGGAGTATAAAAAATCTGAATTCATCACCTAACCTACATAAGTCTGAAAAAATAAAAAATAAAAAAAAATTACTGCGTATAAAACCTAACAAATTCTAATCCAGCCGAGAACAAATTATAAATATTTCTACAGGTCATAAACCTAGAAATGGTATATATTAAACTAGAATAGTTTATTTTTTCCCGACTGCTAACTAAATATATAAAAGCACAGAAAGGACCAGCTGTTTTAAGTCTTTCGTCCGGGATTAAATCACTTTTATGATCTCTTGCTTGACTTTTCCTGTATTTTTTACGAATTTGTGAGATTAAATTAATACGATTGCAAGTTTATACCAGTGTTTGAACATCCATTTATCACTAACTGTTTGTACTCTGGTCAATAATATTATTTTGTCCTTATTGGAATTAATTTAACATACCTGTCCCAATATTTTTATGAAATATTTTACTCTTAAAATAAGGTTGAGTACATGGACAGAGTGCTATGGAGTTTGTACTAAGGTAATGATTACTTCCATTTGAACTAGTATAAGAAAATTTTTTATTTGTGTTATAATTTATCATAGATAAAAAATCATATACTTAATTTAAAATCTGTCTTTTCACATTTCTAACTAGCATGCTTTTTGGAAATACACACTTTATATATACATATATACATACATACACACACACACACACACACACACATATATATATATATATATATATATATATATATATATACAGTATGCCCACTAAAATCCCTTCCCACCCTCTTAACTTCGGAACGGCTGATGCTATATTCATAAAAGTGGTGTCTAGGTATAGTAAAGTAGCCATGCGCTACTGAATGAAACCACCTACCGCGCCACCTGGTGAAAAACTGCGGAGTTAGCATTCCTAACTCGAAAATAGAACGAGATAGGGAAAAAATGTGATTTACAAAGTTGTAGAAAATCATCGATTTAGTACGAAAAGATACCTTGTGGATATTAATGCAAAGAATAGAACGGTTAAAACGCGCATTTGTTTTTTCATGATTTCCTACACTGTGACGTCACGAAACTTGAACGAAAGGAGAAATGATTATCTTTCGGGCAAAACGCGACATCGCAACGTGCACAGTGGTATATCGCTTTTGATCCCCAATCAAAAGGACCGCGGTTCAAACCTCGAGGGTTTCATCCTTGTACTTATAAACGGAGTAGACAATACGTAGATCGTGTAAAATAGTGTCGCATCAACTCAACGCAACTTGCGCTTGGTGTTCGAAATTTTTGCAGTATGCAAATACGTAAGAAACGTCACGCATGTTCACCTGAGACAGCTATAAAAGAGACATCTTCTTGGGGTTGTAGTATAGTGATGCTTGTGGTCATGGCTGAGTATTCCAAAGCTGAGATCTCCAGTGAAGCAGTACCTCGTCAAGAAATTCGGGGACCAAATAATTGGGTATGGCGGTTTCGAAGAGTGGCCTCCACGTTCGCCTGATCTGACTCCACTGGACTTTTTCCTGTGGGGATACCTGAAACAGAAGGTGTATGCGAACCCTCCACAAACACTGCAGGACCTTAAACGACGCATTACGGACGCTTCTGCTAACGTGTCACGCTCTATGCTCCAACGTCTGCAACGTGAGATTCAAACAAGGATCCAAATGTGTATTGCAGCTGACGGTGAGAAGTTTGAACATCTCAAATAAAGGTATATTGTCAAAATTAGTTGTTTTTTTCTTTCTCAGATCTTTTTGTCACGTCACAGTGTAGGAAATCACGAAAAAACAAATGCGCGTTTTAACCGTCGTAGTCTTCTCATTAATGTACACAAGGTGTCTTTTCGTACTAAATCTATAATTTTCTACAAGTTTGTAAATCACTTTTTTTTCCCTATCTCATTCCGTTTTCGAGATAGGAATGCTAACTCCGCAGTCTTCCACCAGGTGGCGTGGTAGGTGGTTTCATTCAGTAGCGCATGGCTACTTTACTATACCTAGACACCACTTTTATGAATATAGCAGCAGCTGTTCCGAAGTAAAGAGGGTGGGAAGGGACTTTAGTGGGCATACTGTATATATATATATATATATATATATATATATATATACATTAATGGCAAATTTGTAGAAAATTGCACACGCAGTTTCCTGGCTATTGGCACTTTCAATAGTAATATGAAGAAATAGACAAATTAAGAAAAATCTTTATAAGTATACTTTATAAAGGGCAAGTTTAATTCTAGTGTAAAACTTTACATTTATGTAAAACGTTTTTTTATTGTATCACTTCTAAGATACTCCCTAAAATATAAATAAAACTTTAAATATAAATAAACTTTCAATATCGCTTTTTAAAGAAATGTGCCCAACATATTTAACATTAAGTAAAGGACTTAAAAACTGCAAAATTTTTAAATTAAATATACAATTTAAAAACTTATAATGAATGCTATAGACTATTTTGAGTTTATTTTTAGCAACAGCATAACGGGTTTTCTGAACAGAATCCGTTTTGTACTTCCAGTATGATTTTTAGAATTAGAAGGGCACATTTGAAACCAGTAAACTTAATAAACCCCATCCCAAATTTTTATTGAATACTATAGAACAAGCGGAAAGTTTTTTTTTACCAAACCAGTATACATTGGTTTTAAAGATATCAATATAATACCAATTCTGCACGCAATTAGAAACTCAATAAAGTTATTGGGAGTTTATTTTATAATAATGAATTTTTTCAGTCTCTTCGTTGTCCTGATATTTTAATACTATATATTAATGAGTTCTTGCTGTTGGAAGAATCTACGGTACGCTCATCTCAGAATGTTTTCGGTAACATTTACGCTAGCCATTTTTCAAATGTATTCCATCATTTTCTTTATCTTTTCCTTGGCTTAGAATAACATTACGATGCTACCATAATTTTTCTAAAAAGAAAAATATTTTGACGTAAATAAAAGGTTCATCTTTCAACCCCTGGATGACAGCAGTGAATTTCAAATACCTAAGATTTCATTTAAATTAATGATTAAATATCAAATATATTTAAAATTTTCGTAGTTCCGTCTGGCAACCATGCATAGTTTTATTCATATTTGGGACAATTTAAGGCCATATTTGGCAGCTATTGCGTTTAGTTCTTTTATCCGCACTAAACATATTTTAATATGGCTTTAGAAATAAGCGGTTACTTCATTAAATCTGTATATAGTAGTTAATTGGAGCTTCAGTGTTAATGTCTTACTATTGTTACCTCCTGACGATTTTAACGACTTTTGTTTTCTTGTTTAGTCCATTTAATTCATTTGACCAGTACAGTATTCTAACAAAAACAACACAACAAAAAACACATTATCATGCACCGCTTTTCTTGAAAAAGAAACTGATAAAAAAAATTGTTATACTCTACAATTAATATTAACTCTATAAAAATATGTTATACTCTATAATTTTAATACTATATAGTTTAATACTTTATAGTTTTAATACTTAGTAACGCGCAGAAAAATTCACATGCAATTTTTACTATTTCCAATGCTGCAAGCCGTACAGTCAGAACCATTTTTCCAGAGACAAACATGCAAAGAAAACAAACGAAGGCAAACATAGAAGAAATAAAAGGCGGAGAAGAAAATGTAGAAAATGTCCAATAATACAAATATTTCAGTTTAGTATAGATAACGTATAAAGCTAAAGACAACCAGATAGGTCACTAAAATGTTGTATTAATGAATATAATAAATTATCTGAAAGCTATTAAGTATCTCAAATTCCAGTAATTTTTTAAATGTGAACTTGCTATAAGAACACTGTTAGTATATGCATTCCTAAGGCAGAATTGCCAATGAAACTGCTATCAATTTCAATGAGAGTAAAGTGTGCAAGGGCGCGTAAAGTGTGCGAGTAAAGTGTGCATGCGAGTAAAATGTGCAGTCGGGCCCGCAGCCGTTATGAATTGAGCAACAGCCACGTTCATTGGATGATCTGGTAATTGAAGAAGGTTCTCCTTCTATGACTTGTCTTTGACTCTTTGTAACACCTGAGTTGAGAACTCTCTAACTATTGTACTGCATATGAGCAAGCGAATGTTACACTATGTTGCATTACTATGTGTTACATTACTTGCATCGTACTCGGCGCCAATATTTCTAGAGATTTCATAATTCAAGGATGGCATCCACTTTAGTACAATTACCTTTCCAAATTTATGAAGCTTTCTGAAATCATTCACAGAGTTTTAGATTCTTGATTGGATTTGACTCAATAATTTGCAACAGCCTGTATTGCAGTCAAGAATCAGACAAAATAACAACATTTGTATAAACTTCCGATCTTAATAGTTTTAAGGCCACATAAATAGTCTCCAGTTCACCATCAGATATGGAGTTATAATGTTGTAGTAGTATATAATGAAAAAAATTTACACAGTAAATACCTGCACCCGTGCAACCAGACTTTTCAATTTTGTATTCGTCTGTGAAGACAACAACCAATTATGTGTAGTGT
Organism: Dolomedes plantarius; assembly: GCA_907164885.2. NCBI lineage: Eukaryota > Metazoa > Arthropoda > Arachnida > Araneae > Dolomedidae > Dolomedes > Dolomedes plantarius. The sequence continues at coordinate 211,740,555 of OU015492.1, read as the reverse complement.
AACAAAAATATATGGTCTTAAGGAAGATGACCAATAAAACTTTATGGTAAGTCTCTGACTTGAAGATATTGATATATCAAGTTTGTATTATGCAGACGGTACTCTGTAGGATTTAAAGTACGGAGCAAAGGCAGAGGGGGGAGTACATTAAATTAGTCGACACTTCCGTTAGTGGTTTCTGAATCAGATTTTCCTGAGAATTCGAAAGAAATCAAATTACAGTTTACTATTTCCTGTATTCCTTGCATATGTATATCATTTAGTGATTCCATTTACCATAGAAATGCTTTTGAAAATTTAGAAATTATGCTGTAAATTTCAAAAAAATATAATTTGTTTCCGTGTCCCTTTTGTTTGCTAATATTTTATATATTATGTAAAAAATTGCTCTTTAAAGATTTTAACTTGTACTAGTTGGTACCTGTCAAAGCATGACGGCTAGATAGTAAATAAATGTACTAATGCACAAATTATACTCAATACATAACTGTCAAATGTTGAAAATCACAATAATGCGCACAAATTAATGTGTTTAAGTGGCCTCGTTCTTAGTGAGTATCTAAAGCCAGATTTAAAAATGTCACTGAGCATGCGCAAAAATCAATTTTTTTTTTAAATTGTAAATTATCGCTAATTAAACAGATCGAAATAAACAATTTCCATCAGTTATTATCTTATATTTCACAAACATAATTATCATAAAAATAAAAATGACAGAGTAGATATCTAGAGAGACTCCTCGGAATAAATGTGTTTTCATTAAAACATGGCACTGAGCATGAGCAGAAACAGTGAGTTTCTAAAGCCAGATTTAAAAATGTCACTGAGCATGCGCAAAAATCAATTTTTTTTTTAAATTGTAAATTATCGCTAATTAAACAGATCGAAATAAACAATTTCCATCAGTTATTATCTTATATTTCACAAACATAATTATCATAAAAATAAAAATGACAGAGTAGATATCTAGAGAGACTCCTCGGAATAAATGTGTTTTCATTAAAACATGGCACTGAGCATGAGCAGAAACAGTGAGTTTCTAAAGACAGATTTAGACATGCCACTGAGCATGCGCAAGAATACAGTTTTGATTGTAAATTATCGCTAATTAATAGAAATTTCTGCTGCAAAAACTAAATTTGACAAATCTACAGATTGCAATATTTTGTTTAAAACCAAAATGAAGAAAATTAATGCAGTAGTTTTCTCTCACGGACTGCCCAAAAAGTAGGCTTAGCAACTTAAATATATAGATTATCAAGCTTTACTTAAGGTAGAATCTTTAAAAAAACAAAAAAAAACAGAAAACGTGAATGCATAATAAACTTTTAAGCACATAAATTTTCTAAACGAATCAACACGTAAATAAAAAGTTTATGAAAAATGCGATTTTGCTAAATGTTGATGGTCTAAAGATATCGATTTCTTTAATGCAGTTATTTGCTCATTTTTAGCGTCTGCAGAAATACTTGAAAAAAGGGTTCCTAAGTTATAACACTGTTTGAAAACGCGATGTGACTTGTTTCTGAAACTAATGAAATTACTTTTCACATTTCGGCGAAACTATAAGACTTTCCTTTTCGAAGAGCATAAAGTCTTCAGTCTAGTCTGTGAATAAAACTATTACATAATGTAAAAAAAAAGATAATAACAGCGAAAATGTTTGCAATTATCTGCAAGAGAAATGCATTACAAGAAAATGCAAATGCATTAAAATTTTCTCAGAGAATACTTTTATCTGAATCATAAGTGGAGATCGTAATGTTATTAGCTCTTAGAATAATACTTAAAATAATTCGAATATTTAATCTCTATTGGAAATAGATTGCAATTTATAGATATTTAAGGAATGTACACTTGATTCTATTAAGACTGAAACTTGTAACTTTTTTCTTTAAATGATGTTCGAAAATGGAAAGGATCTCTTAACAGTTCACATTCGAATAATTTTAAAGCAAATACCAGGATGATACAAAATAATCATGAATATTAATATATACACTTGTGCTACCTCGTATCAGCTAATAAAAATAATTTTACATGTGGAAATATTTGTAGATTAAAGCAGAAATATAAACAGATAACGAAATAGATTTTTAATCAGTTAATTTAATTAATGATAAAGGGGAACGAAACGTGTTTCATATTTCACTGTTTCTTATACTAGATAGGGAATTAATCATCAATAGCAACCGGCCATTTACAACTATGGAGCATAAAGAACATAAATGACACAGGCCTGCAACCAAAAAAGTGTTTAGAAACCAATAGCTGATTCTGATAGATTTTCCGATGCTGATTTCAGGAAAAATAGTAAAAAAATTCCATCACGTACCATTTTTTCAAAAAATTGAAAATTGAAAAAAAATTGAAAATTTAAATTTTCATAGCCACCAATCGATTGTGTTAATTAAGGAATGGGATGAACATATAGTGTGATAAGTCATCATTATTGGAGGAAACTAGAGATTTTTCCGTCTGTGGTGCGAAAAAAAAAGGAAAAAAAGAAACAATTTTCAAGTTAATATGTCTAAACAAATTTTCTCTCCACATGTTTACTTAAAAATGGCTGTTCGTCGAGTGTGTACATTATAAATCCCCATGAAAGAACAGTCCTTATCATGAGGAGAATGACACGAACGTCTAGTGTGACCAGACATGAGTCAGTTGATACCTTTCTAAAGAATCTGCCGAACTCTTACGCTCTAGGCTAAAGCAAAAGAATTTGTTGTCTCCTGGTACCTCTTTCTCATGGTTCAGAAAGAGAGAAACATATTTCATTCCATATTTTTCTCAAGATAGTGCCTTGGTTTACTGTAGCAATGTCCCTGGATTGATGCAAAATTTTTATATACAGTATAGCGTGAACAAGTGGAGGCTCTTTATTGACTCCTCAAAAATAAGCCTCAAAGCAGTGCTTCTGCATAATGGCAGCAAGTATGCTTCAGTGCCATTAGGACATTCTTTGTACCTGAAAGAATGTTACGAGAAATTAGCTTTGATTCTCACCCGTTTGAAATATAAAGAACATGGATGGATGATATGCGGTGATCTAAAAGTGCTTTCCATGTCTCTTGGACAACAAGCAGGAAACACCAAGTACCCTTGCTTCTGGTGTGAATGGGACAGTCACGATAAAAAGAATCATTGGATCAAAAAGGAGTGGCCGCAAAGGAAAGCATTAACACCTGGAAACAATATGTAGTAAAGGAAAGTTTGGTTGATCCCAAGAAAGTCCTGTTGCATCCACTTCACATCAAGCTTGGCTTGATGAAACAATTTGTTAAAGCTATCTCAAAAGAAGGAGAGTGCTTTAAATACCTAGGCAACACTCTTCCAGGACTGTTGGACGCAAAAATAAAGGAAGGTGTTTTCGTAGGTCCAGACATACGGAAACTTTTTAAAGACGAAGTCATTGAAAGTAAAATGCTTTCAAGTGAAAAAGTGGCCTGGAGAGCTTTCAAGGAAGTCGTCACAAAATTCCCCGAGAACGTTAAGGATCCCAACTATAAATCTATCGTGGAAAACATGTTGATGAAATTCAAAGACTTGGGTTGTTCAATGAGTTTGAAAGTACATTTCTTATATTCGCATTTGGACTACTTTCCCAAAATCTTGGTGCAGTTTGTGAAGAACAGGGTGAAAGATTTCCCCAAGATATCTAGGAGATGGAGCGTAGATACAAAGGTAGATGGAATGTCAATATGATGGCGGACTACTGTTGGATGCTACATAGAGAAGTCTCACGTACTGACTACAACAGACTAAGGGCCAAAACGAGATTTCAGGGGAAAAGGAAAAGAAAGCATTAAGGATATGAATCCAGAATGTATTAAACAATGGTAACCATTAACTTTTCTAATTAATATAATTTCAAATTAATATATACATTTAGTAAATCATTTCCAATTGTTTGATATATTAATTCATGTGTAAATAAAACACTTACATTTATATACATTTTTAAATATTACATTTAAAAAATATTACATTTTAAAAATTACATTTTTAAATGTTTTGAAAAAACCTTTTTCTCCCCAGAATATGTACAGTAGGATTTCTTGCCCATATATTCAAGCCCATTTTGTGAAAACCCTTACGTGATTGAGAAAAATGGATGTCACATTTGAAATCAGCGCACCAAATAATACAAAATTCAGTCATTACATTGCAAACACTTTTCTATGACTCAAATTTTGCAGGCCTGTGTTATCTGAAATTACTGATGTTCAAAAAGTATGTTAAAATGTCTTTTTACAGCATCTTGATAGCCTGAGAGATATTGATTAAAACCTTTTGCTATTTGTTTTAATGTCCCTGAAGCACATTCACTACAAATGAATTCATTTACTCTGTCTTCAGCCATTGCTTTCATTTAAATACAAACTTGATTTCAATATTCAGTATCATTAAAAGAACGTTTAAGCTATTACGAAACTGAATAGGTTCACGTACATGGCAGAGTGGTGGAAAGAACTCGATATATCGTTATATGGCATCTTTGTTTGATCGGACTGAGAAGCAACTGTATAGCGAAACAATGTCTCCAAAAAGCAGTCTGCAGACGGCACTATCAAACACAAGCGTAGAATCTAGAAAGTTGTTCTAAATTATGACACAATCATAGGGTGGGTTTATCGGAGTCTGCCTCTGCCAAAGAATCCTATAATTGGCAGAGATAAATTGTTCGAGTACATTTTACAAAATCCACCCTACAGAGATATAATTATACTTCCAACCACCTCATATGAGTTTAGGAGTTGAATTTCTATTTTTTTTCAAAAATAAGCATTCTGTACGGAAGCTTCATATAATTATTGCTTTATATAAATATTGTTACAAATATTAAAATTACTACTAAAATATGAAATTCCCCCTACGAAAATTCGAACTAAAATCTTAAAATATGATTAGAAATTGTGACATCTACTGAACAATTATTTATAATCATTTGTGCGAAGAGAAAATGTTTTCGAAATATTTGTCAACAGGAATCATGAAAATTTTAGTTATATTAATTTTGATCATGTCACTTTTAGTTATTGCCATCAATCATTCGTTATTGAGAAACCTTCATTTTCATTTTCTTATGTGTTACTTCCATATGTTTTTTCACGTTTTCCCCAAATTTAGAATGTTCTATATGTTTTGGGGCGCTCTTAAAAATATCTAACATATTTGCCCTAGCTGTGTTTAAACTTGCGTGCTAACCGTGTCGCATTCTTCTCGAAAAATTAAAAATGTTAGTTATCACACTTTCACTAAAGAGGACAGTATATATCACGCGATTGGAATCTAACAATAGACAGTGAGAATTTTAGAATAGAATTTTTCGTGCATGCACCCTACACCATCTGAATTTTTCCGTTTGTGACTCCAGCATTTACATGGAACATTTGCGTGGACAATTAATTATGTCATAATTTTGCTGCGAGGAATAAAGCTGTGATATGTGTGTTGAACTAGCTATCAAAGCTTAAGATATACAAATCAATAAAGTTACAAAAAGTAGATCGATGTATGTAAATGCAGAAAGAGTATTTCTAGTAAAATCCTATTTATTACAACAGTCATTATTCTATGTGTTTGTGAATTTTACAGATATTGTAAGGGGGTGCGAGTAACATTTAAAAAAATGATTTATTGAGTTAAATTTTTGAATTTTTTTGTGATGATTATAAAGATATATAGTTTACAAACAAAATCACAGCATAAAACTTCACATAAAGTTTTTTAAAAAAATTAACATTTATTTTTGTAAAGTGTGGTAATTTAAAATCGTTCTATTTCGAAATATTATTTGTCGAAATTTTTTTTCAATGAATTAAACAGAAATATATAAGTTTTAATTTTGACACACCATATATTAAAATATTAAATTTTAAAAAAAATATAAATATTTCGATTTAAAATTTCAAAATAATGTTGTAACTTACATTTAAAAAATCATATTTTCAAAAGCAAATACTTTTTTTTTCAAATTTGCTGAATCAAAATTCAAACGAAATAATTGAAAAAGTCATGTTCCTAGCTGGAACAATTTATCTTTAACGTTTCTTGACTTATAACAATTTAAATACGAGAAATGGTGAAAAAACCCATGATGTAGAAAAACGCATTTAAAAGTTTAAACAAATATTGGCTGTTATTAGAATGTTGCAAAAAAATAAATAAATAAATAAAAATAATAATAATATCCCATGTTCTAATTAAGATCGAGACATGATTTAAACGTCATTCTAAGCGGAAAAGAACAGACTTTTTTAAACGCAATTATTTCTTTTCGAAAATTTGATGAATTTTGTGACCCGGACTCCCTTAAGCAACTCGATTGAATCAAATAGAAAATTGTCTAATTCAAATGCAGAAAATAATTGATATTATACATGTATTACTTTTGTATAAGGGTACAAAAATGGAATTTCTATATTTAACTCGGAAGAAAAAGTACTGCAGAGAAGGTTCTTAACCATTATTATTATTATTATTATTATTATAACTATTTTGCAGAACTACCCTGGGTATTGTGTTAACCTGATTGATTTTTGATTGCCCGTCATGTTATTTAATATAGCATGCCCTAAGAAAATGAAGTAAACCGATATGTGCCTTCTGAAGATCAATAATATGCAATTTAAAAACTTAAAAATTGTGGTGTAAGATTACCTAACAAAGAATATTAGCATGTACGATCAATAATTGTTTCCTCTGCGGTAAAGCGGTAATTGAAGACAGTTTGCCAGGTACTCTAAAAATTAAAATGAAATGTAAGGATAGAAAAAAAAACGTACAGAAGCAAAAAAATAAAATTTCAATGCGATATAGGAAATTCAATGAAACAGGAGAAAATTTAAAACCTCAATAAATGTGTCCGGAATTTCCTCAGTGGAGAAAGCGTTTTCGAAATTTTCGGGGAAGAGCAGAATGCGTATAAAAGATTTTATTTTACTAAAATTGCTGCTGTTCCGAGAATCCACCTATTTCACTTACGTGACTGAATCGACCGAATTTTGTAACCGAGTCTTGCGTCACGAAAAGGGTTTAACAACTAAAATAGTTAAATACGACTGGCCGCTAGAACTAGCACTATTTTTAAATTAGTATTCAACATCCCTTCTCATTAGTCTTCGTAGAGTACGCATACGTATTTGCATTGATATTATATAGGTGTATTCTAGAGTAAAATATATCTATTGGATAATTATTTTTAAATTTCTTAATTTAATTTACCATTACTACCTTCTTTAAACTTCACATCACTTCATATGAATTGATTGTTTTTTTCTTTTCTCAATTATAACAAAATAGTTCCTTGAATTTCTTGATAACATAATTTCTATAGCTTACTGTCATGTTGCTACATCCAGCTTTAGTTGGTTGCCGTGTATCGTAAATTATTTAGGGTTAGTACTTGTATTTTTTTAAATGGATTAGTTGGGTGCGTTGTGTTTTAATTTATTTTTTTTAATACTACCCAAAGCTCTGGATGTCAAATTTAGCAAACGAACAACTGTTTTGCCAGAACCAAGCAAATAAACTATTCTCAATTTTAAATCAGGTAATTTAACACCAAAAACTCTCAATTAGACAAACTAGTATATTTTAGCATAAAAAAAAAACTTAGTTTATTTCCATATGCTTAATATTTACAAGTATAAAAGAAAAATCTTTCAATTTCAAAATTAATGCACAGTATATTCATCTCTCACAAATTGTTTTCACTACTACTTTGCAAAGGTTAGGGGGCGTCCCGAGCAAAAACCAAATAAACTTATATATTAGTTTAACACTAAAACACTATCTCACTAAACTCTAAGCCCTTACGATAAAATCAAATTCATCTAGCTCAAACTGGAACTGAACAAATCAAAATTAGATTCAACACTCATCCCAAATTTTGGCCTGTTCGCCTCACCGAGGGTTCGGTGTCAAACTGTTTCATTGGCAGGGGGCGGTCACTAAATATTTCAAGATGGGGATAAATTCTCGTAGTTGCACTGGATATCGGTCTCTCCTCGTCGTGTAACCTCACTATTTCGTTCGAGATGGGGATCTCTTCTCGTCGTGGCACTGGACGTTGGTCTCTCCTTCACATCAAATTCTGATCATGCACTTTAGCCTTCGACTGGGTCTCGGCAATTTGAATGCGGACCTCTCTATCTCACTTAGCCAACTCAGTCGTTTTCTAGAAGTTTTTTTATGAATCTGGGGAGCTCTTCTCTCCACCCACACAGTCGCCGGAATGGGTTTATGTGGAACCCTCAGGTCCACTTAAAAATAACTTTAAAGTAGTGCTGGAAATGGGGAACCTACAGCTTCTCCGATCAAGATTCTCTTTTATTTTTTCTTTCAAAGATCTCCTCTATATATTTTATTTTCATCTCCTTTCTCCCCAATGACTCCACCTTCTCATAAACTTCTCCAGCCATTTCGAACACATTAATATTTTCATTCGCTATTCTTCCCCTCTCACTTTCTTATTGGCTTCTTAACCCCATAACACTAAGCCCTCATTGCCTGCCCTTGCGACCACCAAAGATTTCCACGTGGTTATCTTACAAACCATACTGCCATGAATCTAACATAAAGGGCTTTTGTAACATAACGTCACCTTTCGGTTCCAGTCATCTTATGTGTGTCTCTATCTCAGACCTTCCCATCTTCAAACCTCATAAAACTGTCTTGCAACGGACTACGTCCTAAATAACCCCTCTCTTTTCTATAATTATCTGTCGGCGTTAAATTTGATTTCGACTTTTATCAGAGCATGTAACAAAGCCAGCTTTTTTATTTAAAGCACTTTACTACATTTACGTAATTCTTTATAAAATTTATAACTGTAAAGACTCTTCTTGACAAATAAATACATATCTTCTACATGTTTACTCATTCGCATCAACTGCTGGTATACTTTAGGGAATCGGGGTAAATAAAATGTTTAACGTGATATGGAAGCGCAAATGGTTTCCAGCTTTCATATGTGATAAGAATGCTGGAATCTTCGTAAGATTAGCTCTGAAAAAATATTGACTTATTGATAAGAAGTTGTGGTAATGAAATAATAGAGCATGAATATAGAAAATTATTATTATGGCGTCTAGAATATCCATATCCTCAGTAGGATATTATACAACCCTTGTAACTTTCCAGTGAACCGGCAGATAATAAATTAAGATAAAAAAGTAATTAAAATCGAGAATACTTGATGTTTTTAGTTGTTTACTAGCAGTTCAAAAGTTAATTTAATATTAAATAGTTAGAATTAATGAATAAATATTAAATCAATTCTGCAGTAATAGAAATCAAAGTATAAAAATCAAAAACCAAAAATAAACCAAAACATGACGAGTCTATCGACTGGTCTCTTCATCAGGAGCCCTAACCGATTCAGTCACATCAAGGGGGAACTTTTTTAATAGGATGTAGGTCTAGCAAAAACATATTTCAAGGGGCCGAGATCCCCACATTGAGAAAGGGAAGTCAAAAGCATTAGAAATTACACCACAACAGTACACAAAAGAACAACACAGATAAATTTACGAGCAAACTCACTCTACCCCGATTATTTTAGATGTGACAGTAGAGCTCAACGTGAGCTCAACATGATGAGTAGTGCTCGACTTCATCTGCGCCACGCCCTCGGGAGTCCATCTTACTAGTGACTGGGAAAAGGACGAATGCTAATGACCATAAGTGGAGGAAGAGGTAAGAATGAAAGTGATTGGAGGATAGAGGGTGATCGTTCAATCCATGAGCTTTAACAAAACTGAAATGATCAAAGGAGCTTCTGTCATTTTACTAAGAGAAAGGTTAGGGATAGGAGCTAGTAGGACTTTCAATAACATAAGGAACAAAATATTTTTTACCGTAGCAGGGCTACGTATCAAATTAAAAAAATTTTAAATGTTTTTTACCGTGAAAGCACGTATCTATTTGTGACAGTAGAAAGGAAAAGCCAAATTTTTATCCTAAAAATTTGTAGCGCCGCAGTAGAACTGAAGCGCCACCTACCTATTTAATATGCATAGAAATAAGTATTGAAAGAAAAAGGAAAAAAGAAAAAAACGACTTTTGACTGGCTGTAAAATATACCCGAGTCTAAATACCATTTAAAAAAATAATTTTAGATTACCAAAGTTTCTAGGGAAATTATTCTTGTGTAGGTAGTATTAATTCTGCAGTGTTCTGAAGCATGTAAATCATAGTTTCCGTAGAAGAATTCTGCTGGTTAAATTTTTGATTAGCATATCAGTTCATACTTCCTTACTTGTAATTTAGAGTTTAATAAGTTACATTATTCGTAATTTAATGATGAATTTTTAAATTTTCTCATTTCTGCCGATACGTAAGATATTTGCTTTGAATATCAAAAGTATTTTTTTAAATAGTAACTTTTTTGTACTGTATCATATATTACAATAAATTTTCGTATACCGAAGTCTATTAATTTTTGTTACAGGCGTAACCTTAATAGATTCATCATTTTATGAAAGAAAAATCTTCAAGAAATTTCAGACAGAGAGTGGAACAGAATTTTTTTTTTTGCTTCTAATTATTAGTTCTACTTTCTTTAGCGGATATGCACAAAGGACTAACGAGCAAAAAAAAAGTAATTTTACGGTAAGCATTCAATAGAAACATTTTATATACCATGAAAAAGGAAAAAAATGCTTATAAAACGTTTTATAAGAACGTAAAAATTATTTCAGTGGAAGTACTTTAAAGGAAAATAAAGTTTTAACTCATTTATATAACACGTTTACTAGCATGTGAAGTATTACGAAACTGAAAGGAAATATATGGAGAGGAATGAATTTATTATTGAGTTCATAAATACTTTGAATATTTCATAGCGGCTCCAGTGCATGTGAGTCTGCAAATATCCTTACCTGAAAGAAATAACCAAATATAGTTTAGAAAACATAACTATCAAATACATTACAGTTATAATCACAATTGTATGGTGTAGTATCATTTCAATGCCTGTTCATAACAAGATATCTTAATAACTATAATATTTCTAAATTAAGAAACACGATGAATCACATACATTTTCAGACTAAAGTTTACACACTTCTCGTTTATTTGTTCCTGGTAAATTATGTGCTAACTTTATTAAAAAAAAGAATTAAGATTTAAAAAGAGGTTATTCAGGAGAGCATTTTAAGAAATTAAAAAAATAATTATATAAATATGAAAATTGATTATAAAGGATTTAAACATTTAAAATAACTAATGGTTATATTATACTATGATTTGAGTTTGAATTATGGGAAAAAAGCATCTATTTGGAAGTTTTCTAGCTTTCCTACAAAGATAATGGAATCAATTAATAGGTCTTGGAAATAGAACAAATCGTATAAGAAATTTGTCACTTCTATTGTAAGCTCAGACAAAAACTCTCAAACAAGACTTTTTCTAACTAAAATATATGACTAACTATTTGGTTATTGATTAATCATTACAGAGAAAGAGTAGCTTGGTAGAAAAAGCCCTCGTTAATAACATAGTTGTTTTATAAGGATTTGAAGGTGATGAGCAAGCATTACATTCACATTACTACCAATCGATTAATTCTTCTTTTTAGAATACAGCATCCTCCGTTGGAGACGTATTAAATCTTTAAGTTTATTTGAAGTGTTTTATTAGTTGCGGAAAAAAAATGACACGAATGTAGTTGTCAAAACTGACTGCATGGTATAATCAGATAAAGCTCGTACGTGAGGACATACGAGACGTACTTAAAAATATCTCTCAATGTTGTTCTTGAAGTAGGGGATTACACAAACCGGTAGATGAGAGATTGGGTGGGGGATTAGCCAGGTTCATGCAACGTCATTTGTGCCACCACATGACAAAGAAGACACAATATTAATGCCATGAGTTTTACAAGGTGGACTCTTTTATGCATTTCTGGATGCGTTTTACTAAATTATGCTGTTTAGCTGCAAACGATTTGCCTACAACTATTTAACTACAAACCCAATGATGAATGAAATTCCATAGTATGATATTAGTTTTCCTATTACACAATATTTTTTGCTATGAATTTCCTAAGAAATTGAGTAATATGAATTTTTCACCACTGTGAATTTATACAATTACTAATCACGGATGTCAATCATTGTTTTAATTCATGAATCATATTCTCATCCTATAAATATATCTGGAGTACGTCTTTTGTATTGCCTATAGCAGTTTAGCGAAAACTTATTCGACGATGACACACTTCCATTTATTGTAAAATCTCTTACCGACAATGAAAAATATTTAGTGGTACCAATATTTTTTTACTAGGAAAATGTTACGATAAGGTATAATGAAATTTTCACAAACTGTTTCAAATTTAAAAGAAAAATATGCATAAGCATTACTTGGAAGTGATCTCTAGGGAAAGCGGATAATACCTCAAAACACAAAATGGTAAAATTCCTTCTAACCATCGATGAAAAACGAGAGTGGATTGCTTCAGAATACTCCCTGGATCATTCTGTCGCCTACTGCATTTGTGTAGAGTCGGATGTAATGAAGCGCTTTCAAAAAAATTAAAATTAATATTTTAAGAGAAAATAAAAAGTTTGAAAGTTTGATTCATTACATTTTGTGTGTAAGGTCGGTAACGACTTTGATGCCGACGTGACTATAAGGCATGGCGTTTGTCGGCGACGTTAGCCAATTTACGAAAGTTTTATGAGCCTAGCTTATGTGGGGTATGTGATTCCAGACGCAGATAAGCTGTGGATGGCACCACTTGTGACATGATGCAACAATGACACTTTGGGGGAGATTGATAGCGGGGTTCGTTGGTAGACCACGAGGGTTAGCGGTTTGCCTTGCGGGTGGTCATCATCTGTTTGGATTATTGCGTAAGAGGGGCGTTTTTGATCAAGAATGAGGGCAGCAAATGAGAGGCTTGTAGGTGTTAGGACTTAACAAATAAAAAAGTCGAGGGTTTCCTGAATGGCTAGTGAATTGATTCCGGAATCGGGACCGTTTAGGAATAAAAAAAAATTGGAAGAGAGTTTTCGGAAAAAAAGTCGAACAGTCGGAGTCCAGGAGGTCTTCCCTGGGTTCGGCTGAAACATAACCTGTCCCTGTTTGCTTGCCCCAAGAGTCCGGTGGAATATTCCCGAATCCCAACCTCTGCAAAAAATAATTCGAAATAAAGAGAGGGATAGCAGAGAAGATTGCCTCCAGTACGCCTACAGTTAAAGCTAACCCCAGCGTGGAGGAGTCACCCATCAAACTAAAGAGAACCTACAGAGTGTAAACTGACGTCACGGATAGAGCCCATACCAGTGTTATCACAGAACCCGAAAGTCGCTCTGATCTGAAAGACGTGAGTGTTTTTATTTGATTTTGTTTAGTTCAGATCCCGCGTTTGCCTTTTGATAGTTAGTGTGAGTTTCACGTATTTGAAGATAACGTTTATTTTATTTGAAAAGGAGATTTTTTAGAATTTTGTGTAGTTTGCATTTACGCTCCCTGAATCAGAAGTCAAACTAAATTGAACCCTGTTGATAGTGAACAGAGCAGCTATGATATAAATTAAAATTTGATGAGATGAGATGTAAATATTAGGGCAAATTGTACATAAATAAGTTTTTTTTTGTTTAAAACCTTGTTTCAGTAATTATTTATCTGCTGGGTGTTTTTTTTAATGTGGAGAAAGGTTGATGTAGCAGATCCAACTAGTTTAAAAATTTGTTCGTTAATTGCTAATTGCGTCCAGAGCCTTGGGTAACAAAATAAAATAATTATAACACAACGCACCCGAATACCCCTTTATAAATAATCTTTGTACTACCACCAAATAATCATGCCCAATAATTAAAATGGACGAGCAATACGACATTGGAATTGTGTATTAACCGACCTGTCCACCTTGTGGATGCGAATCTAGAAATTGACACCCCATGACAACATGGGCAGGATTACAGGGCGTTAACAGTAATGGAATTTCCCCTCACAGTTATATTTTCAGGTTCTATTGGAGAACAAAACAGCGCATGGCTGATCAATCAACGGTGGGCGTAATATTTAAATCTACTTATTTTTATATTAAAATGTCAGCTATTAACCTTTTACAGGCCGAATTCAGATGCAGGTATACTTTAATTATATTTTTTTGCATATTTTGCCTTCTAATGCTTTAGTTTAGGGATATTAGTCATTTGAATGGGAGAAAATTATATATAATTTTCATAGTGTTCCCAACTGGGAACTTTGGTAATTTCTGACTATACTTTTACACTAGATTCGAAAATTGAATATAGTGAAAAGTAGATTAAAATATAAGCAAAGTAGCAAGAATGAAAAAAATATTTATTTTTGAATTTAAGTGCATATATGAATTAAGTTGAAAATTTATAAATTTAAATGTAAACAATTTTTTTCTTTAAAAAATATCAAAAATTTATGTTTATACCCTTATTCCATGGTACAGTGGAAAGTATGTTAAATGCAATATTTTCTTACCATTATTGCAAGCTAATCTTGCATTTGCTGTGCACTGTGTCTATCTACCTTGTGTTGTTTGTACAAAGAAATGGCCATCACTCTTTCTCTGTGATATAGGGTTCTGAACTTTGTGTCTTTGTTGAGGTCCATCCTTTCTTGGTACGATTCTTAGAAGAGCAATTGTAACTTCTCGGAGAAAATCCAGATGAGTCATCTTGGTATTTTTTCATGAGTTACTGAATGTAAAAGCTAACCAGTGACAACAGCCATATTTAATTGATTAACAAATAAATTCCACCACCGTTTCTTATTGCGAAGTGTGGGACGGTAGCTGCCTGACACTCTATCTAATAGGTCAACTCCGCCCATTCCAATATTATATTTATGTATTAAATTTGGTTGTTGTATGTCCCTTTTCTTCTGATTTTTACGTGAATATCTTTTAGAAATTAGAACTGTCACTACAGAATTGTCATTCCAGCGGCAAAAAAAAAAAAGATTCATCCCTTTGGTAATCAAATGAACCTTTTTGTAGTGTTTTCATCTCCTTCAAGAGTATCAATGCACATTATTTAATCCAATGTTCTCGGATATTTCTAATAGCTTTTATATTTCTACTTTTAAGATCCTTCATCAAATCTTTAATAGTAAAAAAATATCAGAAAGTATTTCTACTTGAAGAGTGTTTGCAACAACTGTCAAAAGATTATTTACAACCCTAGTACCAAGAGGGACTATTTCATTTGACTGATTTCCTGCATAAATTTACATTTTATATGGATAGCCATTATTAGCGCAAATCATCCAGATTTTGAATCCAAAGCGAATTGGTTTTCCCCGAATAAACATTTTAGAGGAATGATGGCCGTAATACGGATCAATTGATTCGTTAATACTAAGCTGGTTGCGAAATAATCCAAACTGAATTAATTTGTTGTTTAGTTCATGATAAATTGGTTTTAATTTTACCCAACTTATCACCAGGTTGAAATAAAGCATTATCCATCAAATAATAAATTTCTTTTGATTTCTTTGATTTTGATTTTTTTTGGCATGATAATTGGTACGGAATAGGTGCCGCAGAATAGTGGCGACATGGCAATGTACCCAAATGGGAACATTAATATTTAATTAATTATACCAAGTGCATTTCTTTTAATTTTTTTTAAACATTTTAAATTATTTTGTAATGTTAACCATTTTAAGTATGTATACCAATTTTTAGAAGCATTGGATTGTTTTTCACATTTATAGGAATTTTTAAGTTGTTCTCTGTGAAAAATGTGGAAAAAAGCAATTTTTATTATTTTTTGTACATTTCCATTTTTATGTTTGGAATGTGGTTTCTATTTAAAAAAATCAAGGCCATCTTTTTGCTACATCTGCTAATTTTCCCAAGTCCATATTGAGGAAATTTAATTTTTAAATAAATTATCAATTTGATATTCCCAATTGGGAACAATCTTCTATCTTCTGTAAAACGTTAAGTATACTTTTGGAAATCGAATAAAAGTTTTTACAACAATATTTATACACTATCACTATATAAAGCATTAATACTTTTAAAAAAGGATTTCCGAGAATTTGATTGCATTAATTATACCTTGATAAATCCATAAAAGATGTGCACTATTATCTGTAAGGTTTGTTTTAAAAATTTTCATTAATGTCATATGCTTTTATGACTTGTTAGAATCTCACGTCCTGGTCAATACAGAAAAAAAAACTAAGAACAACATTAAATTTATTTCAATTTTTTCGCCAATCAGTTCACTTCTAGTGTTGTCTAGTTAAAAATGTGGGATTAACTTTCAAATACAACAAACCATTAACACTCCATCGGGCGCGTTGATCTGACAGATACACACGTGTCATTATCTCTGCTTTCGACCCCTAAAACTTGTTCTTACGAACTTGACCTTATCAGTATCTGTCCATCTGACCACCTGCTCCTTTGGAATGCAGTAACGACCAGTTCCGTGTAGGAGTGTTTCCCGTTTTGACGATTGTTTGAAGTTTTGTATCTGTTAGATACACGCGCCCTATAACGTTTTTTTCTTGCAGCTTTACGGAAGTATCAAGATTCCCTGATCGTTTTTGATTTATCTTTTCCCATGATGAGTGCTAAACGCTTTTTAGATTTGAATAATCAAAAAGACCTTGAGCTAGTTCATAGTATTCTATTTAGTGATGGAAATGAGGAATTACTTGCTGAAGAATTTGATGAAAGTGATGATGACGAATAAGATATTTTAGAAATATGTGAAGTTGATTCTGATAGCAGTGAAAGTGATGAATATGACTCTGAGTTATAATGACTCAGAATTTGGTGATGATGCTAATAATGGTGATTTTTATGTAGGAAAAGACATTAGTACTACATGGGCAAAATGGATCGGAAGAAAAAATGTCAAAGGTAGATCGCAGAATATTATCACAAAATTACCTGGAGTAATCGGATGTGCGAAAAGTATAAAATATATATACGGCTATTCGAACAGTTTTTTGTTCTGACGAAATATTGGAAATAATTGCGAAATGCACTAAAGAATACATTTCTGCAGTTTCTAATCTATGTAGTAGAGAAAGAGATGCAAGACTAACAGGTAATACTGAAAAAAAACTTTTATCGGTTTACTTCTATTAGCTGGTGTTTTGTAAAAAATAAAAATTGCAAAAAAAATTTAAAAAGATCCGGGTGTAAAAGCCTGGACCTAAAAAGAATAAAAATAGAAAATTTAAAGTAATACAAATTAAAAGAAAACACATAAAAGAGAGATGTATCTGACAGATACACCGCGCCCGATGACGTAAGTTTCAAGACGCGACCGACGGAGTGTTAAGTATTTTTATTATTAAAAGAATATAACTACATCAGCAATGATGATATGGTTTTATTAATCTTTAGAGTTAGAAATAAAAATAAATTACCAGAACTTCTTTGAAACTTCTATACATTATAGCTAACGCAATATAAGAGATTTTCTTAAAATTTCTACTGTATAAAATCCATAATGCAAACACATATATTTATTTATTATACCTTAAATTATTTCTTTGACTCTTGAACAGGGACATGAAGCACTCAGTGTGTTATTGTCAATTTATTCTTTACTATAATGCGAAAACATGTTTCATCAACTTCAAGTTTACCGTACCGTTACCGCAAAACAGGGCACGTCTGATAGCGGTTGGCATAAAGCTGAAATGCAAAAATATATTGATTTAGAAGTTTCGTGTTCTAAAAATGCTCCAGGGCTGATTTCGAAAAATTTTGCTGCTTAGGGTATTTCAGTCTTTTACGAGTAAACATCGCTCGAAGACAGAATTATTCCTTTCTCCACAAACGAAGCCAAAACAAACAACATAATATTTACCATAAAAGTTTTACAGCTTAAATTTTTACTGGCCCAATGTAAGTTATGCTAAAACCTTTATCCCGAATAAAAGGGAAAAATAAATTATGAGAACTGCATATGTGACTAGAGGATGCTTATCTATTATAAATAATTCATCATTTTAACGTTCTTTAAAATTTTTTGCTTTGTTGAAATTTTATTCCCAATAATACTAACTAATAACAGAGTTGTACAAAGTGATTCTAATGTCGCTATACCTATGATGTGCTCAAGAACTCCACAACTGACGACACGAAAATCATGGGATTTACGGTGCTTGGAGTTAATTCACAATACATCAGGTATACAATAAATGCTCAAAATGGCTCCCGTGTTTTTGTTTATATAAACATAAGCAACGACATATATTCGAGGAAACACGTTGCAGCATGTCATCTGGAATGGTGTTTGCTTCAATGCGAATGTTATTCTGTAGCACCACGCTATGTACCCACTGTTTTAAATAACCTCCATGGCCCTAGAGGAATTGATGAAATCAGTTTTTGAAGATAGGATGATTTCAATGGGATGTTGGCCTATACGATCTCCAGACATGATGTCGCCCGACTTCTTCCTTGGGGGGGGGGGGGCATGGGAGCCACTTTGAGCATTTATTGTAAACTGGATGTATAGTTAATTAATTGTACTACCTGCACCGTTAATTACATGATTGTAGTGTCGTTTGTTGTCGACTTCTTAAGCATATCGGGGATACAGAGACTTTTGAATCACTCTGTATAAACATGTAAACAGTTCGTTAAATAGAGACTGGCACAAATGTAATCTTCATGAAATATTAATACTTTCTTTAAAAAAAAATTACTCTAAAATTTAACTCGATTTTAAATCTAAATTTTAACTCTAAATTGAAATTCTGCGAAAAAGTTCAAAATATTATATTTTGCTCTTTTTCGATAATTTTTTTTCTCTTTACAATTGCATTAAATTTTCATTGATCATTGTTGCAAAAATATATTCAGTATTCTTTTAGAATTGTTTTAATATTGTTGACTTCAAACCATATTTTTCAAAATGTTTAACAGCTGCAACTTTCTTACGTGATAATGCTAAAAATAAGCAATACCTGGCTTCAGTTTCTATCGTAAAAACCCATAATGCATTTTTGGTGTTAAGAAAATTAACGACAGAGAGCCGTCGGAAGTCACCCGAGTAGCCTTATTCCTGGAAATAGATCTTCATAACTCATTTTCTTGAAAGCAAAAATGCATTTGGTTCAATGTCTGGGGAATATTGGAAAGACCTATTACCCTTCTACTGATTTGTAGATGGCGTGATAGTACTCCTAAAACGCGTAATTTTTAGAGATGAATGAAAATGTGCTGTAACCACTGTGGTAGATTCATTGTAAAAGCTAAATTAAATGTATAAATAACAGAAACCCTCCCAAAATGTATTTTAATAAAAATAATGTTCATATTCACTTTATTTTTTCTTTGAAATCATACTTTTCTAAGTTTCATTTTTGAAAAAAACAGAAATTGTCTGTGAAAGCATTAAAAATTTATATATTCGACTAAACTAAATGTTTTGCTTCTACTAAAGTAAACATTTTACTTTTTTTGATATTATAATAGGTAAAAGAAAGCATTCACCCGTTCTATGAGGAGATTATTTGTTTGAAAAATAAGAGTAAATTGAAGAACATTAATTTTTAATAACTCTTTAAAATGAGAAAAATTACGCCAAGTATTTGTTATTTGAAAAGTATAAAACGTAAATGTAACGACTGACACTTATAAAAAATACAGATATGAGAAAAAAAACACTCTTGACACAACTAAATATTTGCTTTTACATCTGCTATGTTTTTAAACATTTAATTTCAGACCGAATTGGAAATAAAAATTTAAAAGTAATATTTTTTTATTATTCTTGTGCACAAATTTTGTTTTTATTTGAGGGGAGTTTGTAATGATTTCTTCTCCATTTCTATATTTTTATAAAATTTATTTTATATGCAAAAACTCCTTTTAAACTTGAATTTGTGTTTGAAAAATTTAAATAAAGAATGTCACTTTTTAGTTTTTACTTATTTCTTTAATCTATCTCACAGCTTGCATCGTATTGACTTTTGTTTTTTTAGGTTGAGTATAAATTTCCATTAGAATTTATAGTTATAATTATTACAAATTTAAAAAAAAATCCTTTCTAATGGCGATTTTTGGAGTTTTCCGGGAAATAGTATAATATTAAAAAAATTACACGAAATTAAAACTCCAAGATAAAATATATATATAAAAAAGGTCTCTGCAAAAATATTATAGACTTACTTTGCAATTAATTTCAAATATACCTCTTTAAAGATTATATAGAAATTCGATGCCCAGGTAAATAAAATTTCAGTACACTTGTACAGTTTGACGATCATGCAGAGTAAAACATGAAAAATGCTAATCCTGCTAATGCTACAGCAGAAATATATGGTTTCCGTCATTTATTTTTCAAAAAACACCCAGTGGTAATTTTAATGTAAAATAATTTATTTGCCATTTTTTTTAGAATTTAGGCTTGCAGACAAATTATGCCAAATAATTTTCTATATTATTGAATTATTTATCATACGATTCCATCTTTGCAAACGACTAAGGAGTGAAATGTACATTGGGTGAAGATTAAAATGTTTCTTTAAGCGTGCATCATATCTTAGACGGCATATAAGGCCAGGTAATCTCATAAAATAGCAGATTTATGAACTAATAAACGATTCCCAGTTTCATTTCACCAACATTTTTCCAAAATAGAATTTTTTACGTCACATTTATAATAAAACATCTGAATCAAGAAATTACAAGTTAGTTTTGTTCCATGCAAAAGTTTATGTCGGCTCGTATTCCCTTAGTCACATTAAAGATGTGATTAGAAATATGATCTTGCGTTTTCCTAATCAGCTTTGGTTTCTATGGTTCCTAGAATTTGCATGAAATTATCAATACTATTTCGATAAAAAGGAAATTCTGTCGAGAAAGTAAATGACTCAAATATATCGTGCATTCTTAATGGAGTGGGAAAATCATAAGATATTAAATTTCGATTGAATAAAGCTAGATACGATGATGTTAATGAATAAATGCGCTTAAAGGTAAATTTAGAATTTTCCCCACTCCAATGCATCTAATAGCAAGGAGAGTCGATATTTGAAATCGGTCAGTAGAATTGCCCAGTTTCTGCAAAATCTGATATCCTTGGAATTATAGCAAGATTTCTCAAAAGATTCTAAATCTAATTTTGAAAGTATATTTTTTAAGAGGCATTTCAAACTAAATATATATATATATATATATATATATGTGTGTGTGTGTGTGTGTGTGTGTGTGTGTGTGTGTTGTGTGTACTGAATTTTAATTTTAATTAAACTTCGAAAATCAAAGAGTTAGTTAGATTATGAATGTTTTGGCTGTAAATCCACTGGTAAAGTAAACGTGACTCGAACAATGATTTTGAAACTTTAACTAAAATTAATTAAATAGTATTTTTGCTCTTTTGAAAAAGCAATTCTACACACTCATAAACTGATGCGGGTTCCCCGGAAAATATAGACTATTAATGCCGTATTTATTACTTGTTTATTTTGTTTCAGAATAAATTAAAGAGAAAATCAATCATCAGGCAAGATCAGACTGTGTAACTTCTTGGAGAAATTCCAACAATTAAGAAAACAGTATTTTTAATAGTATACGCTAAATTAATTTTCCTCTATTTATTTAACGTTATGCTTCATGTAATACTAGTCCTACTTCAGGTTTAAGAGTTTAATATCTGTTATTATAATTACATTTATTACCTGTTTCGTAACAAAAAAATAAATTAAAATAGTAATGCTATGCATACAACAGTAATATTAAGTTAATAATTTAATATTTTCATCTGATACATCACTGTTCATGTAAAACTAAAAATTATGTTAATTTAAATTCAGTATGGAAGCTAAAAAACTCCATGTGATGGTTTCTTTTACATACCCAGCAAAATTCTTATATTGGAAAAAGATATTTAAGATGAATATGAACGAATTAATTGTGTTGAATAAAGTTGATGAAATAAATTATTTAGGGATTTTAGAATTTCTATTTTTTCATTAAAAATACAATTACACTAAATTGAATGTGAAACCTAATTTAACAGGTACTTTCTCATCAAAGATAAACTAATTATGTCAACAATAGCAGCTGATTAACGCAAATAAACAAGTTTTTCAACCTTAATTTTTCAGCCTTAAATTGTGCGCACTTGGACGATGTCTGTGAAATCAGTCTAATTAATATAAATAAAAGAACCATGACAGTGTTTTCAACCTCCATAAAAGTTTGTTTTGATTCGGCAGTAATTTATTATGAAAGCTTTCCGCGGAGTAAAGAATAAATATTTCGTGTTCCTTTATTAGGAAAAGAATTCTTTGACTTCGAATCCGTGAAAATAACTCTTTTTTGGAAATTTATATTCAAAGTGTCTGCATGATATTTTGTCACAAAAGTATTAAAATATCTTTCATTTTACGTCTTATGTTTTCTTCCAAACATAAAAATGCTGCTGGTTTTCCCATGCAATTATGTCACCGACTAGATGTTGCAAAGTAAGTTCTTTTTTATCCCCAAAAGTATATACTTTGGTCGTAGTTATAATGCGGGCATTGTATTTTTAAAGAACAAAGACTTAAAGAGAGTTTTTGAAAAACTTTTCCCCGAGTTTTCAATGACTCCCATCTTGAAAGTTACTGGAACTTTTACTATTTCTATTCAGGAAGCAAAGAGATCCTCGAAATTTTCTCACGTGGAAAAGTTTGAACATTTCGCGATTGGAATTTACGTGGGCATGAAAAATTGAAATTTTTGATTTAGCTAAATTCGCAATTAAAGGTAATTAATAAGAAGAAGCGATGTGTAAAATCAGAAGTAAAATTTTGACGTTGAAGATACTTTAAATTATTGTTCTGGGACACTTAAGTCTTAAAAACACTTTTAAGAAGTTCGCCGGACAAAGATGAATTGAAATATACGTTTCGCTTTAATTATAAATGTTTGAAATTTCATAGGGAGCAAAGTATTGGAACATTTTAAGATTCTGTGCTTGAGATTTCAATGCTTTTATCTAAAAGTAGTGATTGAAATTTAATATTCTACTTGTAAATATTATTTTTCGGAATAGAGCAAAGTAATGTAAATATGTGTTACAAATTATATAAATTATTTTCATTATTAACATCACACTGTTTATAGGAGTGATAAGTCAAGTAATTTAAAATTTTGTTTGTTTGTTTATAACGTTTTCCTTTGGTGAAAAAGATCTGTTGTTAGATATTACTTTCTGGTTTTAATTATTTTCCATTTACGTTCCTTTCTGTTATTTTGGCACTTGCTTCTAGGTTTTGCACAATATCTCATTCAGTAATAGGATAATCTGTGGTAAGATGTATGATCACTTGAAAACCTACTGAAGCGAGTCATTTAACTCATATAGGCGGATGCAGGTAGCTAAGAAAGGGAATGCACTTTATATTAGTGAAAATATTTCAGACAATTGTCATCAGAAGGAACAAAAGAACATCAAGGAATGTAGATTCATCAAAGAAGAGAAACTTTATTAATCCAGGGATGCGAGAATATGTGATGAAAGACATAGTATCATAGAAACCGACATAGCAATTCTACAAGTCAGATGAGTGGGGAAGTGAGACGTGAGTTGAGACAGGAAACTAACTCAGCTTCTTTTGAGAATGATGCTTGGAAAATCCTGTTTTCAGACAAAAACAGTATATGATCATTTTACTTGATATATATATATATATATATATATATAGTATCATAGAAACTAATATAGCAATTCTACAAGTGAGACGAGTGGGGAAGTGATACGTGAGTTGAGATAGGGAATTAACTCAGCCTCTCTTGAGAATGATGCTTGAAAAATCCTGTTTTCAGACAAAAATAGTATATATATATATATATATATATATATATATATATATATATATATATATATATATATATATATATATATATATATATTTATATATATATATATACATACATATATATACTTGAAAATGCAACATAGGGGAAAGATGTAGCTTCTATGATGGTTATCGACAGTCGGGCAATAGTTCGTTGAAGTGAAAAGGTACATTTAACGATCTGCGATTTTTGTGGTGTGAGTTCTTGTTAACAGCGTTGTGTATATCAGATATAAGTTCATATTTTGTTGATCTTAATATTATTTGTAGTCTCAAGTTAACTGAGAATTAAACCTTGGTTTCTTATAAGAGCTTCCGAAAAAATTCTCTAACACAAGCATATTCCCGTACAGAAGCATATAAATTAAGCTGGAAAGTTGATATTTGCAACAATAAAATTCACCCTGCATAAAGCTAACGTACGATTGGCATTAGCAACTTTTAATAGACCAAGATACTTATGTAAGTAAAATATTTTGCAATTTTTACAAAGGGTAAATGAAAAAATGAAATTTGACCCGATAAACTCAGCGATAAAAGTATCGTACATTTCGTCCATTTCAAGAATTCCTTACACTTTTTGACACGCTCTACAAAATGAAATAGGCAGTGCTTAATCAATAGCCTGAAATAAGAATGGTAACAGGTAATACGCTTATTTCTTATCCATTAAAAACCTTAAATGTTCATAAAATTATAGTTTTACTGTACATGCCATCATTACGTTATTCATACTTATTACAAAGTTCATACTTCTAAGTAAAGAATAAAAGGTACTAAATTCTCTCTCTCTCTCTCTCTCTCTCTCTATATATATATATATATATATATATATATATATATATATATATATATATATATATATATATATATATATATATATATATATATGTATATACACACACACACACACATATATATATATATATATATATATATATGCTGATGCAAGTATTTCTCTATGTTTATATAATATACATCAAGCATATAAAGCATTTTTAATTACACCTGGTAAATTTTGTCTAACTAATCAAGGTAGCATTAGGAAGCGATATATAGAAATACTCTTAAAGAAATATAGGAGAAATGCATTTCTATGATTCGAATACGAAATATGGATAAACTATTCTCATTAACTAATGTACGGGGAGCATATAGAAAATTATAAAGTCGTAAATGATTAAAAGAGGGGTAAATTCATCGCAGTAAAATGTTTAAAATGCACATTTATTACTTCCCTTGCATACAGTCTGGAAACCGTAGCCTACCCACTTGTGCCTGACTGCTTCATTAAAAATTCAATTCCACTAAGTAAAGGTGGCATTCATTATGCATAAGTACTATCCAGAAAGTTATTGGAATATTTCATCAGAGCCAATAGTTTTCCAAAGCGTTACTCATTAATCAACGTTATTAAGTAATAGGTGTATTTCGCTTCCGATTTAGTTTACTGCAAGGGTGTTCACCTTACTGGATATTCAAAATTTAATTTGGTGTTTAATATATATATATTTTTTTTAATGTATGTAGGTGTATAGGAGATTATGGAAAATGCATACTTTACAAAGAGCATATTTAAAGGGAATCATGAACAAATGCATCTATAAGTTTGATCGTTTTTACTCATATCTGTTTACAAATTGATTAAGGTGAATTTTTATCATTGTTATTTCCATATACATCTGACAATAAATCCGATTCAATGATAGAAACTTAGAGTTTTGGGGAAATATCATTATGATATACCTAAAATAAAATTTTAAATGAAATGTTTTACTCTTTCCCCCAGAAACCGCTTTCCCCTGAACATGAACGTGTTTTAAATAATTGAATGTTTTTTTCGGTATTTATATTATCATTATGACATACCTAAAATTAAAATTTAAACTGATATGTTACGCCCTATCCCCCAAAATGTGTTTTTCTCTGAACATGACCCTCTTTTAAACATTGAATGTTTTTCTTTCGGAATTTACGTAGTACGCAGTTATTCGTAGGATTGACCAATTTCCTATGGACTGATAGTGGAAGACCATTTTTTTCGCGTTAGTCTGTTTATTACCTGTAAACCTACCCTGGAAGCTCTTCAATTTCTGAATACTTACAATCTCATTGAATATTTTATTCTGCTTAAAAATCTATAAAGAGTCTTCAAGGTTCGATCCAACTATCTATTAGTATGAAAAATGTTTCTGCTTGGTTTTGGGTCATCATTAAAACTTTAAGCTTCGACGTATTCCAACTTAGAATTTGTCGAATGCAAGTATAAAAACAAAACTTTATCAAGCACTTTGGGAAAGAGACTATGCGAAATACAAGGGAAACTAATAATTTTTGTGCATTTTATGCCTTTGGTTAGCAATATTTATTTACGCCAGATTATGAAACCGAATGCAGGAGGGCATCATTTTTATTTAAATATATCAGGTGTCTGTAATCTTATAAAATTTTAAAAAATATTTATAATTCTGTATGCTCTAAATTTTATTTCATTACGAATTAAAACATCATAATTTATTGAAATTTTTTCAACTTGCCTGTCACGTTAATTTTATGTTTATCTTTGCCCATTAACTCTTCAAATTTTTTATAAGATATAAATTTATTTATTTCCATTCAGTGTGGTCAAAAACTATTGTTACTATACAGTACAGTGAATACAATTATGATAAATAAATTTCATTTAAAATTCTCCCCATAAATATTTTTGTGTAATATATTGTTTAGCATAGTTTTCTGTTTACAGATTTAGAGAAGATATATATGCAGAAAATGTGGTTCAAGAGGAAATCATTCTGGTATGTAAAACACGTGTTGAAACTACGGTTGTATTTTTAATTACCAATAAAAAACGATTTGTTTCACATGCTCTGTTAAATGTAGTTTCTGTTTTACTACTTGACATTTTTATCCTTAATATGCAACTGATAATGTCCCCATAATAAAATGTAAATGCAAAGTAAAGAAAGCGCTTATTTTCATGGGGAATGTAGCTATTTCATAAATATTTTTCAAAGTTATTTATAATTCCAAACGAGTAAATATTTGATTTTAATCTAGCAAAAGATAACAAATTGTTTGTTATGTACGAATTTTACGAACATTTTGTATGCTTACAAACGAATTTTGTTTGCAATATATTTAATAAGTTGAACAATAGATAAAAAAGAAAAAATCACAATTTTATGATACTATACTTTATAATTAAAAATTACTTCAACTGTTCCTATTAAATTATTTGCTAAGTCTAGGATTTTATAATTAACATGGTCCGAAGAACTAAAAGCAAATTTATTTCGTGGAGCATCTTTTTTGTGTTTCTTTAAATAGGGTTTTCCCGTTTTTTGCTTAAAAATTTTTGAGTCTTTGTGCTTCTAACAGTGATTCTTCAAAATTTCATTCCGAGTGGAAGTTTTAATTTTGAATAAGCTACTTTTTGGAATCTTAAAGTAAGTGCTTCCACTCTAAGCATACAAAATATTAGCTAGATGTAATAAGTTTTTCAACTGGGAAGTTCCCAGATGCATTCACTCTGTAATATATGTAGAAAGCGAAAGAATAATTCCTGTCCAAAGTTTCCTGTTAAAAAGAAACATTTAAATAGCGTAGTGATCAAATTTCGGGAAAATTATGACTGTTCAATAATATTTCAGCGATTTCTATTTAGTTGTTTAATTGGTTGGATTTTTATATTCATTTGTCACTCAACAAAAAGAAAAACACCTTAATCGGACTTCCTATTCTCATGAAATTATATGTAATAAAATATCTTACTAAAAATATTAAAAAGAGAATCATAAATAAAAGTAGTAAATGTCTGTAAAGATTGAAAATTACATTATTGATTGAAAACATTAAACAAAAAATATTTACTCTGAAATTATTTTGTTAAATGCAGACAATTAGTTATTCTAATTTTAGAATCCTTAGATTATTTTTAAGCTTTTGTTTTGAATTTTTCGAATTATTTATCAGTCTTGAAAGAAAACTTCCAGAAAGAGATTTGTAGAATTTTAATAATGTTCCATTAATTTTAGCAGATTTTATTAAGTTCAAATGTTTTTTGAAGATCTGAAATATATTTCAAAGGTTATCTTAACATAAATGCTGAAACTCTATAACTGATTCGGGTAGGACTTCAAAATGCATATGTTAATTTTTTATTGGTATAATATATCCAATACTCTAGAAATATTTTGACTGGAAATATTCATTAAATTCATAAATATTCGGACCAACAAGAAGATATGAGTTACCTAGGACAAGCCTTCCAGCCCACGGTTTTTCTAACTAAACTCTTATGGTCCATTGGTGTGATGAAAATGCAAATTGAATTGTAAAGAATTACATCCAAAGTATGGGTATCTTTTAAAAGTAACCTCTTTGTGAAAAATTATGATATTTAATTGTCCAATAAAATCAATTAAAATATGTTGATTTTAACTGAAGTAATATTTTTATAATTATTATTATATATAAAAAATTATTATTAATATTTATAACATCTCGACAATTGCTCCCCACCTTTTCCTTCACGTCTTACTTGATTTTCCCGTCTCATTTTTGACTTTCCACTATTACGTAGTCTGGAAAATATATGTTTTTGCTTCTCCAGGCATTCGATCAACGAACCATTTTCAAAGGTCTCTTTACTTTCAAAGGTCTCTTTACTTACCCTTAATTATTTTACAAAATCGCAATTAATTCCAATATTTACAACAATGATAACAATCTTCTCATTTGAAGGCTATCAAGAGGCAATAGCAGTTAACGCTTGATGAAAATCCTTGAATTTTACTTTAACACTTGCTGCCAATATCAATATATAAGTAACAAAAAAGAAGCTGTATATTTAAGTTTAGTGTCATCCGTAATTTTCATACATGAGCTATAACTTGTTTGTCTAACATTTCTTCCGCTTGATTAGAGCAAAATATAGTTTTAAAAAATCGTTAGTAGGATATCAATATAACAAATTTCAAGAAAATTGTTAAGAACAAATGTGTCAGACGCACCTCCCTTGGCGACAAGTTGGCGCCAAAAGTTTTTGTCGCCAAATTTCTCGCCAATGGGGTTACCGCAGACATGTTAGGCTTAAAGTGCGAAATGCAAGCAAAATATGGAACAGATGTAGTAAACGTAATAAATTGGAAAATTAACTTACTGCTGGTTTTAATAAACTCGTAGGTGCACACGGGATCTTAAAAACATATAAATACAAAATATAAAAGCTTAAAAATAATTAGGAATTTGTTAGGTGGGGGGAGACAGACACCCCCCCCGCCGCTAAAAAAAGTCATTATAATGCAACTAATAATAACTCATTTAAATAAACAAAATACATCTTGGTTAAATTAACCACAACTTAAATCACCCTTCAAATCAAGCACAACGTTTTCAAAAACTCAAATGTAGAAAAGCATAGCACAACCAACAGTTAAGTCCATCAAACCACATCTAAATTAACCGTTTAAATTAACTGTTAATTTCAAATAAACCGCAAAAAAGCTCGTTTAGCCTCCCACTTTATATCCCTAACAACCCTTAAAAGTACAAGTATCTCTCAAAAATCTACATCTAATACTATCCAAAATACATCATTAATATTTGGGAAAAACATGGCCGCCATATTATATCACGTAAACACAATTAGCCATTCATACTGGTTTGCCACAAAATAACAAAATCTTGCCAATATCGCATGGTTACCACACCAAACACAATATCGCCAAACTTGGCAGGGAGGTGC
>OU015492.1:211628480-211705980 GCA_907164885.2 Dolomedes plantarius | reverse complement strand
TTAAAAATTACTTCAAATTGACCAATTTATAAAAAAGTATGGTGTTTACAGGAAAGTTTTTTTTTTATTTTTTATTTTTAAATGCTGTTTTACCATATGAGACCAAAAAATCCTTAAAAAAACAATTTTTTAAAAAAATTGGCTCCGAACGTAGGCAGTCACCTTAAATATAAAATAATTTATGAGGTTTTTAATGCTACATCAACTGCCTAATTCTTCTTAAAAATTTTTGACTATCAAACAAATAATTTATGTCTCAAACAGAAACCCATATTTAACTCAATGGAGTTCAATATGGGTCTGTGTGAGATATCATGTTTGTGGAGAAATTTTCAGTTTAAAAAAAAAAAACTATTTGTGATGACTTGAAAAGATACCATGATTAGGGATCGTATTTGTAGGTGATTTAATTACCTTAAAACAATGGATGCATGCGTGTGTTGGAGCAAGCAAGGAAGACAGAGCATTGGCCTTTAACATACATTTATTTAATAAATCACAAAATTCCCTTAAATTGTAATTGTTACAAGCACCATATTCCCTTTCATATTAACATTTTACATACGAGAACTCAGAAGCAGAGGCAAACTATATGGTCAAAGTAATGGATTTGAGAGTCTATGGGGAGGCACTTACTACAGCTGAAGTATGCAGCGATGAAAGATGGAATCGACGACAGGGACCCAAAATCACGTCATATACAGGAACATCTTGGCGGGTTACTGGCACTTCTCCTAGACTCTCTATCATCTGAGCTCTAAGAAAAAAGTCTGAGATAAATCTGGACCACCTCTCCTATCCCTTTTGTACTTGGAGGAGCTGTTGTCCGTTTACAGGAGGGCCATTCTGACCCGGCCCTCTTTTTCATTGGACAGTGGGGGTTTTTTTCCCGCAGTAGTTCCTGCCCCAATTGGTTCCTTATTATACTGACCCTGTCCATAGTCTACGGAGTACCTCCCCACCATAATTTTCATTCGCATTACAACTTTGAACCTTTTGAATCATCTCAAGGTTTTACTGTGGGTCATAAAATAACGATCATCCATCTTGCAATATCTATAGACTTTAGATCGCTATCAATGGCAACACCGACAGCTATTCTTCTATTTCCTCCTGGTTTACAAGCCCCTATTTACCCCTGCCTCTGCAGTCTTTACAATAGATTCCTTCTTGGCCACACACCGTGGCAAATTATACCATTCCGCTTCTACAGTATTCTTTCAAACTTTTTTCTTAGGTTAGTAAGTATAACAAGGGCTTAGCATTTTAGAAGATAGATATACAGAACATCAGTAATTTGAATTCTGTATGACATATGCTCTCTAAAAGGCTTCATATTTTCAGAGTATTGTTATATATTAATCAATGGGCTACTGTAATATTCATGGGAAGTTTAATCATTTAAGAATTTGTACTTACCTTGATTTCGAGTATCACTTATATCTCCAATAAAGTCTAGAAAGGCCGATTTTTTCTAATTTTTAAGATTGCCCTAGAACATGTGTGATATATGCCCTTTGCCAGAACATTTCACACCAGTTCCTCAGAGAGCTATGTGCTGGTGATTGAGGATTTGTCTTTTAATGACACCACAAGTGTCGGAATCCGTCCTAGCTAGATGTCACTACAATTTTGACAGAACACCCTAAGGACATTAAAAACTGAATCACTCAATATGCAATTCCTTAGTGGCTACTTATTTCAAATAGACTCTCTCAGATCATCTTGCAGTCAAACCACAAATTCAAATTCAATTTCTTTAACCTTTCCCGTACGGGGTGGGATAGCTTGTATCCCAAGAATGAATATATATATATATATATATATAACCCTCTTACTCTGCTGTTCTTACAAAGGGGTATAACATTTCCCGTTCTAAAGAGAGAATCGAAAAAATGGCCCCGTAAGCTAAAGGTTAAGAGAAACTTTGGTTATGTTGACTTAAAATCTGTGTTTCTTGATCATTTTCATATTCAGGTATTTACACGCAGAAAAACTCTAACGAGGTTAGATGACCAAAAATATAATATTGATATCAAACGAAATGAAAATGCAAAATCACATACATCAGCAGACAATCACATACAGAGCTGATGTATGTGATATCAAAAGAAATGAAAATGCAAAATCACATACATCAGCAGACAATCACATACAGAGCTGATGTATGTGGTATCAAAAGAAATGAAAATGCAAAATCACATACATCAGCAGACAATCACATACAGAGCTGATGTATGTGATATCAAACGAAATGAAAATGCAAAATCACATACATCAGCAGACAATCACATACAGAGCTGATGTATGTGATATCAAACGAAATGAAAATGCAAAATCACATACATCAGCAGACAATCACATACAGAGCTGATGTATGTGATATCAAACGAAATGAAAATGCAAAATCACATACATCAGCGGACAATCACATACAGAGCTGATGTATGTGATATCAAAAGAAATGAAAATGCAAAATCACATACATCAGCCCTGGTAAAGAGAGTATTTTTTTCTATACGAAATGGCCCAAATTCAAGCGAAATTAACAGACCATATATTAATCACATTAATAGAGTTTCCTCTAATTTGTAGGGAACTTCAAAGCGAGATTTCTGTTTCAGAAGTTGGAATATTTTTCCATTCAGAATAAAACTATTCTATTCTGATTCTGACGTAAAAAAAAAATCAGAAAATAGATAAATATTAAAAAAAGAAAATTATGATAAAATTACAGTTCCGTTTGGTTGTTGTATTCAATTTAGACTAATAACACCAAAGCAGAGGTACGATAAGAACGAAAATTACCAGCCATGAACTAAACATAAATATCTAATAAAATGAGATGGGAGTGATTACTCAAGATCGAAATCTCTCTTTGCTTTTAGAATATTTCACGCAGCATGAAAACAAGCCTCATGAATAATTTAGAGGAAATATCCTGTTTGTAATTTTCTTAAGTGGGCAATCTATACTTGATTCAGTAAGTGCATGTTATTGAAAACATAACTTTTTTTTTCGCCCCAAATAACAATATTTCCGACACAAAACGATGCCAAAAAGGTTTGTCGTGCTTATACATGAGAAAATAACTGGAGGTATGGATATGACAGGAATAAGTAGTACATGGATTTATTTCATGCAAAAATGATGGCAGAAATTCAACAGACTGTATGGACTTGGTGATATCCCTAAGAAGTATTTACAGATAAAAATTCTTGTCGTAAAAAACTATATAACTGTTCGTATCTTTTCTTAAGAATAAAGAAAATATTAATATCTCACTGTAAAATTTCGTTTGTGACTAGAAAGGAATATTTTTTTTTTAAATCTTGTAATAATCATACCTAGAACAAATATTAGATTTTAAGAAAATAATAAATTTCGTAACGCAAATTAATTTATTTTCAAGAGTGATAATACAAATAATGCAGTTTTAAATATTTTTTTTTTACTCTTTATAATATAATTAATTGGCATAACATGTATTTTTTACACTCAACGAGTTTCCCTTTGTAACTTAAAAAATATAATTCATGTTCTAAATTATAAGGATGAATATTCATATGATATATTGATCTGGAAAATAATATATCATGAAGTTCTATATTTGAAGAATAAAGAGGGTTATTACTGAAGTTAAGCATTAATGATGTATGCAAAATATCATATGAGTAAAACTTTCATAATTTTAATACAATTTAGTTTCTGAAATTAACCTTTCTGAAATTATTTTTATAGAGCTTGAAGTATTTTTTATATGAATATACGTATTATTACTATAATTTATGAGAATTGGGCAGCGTATAAAGGTAATGTATAACAGTTTCACTCTATATAGTTTCGTTGAAATTAATTGTACTAAATTAAGTTTTGCCACAACAATAAAATAGACAGTTGTTTAATGCATTTAAACAATTATTTTCCCTTAACTGAACAGCTGTACATCCAGGCACCCCCCCCCACACACACACACATATATATATATATATATATATATATATATATATATAGATAGATAGATAGATAGATAGATAGATAGATAGATAGGTAGATAGATAGATAGATATTTAAAATTAAGATGACTAAAAGGGCAGGTGCAACCATTTAATACTCCTATAACTTGAAACAAGATAGACATATAAAAATAAGCAAAAAACGGAAGTGGAGGTGGTATAGTTGATGATTGGGGGGGGGGGGTGTTGTGACTCCCCAACCCCGGTTAAACATGTTTTAAGCCTGGCAACACTCCCGGAGGTCGGCTATAACAGCAAGACAGTAATAAACTATTATGAAGAAGAACAAATATTTTAGATGAAATAGATAAGTTAAACCAGATGTCTTTACTAATATAGTCAACTAAAACATAATTGCAAGATGAATAGTGTTTTAACTTTTTAATAAAGAAAAAAGAAAAAAAGAAAAAATCTTAATACTAAGATATAGAAATGCAATAATACTAATTAACTAAATAATTACTCACTAACATATACACTATAAACATTAAGATACAAAAATACTTTATTCCACACCAAGCAAACAGACACGAAACTCATGCACACTCACTTTTACAGACATAGTAGGGATAAATATCGCCGTATTAGGGAAATTTTTGGTGTTGTCAACTTATGTTAAAACGATTCTCACAATCTTTATTGTTTATATTAAAAAACTGGGTTAGAATTTATACGAGGAAATTGACAGGAAAACCCTGGTCAATAGCTATATTTATGAATTTAATTATACTGACGTCCATAGTTTTTTTGCTTGAATGTAAACGTTGGCAACGTATTAACTGGTTAGTAACTATATTGCGTTTAATATTTAAATGTAGAGCATTATTCCAATTCATAATCCTAACAGTTTATTAATTTTGAATTATTTTTTTTGTTTTTGAGCTAATTTGGTAAACATAATATTAATTGTCGAGAAGTTAAATGGCCAAAGCAACCGACACAAATGGCAGATGATTCTGCAAAAAGATATTTCTTAACGCGTAGATCTCTTTAGATAAAAATTTATATTGTGATGTAACAGAAAATTTAAATAACAAGGGGCAACTACACAACACTGAGAGCAAATTATATACGTCGTGCTCGTTGCCAGAAAGCATTCTTCAAACCCAAAATAATATTTTTCATGTTGATTGTTCTCTAAAAAGGGCACATTACAGAAAAAAATTGACATTGATGTATGTGAATAATGTCTGACAAGAAATATTACCGTGCTTCCTTGCACATTCTTCATGAATATAAAAATAATTCTTAATGTATTTTGAAATAAAATTATGGTTTCCTTTTGTCCTTTATATATTGATTGAGACCCTTTATAAATTGATTATAAGTCCCTTGCACTATGAACCAAGAAATTTCATACTGCAATGAATAATACAATATTTACTAAAAAAACTTTTTTTCATTTACAAAAAAAATGATAAATTCAGCTATTTTATTGTCTGTTTCTTCGGTCTGTAATTACAGAGCAAAATTTTATGTGGATATTTCATAGCATTGTTAATATAGAAATTTCAAAATTAATTACTAAATATTATACATATATATATATATATATATATATAATCTTAAAAGTTGATTGAACATGTAATGTACTGTAGTAAATCAGTCTTGCGTATGCAGCGAAAATAAAAATAGATTGACACAAATACACACAGTTTGTTTTATATCTTCATTTTGTTACACTATTTTACTCACTTATGAGAATAATATTTGTATACGAGCAGTTTTATACTCTCGAAGATACAAACACGTTTTTATCCGAACTAGGAAAAATAAGTGTCTTCCAGACATGCATCTCTTTCATTTAGTTGTTGGGCGTCAGGATTCCTGAGCAAATAGGAAAACAGTTTCGATGAAGGATTACGAATTTTGCTTTATTATGGAGGTGGACACATCACGCTATTCACAGATCAGGGAACTAATGTACAATTCCATCTATTCTTCACGAAATATAGAACCGAAACATTTTCGCTTTCAATGGAATAAGTTGCAGCAAATGTCTCCACGAAATAAGGCTGTTTGGTTAGTCTCCATGGAGAAAGCTCTGTTTATGAAACGCATTAGCAATGCACGGGTTTGGATAATTGAAACTGTTACAAAACGGTTGACATCAGTAAAAAAGAATTGAGTGATACGTTGGTATGTATTACGAAAAATTTGTTTACATTTGAGGAAAAATATATGTACAGTGATATTACATTAAGACATGCGTTAATCGATTTCTGCTTAGGAAAAACTGATGACGAAGAAATCTTGCATTTTGAAACTTATTAATAACGCTAACAACATAAAGCAACGGCTACAGTTGCTAGTTCATAGCATTTTTTCTCAATTATCTTATAGTTTCTGTCCTAGCTTTGCAGGTAAGAACTACCTAACGTCATTTTCCACTATCAGTAAATAATAATAATGCAATAATAATAGCTCTACGATTTATAACAGGGGTGTCTAAACTTATATCTTCCTTAGGCCACATTGAAGAAGACGAATTGTTTTGGGCCACACTAAAATCTACCTAACATTAAAAATATTTCATAAGTAAAAGATGTATAGTATAAAGTTAACATATTTCATTATAAATGCTATTTACAATTATAACTATATCTATAGAAATCATAGTAATGGGATCAATATACGTAGTAAACTAATGCATCAATATGTGGGTCAGTTGAATTGGTTGCAATTCTCAGGGAGTTCTCAATATGTTCATCCGATATTTTGGTTCTAATTTCACTCTTATGCTTACCCCACACCAACAGCGACGGAGGCGAAAATCACTCTACTGAAAAATCACTCTTTTTGACGTTGTTGAAAGGAGTTAGTGATATATATATATATATATATATATATATATTTAAGATTAGAAACGAAATAAAATAATGTTCTAAAAGTCATAAATTAGAAAGAAGAAAATGACTAAATTTCAAGAATGGGAAACAGTATTTTTGCTCTTTTGATTAAAATGGTCTTTTAGAAAGAGAATATTTCTCCATTATGATATTGTTTCTAGTACCATTAATATTTATGTAAAATACTAGCATTTTAGTAAAAGCATTTTATACTAAATTTCTTACACTGCAAAGGGAAAGAATGGCACACTTAACTTGAAAGGGAAAGTTAAAATCCTCTGTCTTGAAACAATAAAAACGTTCCCCAAAGTAGAAAATACTTCAGACAAAGTGTGGCAGTTAAGCACCACTTAGGTTCTTGAAATAGCGCAAAAGCAAACAAAGAACATATGAAGGTGCATATAAAATTGATGAAAAGTAAAATCGGGCACTGAAAATAAAGAAGCGTTATGTGTATCTTAGCATTATATTTCAAACATTTTAAGACCTTACTCTTAAGGAAGTTGGAAACGTTCGTCTTTTAAAAAATATATGCCTAGTAAGCACATGATACATGACAAATATTTGTTTTCATTCATAAAGCACACATTTGTTTTAGATAAAATTTAAAATAAAAAGCGATTTTAGAATATGAGACCATTTATCTCCTCATACTTTACTGCCTTAGTACGTTACATAAAAGAGAACGCCATAGTTGTCTGGAAATATTGAAGTGGTTCTGCTTACTCATATTAAAAGCATATTTATTGTCTTAAAACAAAGGCATTCACAAATTTTATAACGATTCGTTTTGTTTAAACTATTTTGCGTTCATTCAAATTCTTTATTTTAACAGTTAATCTAGAAACTACTAGAAATGATTTATAAAACCTTTATTACTTTCGAAAAAAAAATATGATCACATATTCAAGCAAACAATTCCTGCAAATGCTATGAATTGGAATTTGTTGGACGGCGACCAAAAAACCGATCACTCATTTTATAAATAGTAAATAAAGTGCATTTTTTAAAACGTTACATCTTTTTTAATGCCAACAGAAAAAAAAATCGCGTGTAATATGTGCATATTTTCCTATCCACTCAATAGACAGAAATCGAAATTTTTAATTTTTACCTACCCCAAACTAAACTAAAAAATAAACTCATGGCGCAACAAAGTCGTATACAACCATGGCGTACCAAGTCCGGCGGTACCCATCTCCGCTCTCTTGACCGTGGGCTTGAGGGGCCATACAGCATATGTCTCAGTCAGATGGCCAACCTGACGTGGGACCCCCAGAGTTTAGTTCCCAAGCATGTTTGGTCCTCATTTTATCGACCCACTCAAAGAATGAAAGGCTGAGGCGACCTTGCCCAATCGCAGGATCGAACCCTAGACCTATGGTGGTGATGGCGGGAGGGGGCAGCTTGACACTTTTAACCACTACGCAACTGGGAATCACCTACCCAAAACAGCATCTAAAAAATGCAAAATGATGATATTGTTGAGTGTCAAGGAATAGTGCAGAAGAAAAAAAGTCTTAAATAGAACCAAATTCCTGGGTAACTGCAGCTACCGGATCAGGTGCCTGGGGTCTGTAGAGGATTTCTTGGGGTGACAAAACGAGTTAAGCCAGCAGCCAATATGGCTAGACAGTCAAACATACGTTCTGGAAATTTCTCGGTTTCTGGACAATTTCTACAGTTGATAAAGCATCATGTGCCGTCAGGGTGGACTTCCATATCCTTAGAGTGATTGGTTCTTAGTCTAGCTATTGTAGAAGCAATTGTCCTCGAACAGTTCAGGTCCGAAATTAGGGGTTTCTTCAGGGGGCTTCTTCAATAAAACGTACTTGGCCACGGAGTTAACATCTGCTAGTGTGATGGAGCAAGAGTGTGGGCCAAATTCCGCGCTTGCTGATTCAGCGTTCTCACGTTGGTTCACGCTGGTCCAGCGTGAACCCGAGTTTCAGTTCATGATGCGTCGTCTGCCCCAGACGCAGTAGCATGGTCTATTGCACTACCAATTACACTATCCATAGAAGATGAGAGTCATTGCCTCAAAAGAGGTTGGACATCTACCTGTTAGTCCACGGAACGTATTCCATTTCCCTTCTACCACACAATGGAAGTTCCAGTGGCATTCCCTGATCCACCACCTGGGGACGCGCCCCCTAAGAGGTTACAGATTCCTCCGAGGGGAGCAAAAGGATGATTTCATAGATCGTCTTATGAGTGCAAATTTTCAAACATTTATAAACAAAAAAATATAAATTCAAGGGCAAAACTCTTTTGTGTCCCTCAAGAAATATAGATTTAATGCTTATTATCTTTGCAATTTAAAATATAAAAGAGATCAGAAGGAAATTCTTTATTGGAAAGCATGGCGAAATTGGAATATAAATGAGATTCATATTACCCAAATAAAATTGCAGAAAAATTTTCTTCTCGCTCTCTGACAATTACGGTATTTGCCTACATTCGAATTTTTTTTTTTCTAAAATATACCGTACTCATTAAAGTGGACGTACCCCACATCAAATAGTCACGTGTTCATGTGAAAATTATAAAAATAAATAAACCCTGAGGGCAAAAATTTGCAATTAAATATATATCCCTGGTTTTTCAAGGGTATACAAACACACGGGTAACTTATGGGTTTAGATGAAAGCGTACTCCATTGTCAAGAAATTGTCAAAATTTAATGAAGGCTCATGTGGTTATATACGTCAATGAAATTTTAACACAGTGAGAGAAAGCCACTGGAAAATCCATTTTCGAACCTTTATTGTGTAAATTTTATACAAGGAAAACTGTAGTTGTTTGATGCTCATCTGCGCAGGAATTTTCAGACAATAAGAAACACATCTTTAGATGTTACGAATTAAAATTTCTATACATAGACGCAATTACAAGTTTACATCATTGTCGTATGCTGGTAGCAGTTGTCAAAATGGGGTTATACGTTCCGTGTAAGAATTACGATTCGTGTAAGAGCATTCACCGTGTCTAGGATTGGAACATTGGTGTTTCTCAAAATATTTGAGTACCTTTACAGAATAACAAGATATGCAAAAACCATCGCTCATCAAGCTCGTTACTTATATGAATTTCCTTATGCCATGTTGAACTGAAGCGCAGGCAGGAAAGAAAGAAGCATTGCTTTGTCTTTAAT
Source organism: Dolomedes plantarius (assembly GCA_907164885.2). Classification (NCBI taxonomy): domain Eukaryota; kingdom Metazoa; phylum Arthropoda; class Arachnida; order Araneae; family Dolomedidae; genus Dolomedes; species Dolomedes plantarius. Next base: position 211,695,961 of record OU015492.1, on the reverse strand, counting down.
GGAAAAATAAGTGGTTAAAAAAAGCCTGACTACAGCCTAAGCTTTTCGGAAGTTCTAATGGTAAGTAAAACATACTTCATACAGTTTATTTTTAAATACTCTGTATGCACCAATGCCCTCGAATGACGATAGCGTAAAATGTCTTGACTTGTGGAACTTGTTTTGGATTTTGCATGACCAACGTGCTCCGTATCTACAGCCACTTTCCTTGAATATTGTACCTGATCATCAAACCCGAATTTGGTTTGTACACTTTGAAGTGAAACTTGAATAGCATATTGGACATCGACTCGCAAAGGCATTAGATAATTATACCAATAAGTTTCGGTCACTAAAACTGAAACGATCAATATACTTGCATGGTATGAGTAATATATTTTTCTTACAAAGTTTAAATGCAAGATTACTTACTACTTTCAATATTTTGAAAAAAATTACATAATTATTAATATTCCAATTTCATAAGTTTCATTAATTTGATTAAACACCTTTATTTTTACAGAGCACGGCAGGAAATTATGTTACAAAGAAAATAAGAATTCCATTCTTTACTTTATCCATCCATTTGTGCATTCTGTATTACTTAATGAATATCCAAGTAAGTTTTAAAGGCCCAAATTGTTGGTATTTTTACTACAATAGGTGTTTGAATAACGTATTTTACATCAAGGTTAAAGTAGAATAATCAAAAGAATTTTGTGTAAAATATTGTCTAGGAAGGTTAAAGCAGAATATAATGGGTGCATTTAGGACAAAGAAAATAATTCTTATTGCATGTTAACTTCTGTAGAAAAGCAACTTTCAAATGCCTTTGCATAACATATGATTGCAGAAGACAATATACTGACCAATATTGATCTTTAATGGACAAACAAATTCTAGAGTACAATGAATTTTAAATTTACGTCACTAAAATATAACTTATGTGCAATAAATATGATACAGCTTTAATCTGTTTCCTATTCTACTGATGAACTATCTTGCGCAGTTCTACGATTCGAGATCCCAAAAGAGTTCTTTTACTAATTGTTCTGCCTACTCTATCGTACATTTAATCTATTCGAATCAACCGTAACTGATCGGTTGGTATCTGTGGAATTGATTCAAAGATCAAGATAAGACGGTTCATTTAACTTTTAGGTTAAGTAAAGACTGATAATGCGCAGAAAAAGCAACAAAAACTGGGAAGAAATAATTGCCGATTCTTTGCAAAAAGCGATTTGAAAAAGTATATAATGAGATTTGTTCTAATACGTATTTTATTATATTAAGTTACAAGGTTTTTAGGGGAAGATAATTTTAGATAATGTAACATTAACGTTTTCTAGAGAAAGGAACATTACGGTAACGAGAGGTTGAAAAACACTCTTAATGTAGACCAGCTGTAAAAAATTCGAAATGATTTCTAGTGTATTACATTTTTTTGGTATTCTCAAAACGGTAGTAAATCCATTATGCAATGTATAGAATTACCTCACTTTTATTACATGATACTACTCTTAAGCAAGATTATAAAGAATATAACTTTAGATTAAAATATAAATAATATTTGTTCTAAATATACATTTCATCCATCCTTTACAATAAAAAAGTTTATGAATAACACTTTTTGGACTGAATACAACTTTATTGTGGTTTACGAACTACTATTCATACAGGAAATACTGTATAAAGAATAGAAGTTATTCCCTGGCTACAAGCTGTAAACTAAAAACGTTTAAAATAGTGGAATTAACACCACATGTGAAAGCATTAAATAAACTCTAAAAGTTACAAGTTAGTATTCAACAACTGTTTTCAAACATGGTCATGTCATCTAAGTTAAATGCAGTTTTTAGAATATTCAGTTACTTTCATTGCATACTTGTTTAAATAAGTGGATAAAATCCGGCACAAATAAAAACACAGAAAAATATTAAAAAAAATAATGGATGATGAAAAAATAGTTCCTGTAAAATGTTATTATCGATTCTTTTTAATAGAACACCATGTTTTATTCATCCAAATAAATATATACTTTGTTTCTATCACTGAACTGTTGGCATCTGTTGAACTGATTCTAAAATCAAAATATCACAGTTTATTTAAATTTTAGGTAAGTAAAGAGTAATGCTGCTAAATAAAGAAAAAAGAATTCACCTGTGATTTCTGAAAATAGTGTGATATCACCGAGTTTCGAGAAAACGTGTCTTGAGATAAAACGATTGTCTTAAGAGGATTCTCGCATTTCGTGTCTGGTTCATCTTGTAAAGTATTACTTAGTTGTGAGTTTAAATTCGTTTATTCTTTGTTTCTATTGAAATCAGTGTTCATTTGGGAAATTATGAGAGTAAGGAAATCTGTAGTATCTTAAATAAGGAAAAGAATGCAAACAACATACCTAGGCAACTGGAAGCTAAATTATGCAGAGATCTCACTAGTTTGCTCTAACTGATACAGTGGAGATGTACACATATACAGAGAAGCCAGTTACAAGTTAGTGTAAATGTTCGTCATAAAAAGACGAATTTGGGGAGAGGACGAAATCGAAGTTAACCTAGTTTTGAGTGAGGTACAGTTAATATATATATATATATATATATATATATATATATATATATATATATATATATATATATATATATATATATATATATATATATATATATATAGAATCAAAATTTAACGAGTTCCGTTATCTTTTGTTAGATGTTTTTAGTATAGCCATGATGGTTATCATAGATGATATTATCTTCAGATAATACCTGGAAGTGGTTTACTGTTCTATTTGTCACAGTTCGTTCATACCACAGGAAACTTGAAAGCAACAAAAGTTAGTTAACAAATGAAAGAAGAACTTTTTGTGATTAAGTACAACCCCAGAAAACCCTTAGAAATTAAAAAATATAATGTAGTATTCCTATATAAAATTACAATGCCTTGTCCATACGAATATACATGAAATCTGATTGAAAAGTTTGACATTTCTGTTATAATGGCCCACACACACACACACACACACACACACACACACACACATATATATATATATATACAGATGGAGTACAAAATAATACGAACACATGTGAAAAAGTATGACGTATTTCACACCTGCAGTACAGCCGCGCCACCTGCAACAGAAGTCTGCCACCTAGTGAGCGTGAAGAGGAAGGTATCAGTCTCTCAACAGCAGTCACCTACGTTGCATGCTTGTATCGAACTATCTGTGATAAGTTGAAATGTCAGACCTGTCAGAGTTCCAAAGAGGAATGATAGTTGGAGCGCGTTTAAGTGGAGCATTGGTTACGGAAACAGCAAACCTTTTGGGGATTGCAAGGAGTACGGTATCAGCCGTTATGACAGCGTACACGAAAGAGGGTAAGACGACGTCTTCAAAGCTCAACAGTGGCCGAAAGTCCAAGCTTGCTGATAGGGATAGACGGGTCTTGAAGCTCATAGTATCCCGAAAGCACAAGCAATCGTTATCCGAGATAACATCCGAAATGAACAGTCATCTCCAGGACCCCGTTTCAACAAAAACTGTCAAAAGGGAATTTCATGCTGCGAACATTTATGGCAGAGTGGCAATTCGTAAACCCTTGGTGACATCAACTAATGCTTTCAAGAGACGCCAATGGTGCAGAGATCACAAAGGCTGGTTCCCACAGCAGTGCCAACAGGTAATATGGTCAGACGAATCGTCATTCACCCTATTTCAGACGATCGGAGGCGTTTATGTCTGGAGAACGCCCAAAGAAGCGTTTCATCCTGAATGCCTCTTGCCGTCTGTGAAGCATGGGGATGGCTCCATTATGGTATAGGGTGCGATATCTTGTCGCGGTCTTGGGCCACTTGTTATTCTGCATGGGAGGATCAAATCCAATTACTATCTAAGGGTTCTAGGGGATCATGTCCATCTTTTTGTCCAGGCTGTATTCCCTGGAGAGTGACCGCTTTTTCAAGACGACAAGGCCCCTATCCACACTGCTAGGTGTGTTCAAGAATGGTTCGAAGAGCATGACGATGCAGATGAACATCTCGCCTGGCCTCCTCAGTCTCCGGACTTGAATATTATTGAACATTTATGGCAATATTTGGAGTCCAAACTTCGTCCCCGAGTTCCACCTCCATCCGAACTTTCGGAATTAGAGACCGCTCTGCAGGAGGAATGGCTTAATACTCCTGTAAATATTGTCCATGACCTTTATGCATCTATCCCACGTCGCATTAAATCTGTACTTCAGTCAAAGTGTGGTCCAATCTCCTATTAATAAAGATTTTCCATTATTTCACAGGTGTTCGTATTATTTTGTCCACCATCTGTATATATATATATATATATATATATATATATATATATATATATATATATATATATATATATGTATATATATATATATCTCTTGTGCAATACCCATCAGCGTTTTGAGAACGTATAATAACAGAATGAAGACATGCTGCCTTACAACAAGCTCATATGGTTATATTTTTTATCCACGACGCAATGTAATATTTAAAACATAGTTCAACTCAGAGATTTACATTTTCATAATTTACGTCATACAGAGTTATCATGATGCATATGATGTATGCAGGTGATACGTTTAGAAAAATGGCTTGTAGATAAAATACCCAGTTATTGAAAATCTTCTGCACTTTAATCGCATTCAAATAAAACAGAAGGAAACCATCAAAATTTGTCATAGTCTATTTCATTTATAAACATTAAATAAATATCCTGTTCGATTAGAAGCTATTATAATCATAAGTTTGTGTAATGTTTGTGAAAAAAATAAATAACTCTTACCATAACGTGGAAAACATTAAATTTTTTTTTTTATAAAAATATTAATATTGTTAAGTGATTTTAATTGGTTACTGAAGTAAGTATGGAAAGTAAACAGTATTTAAACAGAAAGATACTGGGTTGTTTGTGTAGCTCGGAAATAATTTATATATATATATATATATATATATATATATATATATATATATATATATATATATATATATATATATATATATATATATATATATATATATATATATATATATAATTGTTTCTAAGGCTTATAGAATGCTTGGTTTTCTTTAACGTAAAACTAGAGATTTTTCAAATGAACAAGATCTTAAAATTTTATACTTCAGTTTGGTCCGCTCAAATCTTGAATATTGCTGTCTTATTTGGGATCCATATTATAATAATAAAATAAATATATTAGAGCAGTTAGAGTCTAAATTTATGCGATACTTATATTATAAAACTAATTACTATTGTCCTCTGGATTTGTCTTCTTCTTTCCTACGTAACATTTTTGATATTCCCTGTTTAAAATCCAGGCTCGATCTTTCCTGTATGTTATTTTTTTATAAAGTCATTAATAATATTATTGATTGTGTTGAAACTCACAATTGCATTCAACTTGCTGTGCCGAGCAGATGTCTTCGTGAGCGGCATTTATTTGCAAATGTATACAGGAAATTTAATTGTATAAAGTATCTATGCTCACTTCTACCCAGACTTGGGTGTATATAATTTGAAGTGGCACTCTATTTGAATTTTATACAAACGCAGTTTATACATGAAACAATGTTTATTGAATTCGTTGCACATATAATTGGCTTTTACAGCAATAAGCATGCGTACTACTTGTACGGAATGTATAAACACAGCTTTCAAGAACAATATATTTTTATACTCACGAACAGTAAGTCAAACCAGCAGTACTGCCACTTAAACTTCTGGCCCGCTAAGCACTAGCGCAGGATAACACCTTTTCAACCTTAGCAACCTCCCCCTTTTTATTAATGACGCTGCGTGGTATTTATACTAAGCGCGTATGCCAAAATTAGCATATCTGAAGCAGCTTCTTTAATTCATTAATTCAAAAGTTCGATTCTTGTGAATCGAATCTTGTGTATACCTTACAATTGCATAGGTAATTTCTCTTTGTACAAATTTTATAAATTTTTTAACCATCTTTCAGAAGACTTATATTGATATTTTCAATATGTTTTATTGCATTTAAGGCTAAATGTTTGCAAATTCTGTATTCGTAATTCATGTATTGTTTTGTGTATTGTATATAGAATTATCTCCAGGCTTCAAAACATAAGTATACGAAGTTTCAACCAGATTTGTCAAGAAATATAGAAACGAAAAATATACCAAATGTAATCATTTCACACCTGAATCAGTAAATACACCAAAAATCAGTATATATCAATTTAGTTTCAATAAAGTATTTTTTATTATTAAACAATTTGAATATTTAGTTTTTCAAATAAAAAGACACGGCGACACATTTCATTTCAGTGATTCATTTTTTAGTGAGAATCACGTTGTGAACGAATCACCCTTTCTTTACATCGTCAAAGAGCGATGACGCTCGATGACGCTTCATTAGCTTCTATCCAAATATCTCTAAAACTATTGAATTAACAGAATAAGTGTACGCAGAAAAAAATTATCAGCTATCGAAGGTCTTTCCAAATATGTAACATTTATGTACTTTCATGAGAAAAAAAATACACCGATTTTCCTGTATATTTGTCGGCCATTTTTTTTCGAGGAGTGGCCCACCCGGATGAGTTACGGTCACGTGATCCGACTTCCACTTGTCCCTTTATTAGTATAGATGTTTATATTGTTTATGTAGCTTTGTAGGTTTGTTTTGGTGTTTCTTTGGTCTGTGTGTTTTAAATTGTATCTTACATGCAACACTGTAAATGGAATTTTCTGTAGTGTGCATTTCGAATAAATAAATAACTAATATATATATATATATATATATATATATATATATATATATATATATATATATATATATATATATATATATATATATATATATATATATATATGTGTGTGTGTGTGTGTGTGTGTGTATGTGCGTGTGTGTGTATGTGTGTGTGTGTGCGTGTGTGTGTGTGTGTGTGTGTGTGTGTGTGTGTGTGTGTAAGGCTATTAAATTTGGGGGGCGACCGCGTGACCTTAAAACGGGATTTTAGTTATTAAAATATAGTATTTAACAATTAAAAAGTCTGGGAGTTCAAATAAGCGGCGTAGTGTATTGCAGTGAAAATAGAATTAATGGGTCGGCTTGATTCTATTTCGAAGAACCACAGAGAGGATTTTAAGTAGACGTAGACTTGAAGTTGGCGCTAAGAAAGGAAATGATTAGATCAGCGAAAAGAACATCCGATATGACGAACTGAATAATTAATGAGCGTCACTAAGCGTTGGTTATAAGGTTGGAAACAATGAATATTTTCAGAGCCATGGAGAGATAGCAACGGGTAAAGACTTGTGCCATTAGGCGCACAGATTCTAAAGGGGAATGGGGCGTAATAATAAGGATTTGGAGCTGAGTAATTAATTAGATGTTAATAAAAGATGTTTATAAAATCAATTGGACTGTTCTATGGACTCTGTGTCAACATCTTGAAGGCTTGATGGAGTTTTAAGGTTTCAAATGTCGTCGCCACCGGACCATTACCCGACTGCATGATGATTCCAAAGAAATCGAAATTACGTTAATAGATCGGGCGTGAGAATCAAGTCCGACATATATATAACTATATATATATATATATATATATATATATATATATATATATATATGAAATAAATTTTAATCCTTTTAAATACTCCTAACATGCTTTTTCCAAATTCGTTTATCTTATTGCAACAGAATACATCCCCTTAACCTTGGATTGTGACCTAAATTCAACCAATATAAATCTATTTTTCCCCTAAAGCTGTTGCACGCGCTTACTATTATATAAGCATTATATAACGGGCATCGCGAGACCATCACATCATATGACGCGACTTAATCACGCGTCCATTTCTGACAAATTAGAAGTTTGATAGACTCGTACTCTGGCGGGAGATTTTCGCGCCTCGGTAGTCTTTTTTGTCTGCTCACAACCTAACATGACGTGATTTTGAGCTTTCCGTAAAATAACGCTCGGCGTTGCGTCGCCTAGATTCTTCCCGATAAAAGGGCCCCGATCCATCAGCTTAGATGTCTGTATTATTCGCCTGGATTGTCTTCCTACGCCTTTCCCAGTCACTCGCCATTGCCTATTCGGGTACGACTACACAGTAAGATGAACTCGGCAACGACTTGGCCCGGATCCAAAAAACTAGGAAGTACGAGCCTGTTGAGCTTCATCCGGTCAAGGATATTATATATATATATATATATATATATATATATATATATATATATATATATATATATATATATATATATATATATATATATGTACATATATATATATATATATATATATATATATATATATATATATATATATATATATATATATATATATATATATATATATGTACATATATATATATATATATATATATATATATATATATATATATATATATATATATATATATATATATATATATATTCCCTGGTGAATGTCAACATTCACATAGTCGCTTGGTGTATGTCCGCAATATTTGCTAAATATCCTTATTTCTAACTTACACCGGCAAATGTCGACATTCACCATGCACTGATGGTGAATGTTGAATAAAAACATTTTTGTTACGTTTTTAAATCATACTTTATTAAAACATATTATGATATATTATTACATATCATAATGTACATACTTATTAAAACTTGTACATTATATGTTTAATTTAATGTACATGTTTTAATAAGTATGTACATTATGATATGTAATAATATGTTTGTAATAATATGTTATAATAATATATGTAATAATATGTTTGTAATAATATATGTAATAATATGTTATGATATGTACTTAATATGTTTTAATAAGTATGTTTAATGTACATACTTATTAAAACATATTATGATATATGTCAAAATAGGAGAAAGCTTAAGTAACAGCACATATAAATAAACTGTTGAACGTAAAACGAACAGTACATTCTAAATGAGAAAAGAAAATAACATCAATAATAAACTTAACTATGTGACTGACGTTATAAAATCTTATTTATTGCAACAACAGCTGAGTTTTAGATAGTATACTGAACAATTCATCATTGGTAACATAATACTGTATATTTGTTTACCCTGGTTTTAAAGGTACAATTAACTTCTCTTCATCATTAATTTTGAAAACGCCAAAACGTTTTAATTGTCTGTAATCCAAAGGTGTACTGTACTTAGTTTTAGCAGAAATCACTTCAGAAAATATTCTAGAGTACTTTTCTTGGGAGCTTTTAAAGATTTCTCGGCAGCATTTAAAGTAGTTTTTAGAGGTTTATCGTTTCGACATCCACCAGAGTATACCTGTGCTTGTCGACATACACCGGTGATGGTCCAAAAGTATAAGAATATAACCAAATATTCTGTCTTTCACCGACGTATTTGGTATGTGTTGACATTCACCGGAGAATGTCGACATTCTCCAATTTCGGTCTTTCTCGGTAATATATATATATATATATATATATATATTAAAGAAAATTTTACGTTTTAGAGCTGTAGAGTCACATATGCATAGATTTAAGCATGCTATTATAGTATTGAACTATGTTTTATTCCAGATTGTTAAATTATTCTTAAATTAAGTTTTAAGAAGAAAAATGTAAAATATTTTCTATAAAAGAACACTGAAACTACTTTATTTTTAAAATAAAACATAGTAGCACTTACAATTTATTTTAATTCATCACTATTTTATAAAGAGAAAAATAATTGAAAAGGAAAAAAAATAATTAGGGTAGTTCAGCTGCAAGAACGTAATTATTGGTAACAATGCTCTGAAAGTATTGTTTAATAACAGTTATTAAACAATACTTCAACCAAAAACGGTCGATAATGGTCCAGTTTCTTTGAAATTTGTATTCATCCTTAGTGTGACCGCCATTAAAAGTTTTAAATAATCCCTTGGATACTTAGTTATCTTAGTCATCTAATATGACATTAATGATTTGGAACATTTCATGCTATTTCTAAAACTAAGTTTCGGGAACATTAAATAACGCAATTAAACATTTTATGTTGTTTTCCAGCAATTTCAGGGATCATTTATTTTGATGGTAGTTATTATGACTAAGTATCCTGTGACTTAACTTTCGAAGTGAAAAATGGATATTTTAATTATTAGATACATATGTGGTAAGACCTAAATCACGTGTTAATTATGGGGTTTGTATACATGTATACTCTCATTCATGGCCTTTGTAGTTCATTTCATGTAAACAAATTTCAACATTATATTTAAAATGCAGATAGATTGATGATGAAATATAGATGATATGTAGATGTAATTAATAAAAAAGTGGTTAAAGCTTTTAGGAATAACTAAAATTTAGAAAAATAACGTGCTAGGGTGCATAAGACAGTCAGGCAGATTTTTCGCTAAGTTAGCGAAAATTTTTGGTTGCCAAGCTGAGGCGAATATGGCGTCAATGTTGTTTCTCCTTCAAATTTGTTATGTTGTTTAATGTATTTTAGAGTGTAGTTTGTGTCAAAATTAGTGGCATGATTGAATTGAGGCTGTGTATTAATATGTATTTTATGGGAAATAGGTGTGTAATAGGTTTTTGTATGGAGAATTGCCGTTTACGCCTACGACTTCATAGAGCCAGCGTAAGCTTTGTTTTATTGACCGCTACAGCCAGAGGAAGCTTTTTTTACTGTACTACAGCCAACGGTACGCGTTGCCAGTGGCTGGGGATTTTCTGTAATGTTTTTGGGCGGATGCGCAACGGAACGTAGCGGCTGGAAGAAAGAGTATCCGAGTGAAGCGAAGATCTCGTATGCGCCTACGAGTTTCATAAATCCAGCGGCAAATTTGTTTTATAACTTATTTGTTCTTTCTTGGTCACCATTGATGTTTTTATTTGCATTTCGCACTTTAAGCCTAACAGGTCTGCGAAAAAAGCGTTGGATAGTTTTTCTTTACAGCAAGCACTAAAAAACCGCAACCCATTGTCGGAAAAGAAATAGCGCCAAATTTCGCCAAATCTGACCGTCTTATGCACTTTTACCAAATAACGTAATTCTGTGGAGTCTTCGATTAAATAATCGGTTAACCAAATGTATCGTGGGATCGGAATACTGGGAACATCATAATAATGTACTCATTAAAATAATATTGAAAAATATATCTACTTTAATGGGACATTGAGTAACCGTCCACTTCATAAGTTGTTATTTTTCTTTCTAATCGAAAATGGTAAAAAGATGGAACTGGGCTTCTGTTTTGCTCAATTTTTAAGATAAAAAGATCTCCAGTTATGCTACTATTCAGATCAAAATTAGAATAAACACAGTTAACAGCATTTTCCGAAATGACTTCAAGCATGACTCGGTCATGAAAATATGAAGAACATGATACGTTTTCCCAATTTTTACTCGAAAGTTTTGGCGCGTTTTAGGGCTTCCTAGAAAGATTACTGTTAATTTTCACCTCTTGGTCATTCAATTTGCAATGTCACATTGGCGTCATTTCGCCATAGGTTGGCGACCGTATCATGATCGTATCATGTTCTTCATATTTACACTCAGTCGAACATTCGGTAAAAATAAATTATATAGCAGCTAGACCTTCAAAACAGTTGCCATTTCATAGGTCCTTCTCTTGCAAGATTAAGCTTGGAAAATCATCAATGTATCTATCAATCATAGACACAACAGATCACTGGTAATATATTTCTCGATAATGTCTAAAAAACATTCTCCAGGAAGTATTTGATATGGACACTAAGATTTTTCCCCTTATACTTGATGCAAGCGTTCAAGTGTGTAAAATTTTAGACTATAACAAGCATGCAGTATCAAATTTGGTAAAAATCAGCATTGGTGGAGCGTGCAGGTGTCTAATTTTTGTGATTTAATGGGGAAAATTTACAACCCATTTTTGCCTATAAGGGTAAAACTGTAAGAGGAAACATAGGTGAAAATTTTCTAGAGATCTCAATTCTTTGACAGTCCCATGGTACGGAATCAACTCACCAACGTCAGAATATCCCCAAAATGACTGTACATTTGCACTGTATCACGGTCGTTGGTTTTTCTGTTTCATTAAATACGAGTACTTCAATCGGCCGATGGAGGTTTCTTCGCCCTGTATATCTGCATAGGTTTGATAATCGGGAATTTTCAAACCCTATCTTCGTAAGTCACTGAGCTTCCATTCAAAATAGGTGATCTTTGATATTTCAACGTAAACTATGTCGTTAGTGGCAGTATTCTGGTAATATTTTGAGGGGAAACATTATGTAATTAGTTTGCTCAACAATTCCTTTAAACAACTAGGACATTTCATTAGTATACGACATAACATACCCTCGTTCATCGCAATAGCTTTAAAAGTCTGCATTTGCAGTTTCACTGGAACTGGTTTCATCATTGAGAATAAATAATGTTTTCAAGATAGTCATTCTACGACAACTTCTTTTCAATTCTGCTGAGGCGATAATTTGCTTCGTACGATTTTCAGTATCTTAAGAAAACACGCATTATAAATCTCAAACCTAAACATTCTTTAGGGTCTTGAAGAACGGAAAATCTTGAAAAATTTATATTCTATGCTGGCTTTAGACGTGTACTGCGTATTTCGCAAGGTACAAACCAGAAAATGTGATTTATGTAAACAAAAAATGCAATTATTATGTCATTTCGTGCGAGTCCAACGGTTTGTGTGTAAGTGAAAATTGGTTGCGGCCCCATTTAAGGGGGGGGGGGTGTTGAAAAGTTTTGGGGCACATTTCAAAGTGTCTGTAAATGTACTGCAACCTATTTTAGAATAAATGGTAGCTCAAGAGGATTAATTTGTTTGTTCCAAAGTTTGTTTCCTTTTTGAACACGCTATGAGTTGTGTTGTTTAAAACACGACGAGATGCGTACATTAAAGCATATATTTACGTAGATTACTATATACCTCACTGTCACGGAGTACCGTAAAAAAATTTAGGCTCGCCTCGCTAACACTAAAACGTTTAAAGGATTTTACAAGACATATATTGGACCCAAAAGTAAATGCTTTGACATAATTGTATTTATGCTCCCTTTCTTTTTGTAACGTTTAAAATAGTGTAGTATGAAAACTATAAAAGTTGAAACAAAGAAAGAAGGCAATCATAAGTTCTTAAGCCTTCAGGTTTATGAATTTCGTATATGCACGAAAAATTTCGCAAGTAAAATTACTTACTTCAATATACTACTAACTTAATCAAAATATATGTTTTACATAAGGTTTTCAAAGTAATAAGCTTCCTCTGTACATATATTTTCAAAATTATAGACTATAAATAAAAGAGAAAAAAGTCAACCCTTTAAAAATCTCGCGTTATAAATGTACAGCTAATGTTATTCTTTTTTAACTGAAAGCAAAATCGATATACTTTATTGAGGATATAACTTTTCAAGCATATTAAAACGTTATTCATCATTTTATAGTAGATTTTGAAAACTTTATAATTAAGTAAATTTCTTTATTTTTCTCTCTCTTTCATTTCATTGATCTTAATGTTAAATGATTTCCATAAAATTCTTAAATGTATAAAATGAATATTTTACCATAAATTAATAATAAATAATTTTTTAGACATTTCTTCTTAATGTTTTATTACCATTAAGCCTACTCAGTTTATTGGAAAAAAATATGACAACCAATGAATATCAAACAATTACATCTTTATTGGGTATAATTTCCTGTTTTAAGATGATAATTAAATAATTTAGTAATCCTCTAAAATAATAGATTGAAATCAATATCGGTTTCGTAAACTCTATATGTATTTTCTTACGGCTAGTTAAGGGTACAGCATAAGTATTGTTCTTTTCAGATGTGTAGTTCTTTTAACATTTTCTTCTTTTTTTTTAGATACTCGCCATACAATGGGATTGTCTAAGGAAGTTATTTCAATTTAACTAAAATAATTGTCAATATTTGCTTCGAAATTAATTCTCCTTTTCTTATATTTGTATTTCTATGAAAATGTTATATAAAAATATTTTTTTGGTATTACAGATCTTTTAACTATTTTCCTTCATACTGATTGCTTTCTGAAACAAATCCTATTTAATTTTGTAGTTTTAAGGAAAAAAATTCCCTCTTTGTTAAAACTTACATACCTCGAATAACCCGCTAATTGATTGCAATTAAAGCGGTTCTTTTATATTTACTTTACCATCACATGGAGATAACTCTTATCTCCATGTTTACGACTAATCTTAAGTACTAGAAGGTATCCCGTCATTTTGACGTCATAATACTAATAATGACGTAATAATGGAAAAAGTATATGAAAGTTAAAAAATATCCCGAATTATCTAACAATATTGCATTTATTATTAGATAATTCGGGGGTGCAATATTGCACCTTGTAAAAGTAAACCCTTTCAATATTTTTTATTTATTTAGTTTTTCATGCGATTGGAATAGTAGACTGCCATCCAGTTTTTTACAGCTCCCTACGCGATATGAATACTTGAGCTACTTGATTAATTCACATTCAAGTTTGTTTACTTTCAGAATTCATCGCAAAGTAAACACATTTTTAAAAACTGTTAAATATACAGCTAAAAGCATCCAATTTTTTGTAGTTCGGAATGTTTTATAGAAAAATAGGCTGAACAAACGTGATTTGATGGAGAAGATATTAGTTTGTAGGTAAGAAAAAATTCTGATCCACATCTGAAATTGAAATTAAGCCTATCCGGCTGTTTGTTTACCGGGGGCTTCAATTGAAAGATAAGTACAGCCCGGAGATGTTATACAGAGACAACGGCTATTATATATATAATTCTAAGAAAGAAAAGCCCTCACTTATATGCTTACATTAAAATTATTAACTAAAATGGTTATTAAAAATTTTCAATTAGAAATCCTGACGGCTGTTCCGTCTTTCGCAGCGAATTGATTGCAATTAAAGCGGGTCTTTACACGGTCCTTTCGCTCTCACTGTTGAAATCTGGATTATGTCTGATAGCCGAAGTGCCATCCAGCATCTTTCAAACTGGCACAGTGCCCGTGATAACACGGGAGTAGCTATTTTGGACAAGCTGAAGCCACTCTCCTCGTCTCGTAAGATTCATTTACAGTGGATACCTTCCCATGTTGACCTTACCGAGGTCCCATGTTGACCTTACCTTGTTGAGGTAACGAGGTTCCTGATACCCCGGGCAAAAGGGGTGCTCAAGTGTCCATGGATAGGCCGGCGCCTCTGGTATATATTGAACTGGACTCTAAACATAATTGTCTTGTAAGGTCTAGCATTCGCCATCCCCCTCGTGCACCATTGGTACCAGGGTATTCGCCCCGGTGGTTCTCTGTTCCTCCGGTGCGGCAGACAGGAGCGAACTACAACAACCCGCTTTCGTAGTGGCCACCTCAGAACATTGACTTATACTGACAAGGAGAAACTGTTTCCAACAAATGTTCCAAAGGCCAAACCACTATCAGCCTAAATCATATCGTAGTGTGCTTGGGACTTGAAAAGGAAGATCTTCTGCAGCGGCCATTGTTGGTCATTGACTTCTTGAGAGTGTGCGGTATCATGGATCTAATCTAGCTCTGCTGGGATGACAGGGCAACAACAACAACAACATTAAAAAATACCATTTTATGATGTATGTGGTTGGATATAATTGGAAGACATAGTATTAAAAATGATAATTGAGAGTTTTCTATAGGGGAAAATACACCAGCGACTTGCAAAAAAAGTTAGAAAATTGATTAAATTTTACTAATTTTTAATAGATTAACACATGAAGAAAATTTAATGAAATTTCTACACTGTTAGATGAAACATAACTTGTTGCATTAAAAATATTAGATTGCTGTGAAGTATTTAAATTAGTTAGAAAAACTGAATAAAGTAAGTTGTTTTTTCTCTTTCCATAATTACCATTTGACAGTCATAACTGATATTAATTATAATTTATTAACTTGAAATACATTTTAATTTAAAGAAAACATTTAGCTTAATATATTGACCCAAAATATTTTAATTGCTTTCATATTTAATATTTATAATTAAAAATTAGTTTAAAAAATTTTACAACAATTTTCTCACAAAATATTTTGCAAAATTCTTATTACCTAAGAAAACTCTAAGTTTTTGGGTCTTTTTATGTAGAAGTTAGACATAAATGTTTGTAGAAATTTTCGAGCGTTTATCTGTGACAGTTTTTGAGATATCATGCGCGCAAAGTAAGAAAATCATATGTTGAGATAAATGCATTTAAAGTTGAAATTTTATATAAAAATCCCTGTATGGACATTCAGAATTATTTCACTATATTATGATGTAACTGTCGTATCACATTCTGAACATACAAAATTGTTCAGAATAAATCCGGATTCCAATTAATATAAAAAGAACAAATAGATCATTTGACAATTTAAAAAATGCACTGTCACCTGAATCACATAATCTTACTAAAATATATTTTTGTCTCATACCAGTAACATCAAGCCCATTTGCATTAAGTCCAAATAACTTAATTCATTTCATAAATTTCAGAAATTGAGATATATATAATTCATAACACATAGTGACTGTAATGTTAGCACCAGTATCAATTAATTTTATATAAATGTTTTTTCGGCATTTAATTTTTTATATACAATTTGCAACTTTTTATCACTGAATTTACTTTATGGCATTTACTACAAATAGTTTTATGTACAGTTAATATAATTATATTTATCATTAACTATAAGATATATCACTGACTGCTATTTCAATTGAATTCATTAGGCATATTTTTTATACAATTCAGTAAAACTGAATGAAAATCTTTGAATGTAAAGAACTACATATTTATTGATTAAAAATGTACTTTCTTTATATCATATATAATGTTTAAAAAAACTTTCCCCGTAGTCATTTGAGAGAAAATTTCTATTATATATTTAAAAAAAGAGGTCATTTATTTAACCCGGTGAAGTTAAGGAAAACGATGAAGTTAAGGAAAATGAAGTTTAAGGAAAACGATGTAAGTTAAATAGTTGTACAATCTGATTTCTTAATTTAACATTTGTAAGTACAATAGAAATTACTTCATATGGAAATGTCTATGCTAATTATTTGCGTGATCCAATTTGTATTCTTACCGCACGTTTATTTCCAAAATTACCTTTAATGCTATTCATGCTCATATTATCCATGTTTTCTTCTATTAAACATAGTATGTTAAAGAGAAAGAATCGCTCTCCTGTGCTGTACATACCAAAAAATAAAATGTTATGTAATCATGATTATATCAAACAAATTTTCAGTATGTAATCATAAATCAAATAAAGTGTTTTTAGACACTATGCGCGAAGTCAGAAAATCATATTATGATGTAAATGCATTTAAAGTTAAAATTTTGTATAAATGTCACTATTTGGATGTTCACGATCATTTTACTATCTTATGATGTAACTGTCGTATCACATAAAGAGAAGTACCAAATTGTTCAGACTAAATCCAGATTCCAATTAGTATAAAAACAAAAAAATAGATCCCTTGACAATTTTAAAGATGCACTGTCCCCTAAATCACATAACTCTTACTAAAACATAATTTTGCATCCCATACCAGTAGCATTAAGTCCAAATAACTTAATATTAATTCATTTCATAGAGTTCAGAAATTGAGGTATACATAATTCATAACACATAGTGAGTGTAATGTTAGCGCCAGTATCATTATAAATGCAGACAACACTATAGTTAATTATAAACATATACCAACTAGCATTATTTATATGGTTTGAAAAGTATTTTCTACTCCCTTGTCACCCTGAAAAGTTTCTAAAATATGCATGATGCCAAAATGCAATGCAAAATTTTATGCGACAGATGTAACAACTTTCATTAATCGAAATACCGAGCAATATATAAAACCGCAAATACTGAATCTTTCCTCTATGCCGGCAAATTAATCTTTGTCAGAGACAACTCAGGGATAAACATTGTTCTGACGTGTACCAAAGTAAATATGAGTAGATGAATTTGAGCAACATCCTTCAAACAGTTGTATTTATTAATACATTACAGCAGTTTTCTTTACCGTAACATTTTTTTCGGGATACTGTCTTTCTGTGTTATTTTTTAAACAAAAATACTAATAATTATATTTAGAGAGTTCCCTTGTTGAAATATATCTAAGCATCTAATTTATTTGTTTCTTATAGTATAAAGAAAAACTACCATGGCATTTCATATTTTTCTGTGTATTATTTATTTAGGTTTATGAGCACATACTTTTAGATAAGGAATTACACAATGTCATACATTGTTTTCCCAGTTTGCTGCTAGGAAAATTTGTATAGCCACAACCAATAAAATTGTAAATTTCACACGTACAGCATTAAAAGTCAAAACATAATATAATATGAAATAAACCATGCAAATTGTATATTAAATAAAATATGACGCATTGCATACGTAAAAGCTAAGGGTGCCAAAACTTCTCCATAAATATTATAAATATTGTTTCAATTGTGAGAAAAATTGGCATTTGGCCAAACATTATCACATGTAAAATCGCAAATATACTTCATTTTAATATTTACTTTTATTTAATACGAACATTTTATTCATTATTGATGAAATGTATATATTTTTTAATCCTTATATATATTGCTGCCAAAAAAAAAAAAAATTAAACATAAGGTAAGAGTCCCAAATATCACCTACCCTAACTTTTTTTTGACATTTCATCCACTTTTTAGTTTCTGATTAGGTTAAAAACTCAAATAACATCCCCAAGAACTATTTCCTTTGGTATCCTGAGATCAAACAGCTCCAAAACCATTGCCAGATTAAAGGGACAGTGGACTTTCAAAATTGGGAAATTTGTCCAAAAATTCGATTTTTTCATTTTATTGAATTGTGAAACTACGGACGAGTAGGAATGCTTTGAAAAAAGAATTTTTAATTTCTGTGATAACTTTCCTAGTTATAGGCATTTGTATTTCATTTAGATATTATGTGGTTACTAATAGCAATAACTTTAAATGTGTTTTTCTAAAAATAAAAATTTGCATGTCATATGAATATTCAAACAGCTCCAGGCGCATTTCTAATTATCGTACTGCTTTGGATTTTAATTTTTATATACTTATCTGTATACCAAATAAATCTTATTGAAAATAATTATGCTTCGTAGCTCAAAATTTCTAAATTGTGTACTTGAAAAGATGATTTATAGGTATTTTACTTAATAAAAAGGGTGTTTTCACTATTATTATTTTTTTCTCTTTATATTTTTAATGAATGCTTAAAATAAGCAATAAGTTTCATTATTAATTCTATAAGGTATCCTGTAAATAAAAATTACCATATTATATGCAAAAGAAATGCGCATATAACATTTTTAATTAGACTAATTTTTCATATAATTAATAAATCAAAATTCATAAATTATTAATATTTCATCATGAAATTTTAACCACTGTTACATATCTATGGTACTAATCACATATTCAAATTTCGAGCAAATCCATTCAAAACAAAAAAAAGTTAGGTTTGAAGGTCCACTGTCCCCTTAAATTATGTAGCTAAATTGAAAAAACTGAAATTTCCAGTGAACTCCAGAGCGGTTCCTAATATCGCCTACCTCTGTTCCTCTTACCGCCTACCAGGCGAAATTAGGAGCACCTGTTAAAAGGCGTTGCTAGCAACGTCTCTCTTTAAGGCACTTTTAAATGGTATAAGGAAAATTAGAATTTGGATGCACCTACCTGGTCATTCACTGGATTATAATTCTTTGGAGCCAAAGTTTACGAAGACAACAGCCAAAAAAATCTTCAGACGCCATATAGTTTATGTTATCAGTGATAAGAGCGTTGTCACTATAGCCGCACAGCTATTGCGACTCAAGTACAAACCCAGTTATAGTTAGTACAAACCCGGAACTAAGATGTTACTGCATTTTCTCATACATAGAGCGAATCATACATTAGAAACACCAGTTGGCGATATTAGGCACAGGGGCGATATTTGGGGCACTCACGCTATTATTTAAATTAAACTGCCATTGCAAATATCTTATATAATTTTTATAAAAAATTTTCAATTTAAAAATTATGAAAAGTATCTGACAACTATTAAAAAAAAATTAATTACTTTTATACTACAGTTCCTAGTAAGTGAAACGAATGATATTAAAAGTTAATGTATCTCTGTAAATTTTAGTTAGATTTACTCTGCAAAGTTTTAATAGAATATGATTTATTCACTTTTGGGTAAAATTATATAAATTACTCAATATGTTTATATAAAACATTAAATATTTATATTAGTGCAATAACAAATGTTTATATATGTTAAAAGAGTTTTGTATATAAATTTAGCATTTAGTTTTATATGTATAATATGAAACTTTTTAAGACTTGGATGTACTTCCTTGCGGCTGATACAACTACCTTAATATACAGATAATGTAATTCTCTGTATCATTAACTAAAAGAAAAGTAAGGTAATAGTAATATTCACCAGTAAAAGGGCGTGATACAAATATATACCGCATTAGAAAGAAAGAAAAATATTAAATGACATCTAAAATCACATTATTATTGTTTTCATGTTGTTGTAATTTTTAAAAAAATGTAATATTTTTAACGCTGAATTACATTATATAAATTTCTGAAATATTTCTCTCTTTTTCGCTTTCAATACCTGTAAGATTTAAAATAGTCTTGTCATTTTAGAATGGCCTTTAAATAATTTAAAAATTATTTTCCCACACTGACGTTTAAACTTATATAATAGGATATTTCTAAAAGGATTCTTAAAAAGTGGAAACTCTGATTTCTGTTAAAATAACTCCCCTAAGTTTCAACAAAAATCAATCATCCGCTTGCAGTTTTGCTGATGATGGAAAGGTTTAAAAATATCGAAAACTATCGAAATGGGTTAATTCTATGCTTTCATTCCAATATTACTGAGATTTATCGGTATCTAGGGAAACACAAAACGAAGTAAAATCATAAAGGATCGAAAATCTCTTAATGCCTCTTCCAATGGTTTTAATGGGTTATATAAAAGAATTTCAACGGTACCATAAAAAACGTTTGGTCGATATTTGTACCAATATTGTATGATTCCATTTAAATAGACCCCAATCTTACATATTTTAACCACATTCATTTTGGCCACTCCACCTGCGCGTGGGCAATATTTTTCTGTTTATTTTTGGGAATACGTGACTTAACAGTCGCCTTTAAACACAACTAATGTATTATTTCCTCTTTTATTAAATTGTGAAAATGTTTTTGTCTCTGTGTTATCAAAAAATATGCATGAATGAAACAATATATGAGAAGAATTTGTAAAAGGCTCAAAGTTACATTAGAAATTTACGAACTAGGGAATTTCCGAAGTTTAAACATTCATGTAATTTTTTAAATCGAAGCGAGAAACCCTAAGATAGCTCAATTATCTCAGTTACTATAATAATTCTAAGCTTTTTTTTTTTAAATACAGCACGACTTCTCCAATATCGGAAAAAAATGTAAAATAAATTCTAGACTGTTGAAACCATTTGTGCGAAATCTGTTGAGAAAACTACCATATATATATGTATTTTTAAATTGTGTTTATCTCTTATAAAATTCTTCAGAAAAAATATTAAAACTGTATGTTTTCCTGACATTAAATGCACGACGTGTAGAATCTAAATGGTGGTATAACTTTTGATAAAGTAATGTAACTCAAACAAAATTGTGCTCTTGTCGACAAGTTTGAAAGTAATAAATTTTGGTTGTATCTACTACAAAATTTTTAATACATTTATAATAATACTAAAATATACTTCATATAACTATTTTCCTCGTATATCCATAATTAGAGTAGTCTGTGTAAAATAAGTGTTTATAATAGTTGTCAAAGAATAAATGTTTATTGGGTTGAATAAAAGGAAACTGTATGTTCTATAGGAAAAATTTTCTTATTCTAAAAATCACAAAATGGTATTAGAATTAAAAGAAATCCTCAATTTTTTCTGCATGAAATTTTATTTTGGTCTTTAAAAATGTGTGTTTGTTAAGTGTTTTTGTTGTTACAGCAAAAATGAGCAGTAGACCCCCATCCCGCTGTATATTAAGATACTTTTTTTGCATAAAATAATAAAAATTAGTAGGTATTTTTACTTGCATATTAAACGTTATTTACTTATGTTTATATGTCTGCAATAACATATGTAAAAAGTTATATTTTAAAATCGAATTTTATGTAAATGTTTTGTAGGCATTTATTTTTTACATACAATCTGCAACTTTTTATCACTGGATTTACTTCATGGAATCTAATACAACTATTTTTATATACAGTTAATATAATTATCTTTATCATTAACCATAAGGTATATCACTAACTGCTATTTCAACTGAATTCATTAGGCATATTTTTATGCAATTCAGTAATACCCAATGTAAATGTCTGGATGTAACGACTTACATTTTTATGAACTAAAAATGTAGTTACTTTATGTCATATATAACGTTAAAAATTCGTTCCCCGTAATCCTTTGACAGAAAATTTCTATTTTTTATCTAAAAAAGGGGTACTTTTATTTAACCAGGTGTGAAGTTTAAGGAAAACGTTGTAAGTTAAATAGGTGTTCAATATGATTTCTTATTTCAACATTTGTAAGTACTGCAGAAATTACTTCATATGGAAATGTATATGCTAATTATCTGCGTGATCTGTTTAACCTCCAATTTGTATTCTTACCGCACGTTTCTACCAAAATTACCCTTAATACTATTCATGCTGGTATTATCCATGTGTCCTCCCATTAAATATATCCTGTTAAAGAGAAAGAATCACACTCCTGATATATATATATATATATATATATATATATATATATATATATATATATATATATATATATATTAAATGTAAGGTGTCGATTATCTTACGAGAACGCTCTTTGTTCAATGATATCGTCTTGACGTCGGCACTTTGTCGTATATCTCACGACAAAGTTCCTCCGAATTAGAAAGAAAGAAAAAATATGAAATGACAACCAAAAACACATTAGTATTGGTTTCATGTTGTGGAATTTAAAAAAAATGTAATATTGTTAACGCTGAATTGCATTATATAAATTTCTGATATAGTTCTCTTTTTCGCTTTTAATAGATGTAAGTTTAAAATAAGTTTTGTCACTATACAATGGTCTTTAAATAATTGTAAAACGATTTCGCACGATTATATCAAACACATTTTTAATATTTAGTCCTAACCCAAATAAAGTGTTCTAATAGTCAGGATTTATCTGTCTATTAGCATATCTTTAATCATAAAATCGATATTAATAATGACTTTTTTCTTTTTAAATTTCGTGAAATCTTTAGTACTACATGGGTTTCAGGTAGTAATATTTTCTTTAAATTTTGTTAGGAAGTAATTATATTCAAATAAATTCGTTAAATTAATTTATATCTCTGAAATTAATTTCTGATATGATATTAAATTTAAAGTAATTATCAACTTATATAAGTTATTTTTCCTTATATATAACAAAGGTTTCGCGTGTAAAATCTTATGAAACAACAAAGATGCTGTAAGAAAAAAAAATACTATTTGAGCTGGAATAAAAGGAACAGAATAATTTAAAACAGAACTGAAAAATTTGAAAAATCTGTATCATTAATATTTGCTGTCTGGGTAATGTCACGGTCTAATGTTCGTTAATATAATCTAGAAAAAATTTTACATTTATATTTATGTATATTTAACTCTGTGTGCAGGCACCCCAGGGATGTACTTTAGCTATAAAATGTAGATACTTTGGGAGTAATTACGATTTAGGTATCTGCTACATCTAGAGATTTGTAGTACAGAGGAAGCCATGAAGAAGGAGGGGGAGCGATGATTTGGCGTCTGTTTGCAACGAAATGTTATCGCGAACAACCACAATTTTGAATAGAAAATCCGCCAAATACAATGACAAATGAAAATCTGGCGTCCCACATACCTGATTTACTTAATTAGCCGTTTTTGTTTACAAAAGTGGATATGTTGAGAATCTTTTGTTGTTGTTCTTGTTTGGGAGAGATAAATTACCATGAACCTTAAAAATGGCCGTTAAACAAGTCTCTTAATACAGAGTTCAGGTATAAGGCGAACATCGTGCGATTAGAATAAAGCAGCCAATAAAAAAAGCTATTTCGAAATCTAAGGAAACATGTAGTAATTAAAATTGTTCATTTATATATTTTAATCCAAGAACCCTTGTAACGTTTCAATCTTTTGTGTTATTGTCAAAATTATGGTACTCATACTATATCCTGAAAGCATGAAAGTATAATTGCACCTCCTACGTCTAGATAACATTTGATTTATTTTTAAGTGTGTTCGCGTTCTTTAATTGTATTGAAATTATTTTCTATATAATTATTATATAATTATTAATTTCTATGTAATTAAAATTATTTTCTATATAATTATTCTATATAATTCTCTATAATTATTAATTTCTATGTAATTAAAATTGTTCATTTATATATTTTAATCCAAGAACCCTTGTAACGTTTCAATCTTTTGTGTTATTGTCAAAATTATGGTCCTCATAATATATCCTGAAAGCATGAAAGTATAATTGCACCTCCTACGTCTAGATAACATTTGATTTATTTTTAAGTGTGTTCGCGTTCTTTAAGTATATTGAAATCATTTTCTATATAATTAAAAATGAAAACTAATATTTTTATAAAAAATCACTATAATTTAAAATCTTTTTTGACATCAAAATATGAAAATTTTAAACTATTATGAGGGATTTTAATAAAATAATTTTGTCTTAAAATATTCTCATCTATACTTTACTATCAATGTGGTACACATAGTGCATTTTTCATAATGGTTTCGACTAAACATTAAATAATTCCATGTATTATTTCATAAAACAATTTTAACATTTTAACATTTAACATAATAGTTGATATTAATATAATGTTGATAACTATCTTTTATTTGGTACAATTTTAGAACAGGGCCTATAATTATTGCGCACTTACAGGCATCTTTTTATCTAAGCTATTATGAATTTGGATTGAAATTTTACAGGAAGTCCTCAAGTTAAAACATCTACAAATGGCATATTAGTATTTATTTTCATCAGAAGCTATGATTTAGAAACTTATTTGACATTAAAGCCTTTGAAAACTTCTACACAAGTTCTGTAAGATTAAATTAAATCCAGTAGTGTGCTTTGTCATTGCAAATGCGAATATATTTTAAATCTAATAAATTTATAATACTGAAGTACAAATTTAATTTTATTGGTGTTTATGTTGGTTAGCATTTAATTCCATCTATTACATAAATGGAGGCAAATTTAGACGAAATAATCATATTTAAGTACTGAATTCAATACAACGTGAGCGCAACCAATGGCAGAAAAAAAAATGTTGCTTGAATCATCGAGGTATGAATGTATCTAGTGTGTAGGCCACGCTATAAATATTTGATTAGACTGCAGAGAGAAAGGATATTTCTGACACTAGTCATAAGTGGTTTCCGTAGGCGTGTAATTTGGCTCTAACACGGGATATGTTTCGGATAATTTGGTGCTTTATGTATCTTAATGGATATTGAAAACCCGGTTATTGCTTTCTCAAAGTTACGTCTATTGTGATTTTATCATTCGAGTTTTTAATGCTTAATATGCTATTTATTAATTTTCAAAAATAACTTCAACGCGTAAGATCAAATAGTAAGTTTCCTTTCAATACGATATATTTGACATACATGAACGTATAGAGACTTAATTTATGTTTCCATGAACATTGTACTCTCAATGAAATTGAAAATCAAAGCCGTTTTGTGCCTATATCATTTCATCTTTAAGATAGAGTGTATGAAGTTTCAAATCCTAACACTTTATAGAATTCATGAGTACAAGTTTCAAAACTTGTAATGTAATATATATATATATATATATATATATATATATATATATATATATATATATATATATATATATATATATATATATATTAATTTTGAATACCGAAACATTAGAAACACATTAGTTCAACCTACGAAAAATTTGTACAACTTGCACCGAGATCTGGAAGGTAGAGTATATTTATGGTGAGTATGATTTATACCTGATAAATTCTACTGCTTATATATTTTCATATTTATATTTGACGATATTATATTTGACCTGATTTTCAACTGACGGAAATCCAGGACTACCCTTTTGAAAATCAACCACCTTCAGCAACCCTTGGCTCGTCCAGTGTTTAATTTAAGAACTAGTTAGTACCTGTCCAAATATGACGCCTGAATAGTAAATAAATGTAGTAATACTCGAATTATACTTAAAAAATCATTGACAAATATTGAAAAACATAATATTAAGAATAGAGAAATACACTTTACAGAATTACTATTGAATCCAATAAAAAGTAATATGATTTCTCAACAGTTCGAAATAAAATAAAACCTTCCGTCAGGATTAATTCGATATCTTACAAACATCATTAAAAATAAAAAAAAAGGCAGGGAGAGATCTGGAGAGATTTCCCGGAAAAAAAAGAAAAAATAACGCGTTTATGCTGCCTTGTGCTTACTATCTAAAGCCAGATTTAAACATGTGTCAGGTATACACAAGATTCGATTCACAAGAATCGAACATTTGAGTGAATGAATTAAAGAAGCTGCTTGAGATATGCTAATTTCGGCATATGCGCTTAGTATAAATACCATGCAGCGTCATTGATAAAAAGGGTTGTTAGGGTTGAAAAAGGTTGTTAAGGTTGATAGATAAGCGAGAGGGAGCTTCGAGGGTATGCAGCTCCAGTACTATCCGGTGCTAGTGCTTAGCAGGCCCAAAGTTTACGTGGCAGAATTGCTGGTTGACTTACTGTTCGTGAGTATTGAAAAATATATTGTTCTTGAAAGCTATATTTATATATATGCACAAGTAGTACGTATAAATCCTGTTGTTATAATCGAAGCCTACATGTGCAAGAATATTCAATAAACATTGTTTCATGTATAAACTGTGTTTGTATCAAATTCAAATAGAGTGCCCCCCTTAGTATTTACTCTATACATGTCACTAAGCATGCGCGGAAAAGAAATAATGTGTTTATGCGGCATTGTGCATAGTGAGGATCTAAAGCCACATTTATACATGTCGCTGAGCATGCGGCAGAAAGCAATTTTTTTAAACTGTAAATTATCTCCAATTAATAGAAATTAAGGGTACAAAAACCAAATTTCACACATTTATAGATTAAAATCTTTCATTTTAAAACCAAAATGAAGTAAATCGATGCAGTAGTTTTCTCTCACGGACTGCCCAAAGAATCGGCTCAGCAACTTAAATATATAGATTTTCCGACCATTCTGCAAATGAACCGGCCGTTAAATCCAAGTCAAGGAAGATGGAAACAAAAAATTTTTAAAATTACGACAGTGATGAAAGTATATTTTTGATCCTATTGACAATAAAAACTATAAAGAAATATTTGGAGCATACAAATACCGTCATAAAAATTGGGCATCGTCATAAAAAAATAGTATAAATGTTTAACTCTGCACCGTGAAAAGAAAATACTAATTCAGATCAAGAAAGCTACCTGTTTCTCAGGATGTAAAATTTCTGGGTAACGAATTTACCTGTTTAGTTATTCCACTTTCGTAAGCATGCTTTCATACCTTTCACGTTAAGCTTTTATTTTTGTAACATACTTAAAACAGCATTTCATTTCTTCAGTGGGGTTTAATATATTTTTGAAATATATTCAAACCGTACATCATAAAAACCGGAAGAAAATTCGTCCTGTTTGAAAATTTTATTTGATAAACTGTTGAAATAGGAACATGGTTCGGAGCACTAAGGTCAACTTTTTGCTAGATTAAGGTTAATTAGGAAGGGACATATTGCTTAAAGCCAATTCCGAACGGTTACAAACGTCCATGCAAAGAGTGGTACTCGAACCCACGGACTCTAGCACCGAATTCCAGCGACCTAAGCCTTTCGGCAACTGTCCGGCTGAAACGGGAGCCGTTGAAATGGGATCAAATCGCTATAAAAAGGAACTTCGAAAGCTCGTAACAGTTTAACACGAGAATAATTTTGAACTTCATATGAAAATATTGAAGGTATTCTTGTAATGAAGGTATTGAAGGTATTCTTGTAAGGTATACATAAGATTCGATTCACAAGAATCGAACTTTTGAGTGAATGAATTAAAGAAGCTGCTTGAGATATGCTAATTGCGACATACGCGCTTGGTATAAATACCAAGCAGCTTGATTAATACAGAGGTTGATTAAAAAGGTTTTGTTAAGGTTGATAGATAAGCGAGTTAAGGGAGCTACGAGGAAAGCAGCTCCAGGTGCTATCCTGCGCTAGTGCTTAGGGGGCCCAAAGTTTACGTAGCAGAACTGCTGGTTTGACTCTCTGCTGGTTTGTGAGTATTGGCAAAGTGTATTTCTATTGAATGCTAAAATATATATTCCGTACAAGTAGTACGTATGCTTAATGCTGTAAAAGCAAATTCTATATGTGCAACGAATTCAATAAACATTGTTTCATGTATAAACTGTGTTTGTATCAAATTCATTTAGAGTGCCACTTCAAATTATATACATCCAATTTTGGGTAGAAGTGAGCTAAAACTCTATAATCTTCTAAAGGTATTTTATGAATTTATTTTTTTAGCATGTAAAATCTTAAATTACAATATTTAGTCTGCATTCCGTTTTTCTAAAGTTAACTCTTTTCTCGCAATTTTTGTTATGACAATTTGGAAAATAATTCATAATAAAACGAAAAGGCCAAACCAGAGATAAATATCCCTTAGCTAAATTTCAACATATTACCACAGTAATTTGATAACGTTACATGGGCAGCGAATATATAAAGCTAAAACAGAGTGGTAAAAATAATTTATTTTTTCTGTTTCTAAGTAGGTCAGACAATTCTAGGAGGATTGCATATTCCTGTTTCAAGGGTTTCAAGGGTGACATTTTGATAAAAAAAAAGTTCTAAAGCAAGAGAATTTTAAAATTTTGAAGTTAAATGCAGTCTCGACAGTACTATCGACAGTACTTTATAGTAACAAATATGTATGCAGTATGCTAATAACAGTCACCAAGGGGATAGTGGATATTGCAAACTGATATTTGAAATTTTTCATAGATATTCATTAAAGTAAAACTATATCAAACATCTTACAGAAATTTTTAAATATCTAATTTTTTTTATATTTTAAAAATTTAAATTATTATTTTTTAAAATGTTCCTTGCGATCCAATTTTTAACTTTCCCCCCTTAATTTGGCATTTATATTTCTTATGAATATATTTTGAACAGAGTGATATATTACTTTGTGCTTTCGTTAAATTGTTAATTTTTAAGCAATCTTTTTATGCTTCTATTCTGAAATTTCGCGAAATTTTTGTAATTTTCTACATTTAAATTAAACTTTGGAAATCTGAAATATGTCGAAACTTGAAATGGATGCATAACTTTATTTTAATGTATTAGAGGAGTTTTTATTATAAATTTAAAAAAAAATTCGTCAAAAATTATGACGCAAGGAGCATTGCATAGACTTACAAATCTGGAAATTATACACATTGAGAAACAGCCATTTAAAAGATTTTTTCCCCTACCTTTAAAAGATACTTTTATAAAGTCATCATGTATTCCTTTTACTTTTCTCTGAATATTGTAAATGCATTTTATTTCAATATTTACGTATTTTTAAAATATTAATCCACAAAATATATTCCAATTTTTGTTCGATTTTTGCTAAGTTGAAAGTCCATCTAATGCCTTACAATTCTTATTTATAACATGAGTTAAGTGCAAATTACCGCTACTTCAATTTGACTTTGCTATTATAAAAAAAATAATTTTTGCTATTTTTTTCCACGTGCCTAGTTTTTATATTTTCAATTCAATTCTTATACTCAATTTTGTCTTATTTGAATATAATTTAAAAATTCTCTCAAACAAAACTACTAAATTATATTAATATAGTTGCGCAATATGCGTAGCTATATTTTTGCTTACTTTTTTTCGTTAAAACACTTTGTACTTGAACTTTAAAAGAATGGAAATATTCCATTTTTGTTACTCTAAATTGCAGGCAATTACTGGCATGCAGGTAAATTTGAAAGGAATTTAAAAAAAAAATTTAATTGCAAAACTTTTCGAAAATGGGTGTTATATAAAACAAGAAAATAGAGTCTAAAAATACTAGAATTACGGTGACTGTAAATAAGATTGAAAGCTTATCGGTAAATAGAGGCAGATTTTATTTAAATCTTCAAGAAGTAGTGTCAGAAATTTCAAATACCTTTCATCGACTCTACTAAATATTTTGTGTGTGTGTGTGTGTGTGATTTTCTGTAAAAAGTCATCAATATCTCTTAACTTTTGTTGGAGCAGCTTTAAGACTAAAAATACATTCGATTTAATAAAATGAAAAGAAATAAATAAAACTTTCGTAATTCGAACTTACTCAATATATCATCATGCTTTCTCATCATTAATGCATTTTAGAAAATCATCTTTCGCATACATGAAAAACACTGATAATATTTCAAGTTTTTCTTCCATTATGCCCTCATCTATATTTAATAAAGATGTTTTTTTCCCAGTTTGAAACATAATGCAAGTTTAGAGTTACTTTGAAATAAATTAAAAAGATCAAATTCAGATTTTATCGTTGCATCAGAGGGCTTTAAAATTCGCATAAACTTAAAAGACCTATCTGAAAAATAAAAGTTTATAGATAAAAACGATAATAAATTATTAATAACAGTCGATGTAATTCATTATCGTACGTAAGAAAAATAAATTATAGATTTATGTATTACATAAACATAAAGTAATACTAAAGCAATATTAATTGAAAGCAAATAAACGTAGAATGATAATATAGATTTTAAATTAGAATATGGAATATTACTAAAAACACTATGTTTTGTAATATGGGACAGTAGTACATAAGTATATGGAAGTACATGTGTTTACAAGTAAGTTTAAATGGTGATGTTAAAAACTGTCACTTATGCAGATTTTTGAAAATAAAGATAATTCTTTGCTGTCCACAACAATATCGGAGTTTTAAATAACTTTAACTAATAAGGATTATAATATTAACCAATGACTAGTTTGTGTATTAAAAACTAATATGTTTCAATAAAGGAAAAATTATAAAATAATGAAAAGAAAATTACTGGCTTTTTTCAGAAAATATGTGAATGCGGGTGTAAATTTTGCGGACAATACTAAAGAGTAAAGCCAAGATTCTCAATAAAATAACAAATAAAATTTTACCCTGCCTAAATACAGAAAATTGGGATTATTTCCCTTTTTTTCAAGTCTGGAAGCGTGTGTCTTGTATGCACTATGATGCAAAAAGTAACCGGTTCCATACGTCGAAAGAGGAAAAGTGAAATTGCATCAATAGTTCAATACAGTGCTGAACAACCTCTAGTTTCAATGACTACCTCCACTTTTCTGTGCATTCTTTCGACCTGTTTCTGGTATGTGTCCGCTGGGATTTGTCTCCATTACTCGATTAAATCCTTTACCAGACAGCTCTGAGTGAGGACATTCTCAGTTGGAGTTGAAATAGGCATTGTATCTCGTCCAATAAGAGATCGAAACGATTGAGAACGGGATTCAGCAGGCCAATCTACTTTTTGTACATCGAGTCCAGTCTCTAAGACTCCTGGAACCTGAGAGTGTAGCTGTAAGTCATACTGAAAGGAACGAAAATCAGTTCTGAAAAACCGTAACGCTGCAGGGTGTGGACAATGATCTAAACTGGCTATCTACACATCTTAGGTCATAATGAAAGAAACCAGCCCTCCCCAGTAGAAAAAGTCCCTTACCATTACAGAGCCCTTTCAGAAATGAATAGCTTGGGCAAGGCTGTGGAAAAGAAAACGTATTTCAAGCTTTTCTTTAGTCATCTGGATGGAAAATTTTGAAGCGAGTCCATGAAACCTTTTTCCTAGTTATATATTGTCCCTTAAGAGCGTGCTACCCGCTACTGTAATATTTTATGACACTATTAATGCGAATCTTGAATGCAGCCGAACTGGTGTCCAATATCATGCAGTTCCCGGTTAATGGTACTGATATCAGTTCCTGTTGCTTGGGACACGTCTGACACCAACACTGAAGCTGAATTAGTTAGATTGTTCTTTAAGAATTTTCACTAAGCCTCTCCTGCTAAGTTCGTCCAATTCGTGGCGTATCACAGATCGGGATTTCCCTCCAGTTGAGCAGTCAGGATACCACATTCAAATGGCATCTGCCCCAGGCAATTTTGAGGTACCCAAAAGATCAGCAATAGTACGTAGAGATTGTTTGGTTAAGTAGAAACTCAGTGAGCCTGTTTGGCAATCTGTAAGTTAGGAGTTGAGCACCATGAAATATTCCATTAAGGGGACAAGGGACCATCAAATTCGAATTTTTCAATTTAAAATATTTAACTCGATATACAAAATGAGAATAATTAATTATCTTGTTTACTACATTGAAAACCTTTAAAATTCAAAATAAGGAATTTTTGGCAGAATGATGCCTGTTTAAAAAAAAAAAAAAAATTCAAAAATGCTAACGTTTTTCAAAATGCCCTATGCGCATTCTGTATTAATTAAAATCCTTAAATTTTGTATTATACGTTTACCACGTGTATATAAATATAAATGTGCATATTTTTTTTTGTATGAATCTAAAGTCTTAAATATTTTTTTCTATTTTGCCTGCTATTTTTATGTTTTTTTTATGTTTTTACTTTCATTTATGGTCTATAAATTTGAAAAATATTTTTGATTTCAAAGAATTATGCACAGTTTTGTGACTTCAGTATCTTCAGCGTAGTAGAAAAGAATACTTATTATACTCATGGTGTATATAGAGTAAAATATTGAGAATTAAAGAAGAACGAGATTAAAGGTCCCTTGTTCCCTTAAAATTGAAAGTTATGGTAAGCGATCAAAGTACAGCCTACCTGAGGGAAGGTCAATGGTTTTGGCCCGGGGGCCACTTTCTGTAAGCGGAGGTTAGCAGAGAGCAGCACCTTTTAAAATTATTGCATTTATTAGTTAACTTTGATTTTCAGAAAAGGTATAAATTGTATCATAAAGAGCAATAAATATAAACTAAATAAAATATTGGCATGTTTCTGGCTGCCTTCGAGTTTTTGGCTGTCTTTGGCACCTTTTCTGGATTTTCTGGGGGCCACAAAAAATCTGTAGCGGGCCGTATTTGTCAACCCCTGTCCTACCTGATTCACTCAGCCCCGCATATCTTCAATTGCGCATGCAAGTATATCTGCATTTGCATATTCAGAGGTATATATTACATTTTTACACTATATAATACAATTCAAATTATATTCGTACTAAAAAAGGTAAACAAATAACATATTCTTGTAGGAATAAATGAGCTAATTAAACATTCTTTTAAAACCAGACGTTTACAAATTTTTAAGGAAATAAAACTTTTCAAAGAATGAAACTCAAAATTTATTACTACATTCAACTTTTTAATTTTTTTAAAAAATTCTCATGTAATAAATGAAAACTGATCTCGTTTTTAAAAATGCCTTTGTTTCAAAAGTTCTTTTGTTACACCTGGAATAATTAACACTAATAATTAAAACAAAAAACTCGAGGGGAATGTTTTGTTTAAGTAATGCATTAATTATAGAGTACAAAAGGCTTATTTTGGAAGATGTGCTTTTATCTGAAATATAAGAGAACAAGTTAAGTCTAAAGTAAATATTTTCCGAGAATAGTAGAGTAACATTGGTGATTATATATATATATATATATATATATATATATATATATATATATATATATATATATATATATATATATATATATATATATATATATATATATGAAATGACCCAGATTGGGTCATCTCATGAAGTAAAGTAATAATCGTGGCCGGAAAATAATAAAGTCAGGTTTAGGAACAATCGAATTTATTTTTATGAGTAAAGCAACACGTCCATCTCACTTCGAGTCATACCCTCGTCTACTCACAAGAGCGACAAAATACAATTAGCTCAGAGAAGGTTGCCAGAATTGGCGGAAGAAGTTAGTGTGTGGAAAGGCGAGGCAGAGAAGGAAGAGGGGTTACCAGGACAGAGATAAAGTCAGAATGAGCGATTATAGGTAGTTAGTAATATTATCATACACACACGCATATATATATATATATATATATATATATATATATATATATATATATATATATATGTATGTATAAGTGTAATCGAACGATGTAGAAGGGAGAAAAGACATCTCAAAGTCTGTATAGAAGGAGAGTTACACAGTGAGATTCTCATTCGTAAATCGCATTTGAATGTCGGTTGTTTTGAGAAGATCGTATTATGCCTCGTATAAGAAGTAGAAATAGATAACAACACGTGTCATTTAGTAGCCGGATCGTGGCCGGATCGTGACCTACCTAGAATGCGGTTTATCGTTCCGCGTCATTGCTGCTCGCATTGGTCGGTATCCAACGACTGTCATTTGAATATAGAATCGATAGGTTCAGGAGTGTCATACTGAAAGCCATGCAGGATCTAACCCCCGCCACTAACGCCCGAGAAGACAGACATATTGCCAGGTCAGCCTTGCAGGACCGTACAGCCACATCACGGACCATTGAGTCAGGAAATGGTATGTTTGAAGCACGACAATTATCCTCACGGACAGCACGAAGACGTCTGGAGCAGCACGGACTGTCTGCACAGCGACCATTATTGCGGCTTCCCTTGACACTGCAGCATAGCGACGCGCGGCGACAGTGGTACACCCAACGACGAAACTGAAGGCAGGAGTGGTACCACGTCGTCTTTTCAGACGAGTCTCGGTTCTACGTGCAATATCATGATGTACGTATCCGTGTCTCAAGGCACCGAGGAGAACGTACGTGGCCTGCTTGCATTCGATATCGTCCTACGGGCCCTGCACCTGGTGTGACGATATGGGCAGCCATTGGGTACACGACACAAACACCTCTTGTTCGCGTCGTCGGTAATCTAAAAGCCCAGCGTTACGTTTCTCAAATATTAAGGCCGGTGGCTATGCCCTATCTTCGAGGCCTCGGAGACGTCATCTTTCAACAAGATAGAGAAAGACCGCATGTTACCTGTCGTGTCCTGGATTATCTCGACACAGATTGTTCGATTGTTTCCGTGGTTAGGACGTTCTCCTAGTCTCTCCCCAACTGAAAACATCAGGTCATGGGTTCCTGAGAGACTAGGGCACCAACGCTCTCCAGCCACTAAGATTGATGAAATGTGGCATAGATTTGAAACAGCATGGAATGACTTGCCCGTATGTGTCAAACAAGCCCAGTTCGATCCGATGCCTAACCGGGTTAGAGTCGTTTTTGATGCCAAAGGCGGCAGCTGTGTGTACTAATTTCGGACCCTGTATACCCCCAAATTGCCTACAAATTTAATAATGTTTTCTTCCTACTATGCTGTATACTTACAATAAGTAAAGTTTTGTTATTTGCTTGCCTCCCTGGTGTTGTAATTTTAATGTCTAGCAGTGTATATGCTTAAGTTAATGATTATAAACTATTTAACTAAGAACTTCGAGCTACTTACTCAAATAATCTTGACAAATACTGTCTGTATATCCTGTGATACTATGCGTAGAGTTTTAATCAAAATGTGAGCTAACAGTGATGTTCTTCACAGTGCTAAATACGCGTACAACAATTTATTAAAATAAAATAATATTTAAGGCATGCGTTCGCATTTCTGAAAACGGCATAAATTGCTAAACTCATTAAAGCCTCCTAATGTGACCTTGTTCGATATCTCTTTTGTTACAGAACTTTGTTTTCGGGCCATAACATCTACCTCTACACTTCTTTTACAGTAATTTATTTTCATTCAGTGATTCTTGCGGAAGAAGAATGTCTTGGGTCGGTTTTGTTTGTGATGTTTATGAAAAGGGAATTCCTTGCAGGGGATAAAAATTATTTTTCTTTTTAAAAGGCGAAAATATCTCAAAAGGTAATCAAGATTCACCCTACGCCATTCGTTTGATAATTACACCATAGGATAAATTATGCAGAGGAAACTGCGCCAATGTAAACAAATCACTCCCAGGTTTTGTTTCAAACATTTTGTTTAATTTCGGGAAGTACAAAGGTAGGAAACATTTCCGTGATAATACGTTAAATAAATGCATATTATGCAAATAGATTCAATTCGTTATCATATTTTATTAAAAGTATACATCAAAGTTGTAATGCTCAGATTTTCTGTTCAAGAGAGGAACTTTAGATAGTGAAACAAGCAAATTTTCTGAAATGTCAAAAACAATATTATTTTATTTTGTTATATTCATCCATATACTGTTTCAAATTTATTTACATGTTGTAATAAATATAGGGTTATAAACCTTATTCAGATCATATTGTAGGGTAAAGAAATATATGTAGTGAACAAATGGTCAAACATTATATTACTCTAAAATAACTATAATATTTTCTTACAATGTCGTCCATGTATTGTAATGTTTTCATGAAGTGGACATTTCTGAGCTGTTATAGAAGGAGCGTTCGTTCAATTATATGGCCCACCACTTATAAAGTAGCCATTATATTCTATATAGGGATGGGTCAGTGTCATCAGGGAAAAGTAACTGCCACATTAAAACAAACAAGATAAAGATATTGTAACAATTATAGTCTCAGCTATTGTAGAAGATGTTTATGTTACATTTTAGTTACTTATATAACTAAAGGTAACTATATAGAAAGAGTTTCATACTAAACTCCATTAGCGGCCGAGTAATCTATCACTTTCTCTCTCTCTCTGTCTGTGGATATATATATATATATATATATATATATATATATATATATACAGTCGAACCTCCATATATCGAACTTCCACATATCGTAATTTTCTATATATCGAACTCTTAGCATATCTCCATGTTCATTACATAGAAAAATTGTTTCTATATATCGAAAAAATCTCTATATATCGAAATTTGTTTCAAGACAAATTGGGAGATTTTATTCCACTTTATAATAAAATCTCCCAATTTTTGGCATTTGAAACAATATGTCGTGGACATCAATTCGTCGAAAATATCCCCTATTAAGTTTTTAGTGGACTGAATAAATATGAACATTTCTTTGAACTTTCCGCAAAACTCACTGTTCAGCAAGATATTCGTAGTTTTTTATAAAAGAATGTAACTGTGATCATTGTAACCACTGTCTGGATTATTGTTTTTTTAAAGGTATGCAGTACTCAATAAATCTTTCATATTAGTTAATTTTTTACTTATTAACTTTCATTTATTGGGATTCGCATATAAATTAGAAATGGAGTTTCGTATACGAATATTAGCTTCAATTTGTTTTAGGAGAATTATGATAAAAACTAAGCTCAATTCTATATATCGAAACTTCTATATATCGAATTTTTTTCCGGCAATTTGTGACTTCGATATATGGAGGTTCGACTGTATATATATATATATATATATACACATTGGGTTACCTTTAGTAGGATATGTATTTGCATATAAATAAGTCTAAGATTTAATTTAAAACAAGACCACAAAATTAAATGCAATTCCTTTTTCCCATGAGATAAGTATGATGAAACGACTTGTTCGCTGCCTCTATCGGAAAACTTACCTTAATAAGTAATTTCGAGCTGTAAATATTGCACATTCAGGGGTATAACAGAGTAGCAAAACCTGCTTCATAAAATACCGATGTATACTGTTTTCCATAACTGATTGAAAAATTTTGCATTTTTTTAACAGACTTAATGTATTACACAGATAGACTTAATATTTTTTTTATGATTCATAATGAGACAATTAAAACTGCATTTTAGTGGATTTCATGCTGTGGCAATCTTTACATGAGCAAAATAGTTTTAAAAAATTTAAAGTTACAAAATACATTTATTTCTATGCAAACATAAAAAAAAAGAAATTTCTCATTCTAAAAATACCTACGATTATGTAGTTTAAGGGAACAGTGGACCTTCAAACCTAATTTTTTTTGTTTTGAATGGATTTGTTTGAAATTTGAATATGTGATTAGTACCAAAGATATGTAAAAGTGGTTAAAATTTAAAGATGAAATATTAATAATTTATGAATTATGCATTATTAATCATAACAAAAATTGGCCTAATTAAAAATGTTCCATGCGCATTTCTTTTGCATATAATATGGTAATTTTTATTTACAAGATACCTTATAGAACTAAAAATGAAACTTATTCCTTATTTTAAGCATTCATTAAAAATATAAAGTTAAATAATAATAATAGTGACAACACCATTTTTATTACGCAAAATACCTATAAATCATCTTTTCAAGTACACAATTTAGAAATTCTGAGCTACGAAACATAATTTTTTTCAATCGGAATTATTTGATATACAGTTAGGTATACAAAACTTAAATTTCAAAGCGATACGATAGTTAAAAATGCGCCTGGAGCAGTTTGAATATTCGTATGACATGAAAATTTTTATTTTGAGAAAAACACATTTAAAGTTATTACTATTAGTAACCACATAATATCTAAATTAACTGCAAATGCCTATAACTAAGAAAGTAATCACAGAAATTAAAAATTCTTTTTGCAACACATTCCTACTCGTCCGTAGCTTCACAATTCAATAAAATAAAAAAAATCGAATTTTTGGACAAATTTCACAATTTTGAAAGTCTACTGGTCCCCTTAACGTGTTATTTACCAAGTTGAAGAATTTGCAAAGAAACAATTTTTACTCACAAATAAGCCTCCAATTCGAAAATGTTCTTAAAAAATGAAAACTTTGAAACTAATTTTAAGATGTGAATGAGAATAATTTAAGATGCTTTCTACTCCAAGTGATGCTTAATATTTGATTGTAATATCTCGAACTCCATTCCTAATGTCCTGACTCTCACTCCCAGCAGTCTAATATAGCAGTTATCTGAAGAGATCATTTCAGAGGAGTGAACAGAAAATCTTGGGAGGCCGAGGGAGAGGGGTATTGGTTTTAAAGCTTTACGTGACGCTAGAGTAGAAAGTGCTTTTATGGCTGCTTTCTGGGAAGAAAAAATAAAGTTTCCAGTACACTGCACATTAGTCTATTCAGTTCACGCTATTTTAAAGAGTTCGCACTCTAGGTATTATAAGAGACTTCAGAGAGGAAAATTTAATGCGGAATATACATAATAGTTTCAAGATGTAAAGACGAATGTGTTATTTGTATCTTTAATGAAAGTGATAAAATCGTAATGTATACTAATTTTATATACTCACTGGGAAATGTTTAAACTTTATAATGGTAAAAAAACAGAGTTTCATGTATTTTGATATCATATATTTGTTTGTTGAGTCTATTTTATCTTAAAGCATTCTCTTTTATATGAATTGATGAATAAAAATTTCTTTAAAGGTCGTATCATGAAACACGAAAGAGTACAAACTAGGAACTTTAGAGAGGAAAATTTAATACGGAATACACATAATAGTTTCAAGATGTAAAGACGAATGTGTTATTTGTTTCTTTAATGAAAGTGATAAAATCATAACGTATACTAATTTTATATACTCACTGGGAAATGTTTAAACTTTATAATATTAAAAAAACAGAGTTTCATGTATTTTGATATCATATATTTCTTTGTTGAGTCTATTTTATCTTAAAGCATTCTCTTTTATATGAATTGATGAATAAAAATTTCTTAAAGGTTGTATCATAAAATACGAAAGTGTACAAACTAGGAACTTCAGAGAGGAAAATTTAATGCGGAATATACATAATAGTTTCAAGATGTAAAGACGAATGTGTTATTTGTAACTTTAATGAAAGTGATAAAATCATAATGTATACTAATTTTATATACTCATTGGGAAATGTTTAAACTTTATAATGGTAAAAAAAACAGAGTTTCATGTATGCTGATATCACATATTTTTATGTTGAGTCTATTTTATCTTAAAGCATTCTCTTTTATATGAATTGATGAATAAAATTTTTTTTAAAGGTTGTATCATAAAATACGAAAGTGTACAAACTAGATACTTCAGAGAGGAAAATTTAATGCGGAATATGCATAATAGTTTCAAGATGTAAAGACGAATGTGTTATTTGTATCTATAATGAAAGTGATAAAATTGTAATGTATACTAATTTTATATACTCACTGGGAAATGTTTAAACTTTATAATGGTAAAAAAAAAGTTTCATGTATTTTGATATCACATATTTGTTTGTTGAGTCTATTTTATCTTAAAGCATTCTCTTTTATATGAATTGATGAATAAAAATTTCATTAAAGGTTGTATCATAAAATACGAAAGTGTACAAACTAGGAACTTCAGAGAGGAAAATTTAATGCGGAATATACATAATAGTTTCAAGATGTAAAGTCGAATGTGTTATTTGTATCTTTAATGAAAGTGATAAAATCATAATGTATACTAATTTTATATACTCATTGGGAAATGTTTAAACTTTATAATGGTAAAAAAACAGAGTTTCATGTATTTTGATATCACATATTTGTTTGTTGAGTCTATTTTATCTTAAAGCATTCACTTTTATATGAATTGATGAATAAAAATTTCTTTAAAGGTTGTATCATAAAATACGAAAGTGTACAAACTAGGAACTTCAGAGAGGAAAATTTAATGCGGAATATACATAATAGTTTCAAGATGTAAAGTCGAATGTGCTATTTGTATATTTAATGAAAGTGATAAAATCATAATGTATACTAATTTTATATACTCATTGGGAAATGTTTAAACTTTATAATGGTAAAAAAAACAGAGTTTCATGTACGCTGATATCACATATTTTTATGTTGAGTCTATTTTATCTTAAAGCATTCTCTTTTATATGAATTGATGAATAAAATTTTTTTAAAGGTTGTATCATAAAATACGAAAGTGTACAAACTAGGAACTTCAGAGAGGAAAATTTAATGCGGAATATACATAATAGTTTCAAGATGTAAAGTCGAATGTGTTATTTGTATCTTTAATGAAAGTTATAAAATCATAACATATACTAATTTTATATACTCATTGGGAAATGTTTAAACTTTATAATGGTAAAAAAACAGAGTTTCATGTATTTTGATATCACATATTTGTTTGTTGAGTCTATTTTATCTTAAAGCATTCTCTTTTATAAGAATTGATGAATAAAAATTTCTTTAAAGGTTGTATCATAAAATACGGAAGTGTACAAACTAGATCAAAGTAAAAATGTTTGAAATTATTCCCAAAAGAAGTCCCTCGTTTGATAATCAATTTATACTACATGGCAAAATTTGATTAATAATGCAACGACATGTCTTTTATATAAAGAAAATAGGATTGTCAAAAGACGCATAGGAATTTAAGTACCCAGACTAAAAGTGCAAGAAAGAGAGTATATAAAAGGCGTATTTTGTTTTCTATAACTGAAAAAATAATTTCTTATAGAATATATGTTTTGATCCTGTGTAATACATATGAATATTTAATCATGCATTTTCTCCTTATGTTGTTTTCAATATAACATTTCTCACTAGGGTATAATAAATATTATTCTGAATAAATATATTTCCTAGTTATTAGGTTTGAAGGTCGGCTTTCTTAAACAACAAAAATTTATCGTTTTTAGCATTCCTTTTATACCTAGAGAATATGCAGTTATCGAACTGAGTAGAATAATATACTTTCATCTGACAAATGAAAGCGTTTGATATATGTGAATAATATCAATTTTTTATAAGTGACTCAAATTGGAGGCCTCCGATCTGTAAATTTTGTAATTTCATAAGCTTGAAAAAAATTCAGTTGGTAGATACTGTTTGTAAATACTTTACACTTATTTAAGATTGTTGTATTTTGGAGATATTTATGGATGTATACCCGTCAGTTTGAAATTAATTTTAAACGATAGAGTTAATTTACATATTTAAGTGCTTAGCAAAGTCCCGTATTAAGCTTACTGTTATGTACAGTGAATAAAATTAAATTGCAGTAATTTTCTTCTTTGTGATTTGGTCTTTACAAGATTTATTATGTCTGGCTGTAAAAATGATTCCTGTTATTCATAAAGAATATTAAACATCCGATTGAGACGGATGGTGTAATTTATTCTGACAGTTCCTGTATGTGAATAAAGTTTTATATAAATGATTTAGTTTGGAAGCCTCAAATATGTGCATTTTGAAATTTCATACGCTTGCAACAATTTGATTAGGAAGAAACTGTTTGTAAGTACTTTAAACTTATTTAAGATTGATGTATTTCATAGACGTTTATAGATGTATGTTCGTGATTTTTAAATTATTTAAAAATAATAGAGTTAATTTACATAAATGTGCTTAATAAAGTTCAGTATTAAGTTTTATATTAAACATGGTGAATAAAAGTAAATTGTAGTCTTTCGGCTTTCTTATTCGCCTTTTTAATGTCTTTACGTGATCTATCCTGTCTGAAGGGAAAACCGATTCAATTTATATTTACATTTTACGTCTACATTTTCCATTTATAACAAATCTTAAGCAAAAAAATAAAATAATTCTTTTTTAATATATTGATAGTATAATATCTTATGAATATATTTCTAATATATACAGTATGAAAAATTATGGTTTTCATGGTTTATAAGTATTACATTTTTTATACATGTTCAAAAATATTTTTTTGAAAAAGTTATCATCATTATTCATGACTTAATATGGATTTTTTTGTCGTTTTTATTTATTTTTTAATCCAACTGATATCTTACATGTCACCTTTATTTTGAAAATCAGTTGCTTAAATGCATTTTGTAAAATGTATGTATACAAGGTGTAAGTAAATTAATTTAAGCATTTGGATTAAATGGATATTGAAAATTGTTTTGTTAAATGCATTTTGTAAAACGAGATGTATACAAGGTGTAAATAAATTAATTTAAGCATTTGGATTATCAATTTGAGTGAAAAAATGCGATTTCATCTCACAAATGAAAACAGCTGATATATGCTTTTAAAGTTTTATTAATGGCGGAGTTTTGAAATCTCCGAATGGTCATTATTAGAATGTTATACCCTTGTAAAAAAATCTAAATGGGAATAAACTCTTTGTAAATACCTAAAGCTAATTTGAGAATGATGTATTTTAAAGACATTTATGAATGTATACTGGTCATTTTGAAATTATGTAAAAAGAATACACAATTTAAATATTTAAGTTCTTAGAAAATTCTAGTATTAAGTTTGATGTTAAAAATAAATAAATAAATAAATGGCAATTATTTTCTTCGTAGTGGTTTATTCTTTATAATGTTTATTGTGTCTATAAGAACGATTCAAATCGGAAACTATAAAGATTTTCTTTTAAAGAACAAATAGAAAGACATTTCGAATAAGAATAATACGACGTCGATTTTTCCATTTATAACAATTCTAAAGAGGAAATGTACTTTTTCAAAATATTATTTGTTTATATAATACCATGTAAATATGTGTTTTATATTTGCAGTAAGAAAAAATAAATGATTTTAAAGTATTACATTGCCAGTAAGGGTTCAATTTTTTAAATATCTTCATTAATCATTACTTAATATGGATAGTTTTTCTATCCGACTGATTCATTATATATCTGTTTTTTAAAATTAGTTGCTTATATGTACTTTGTAAAATTTCCATTTAGTAATATGTCCCTGTTCCAAAGTGTAGGTAAAGTAATTTAAGCATTTGGATGAAACTACATCCAGTAACACAATGATATGGCTCATTGGAATAAATGTTACTTTAATCTTCTGTGAAAAAGACATCACGGATACCCGAAATAATTAATTGTCTACCCTTTAAATGTTCCCAACTCTCATTTTTCTTTTTATGCAGTGATAGGTCATTAAAATGAAAAGATTGATTAATGAGAATGCGTCAGAAATACTGACTTAATTAATAAGGTTCATGACTGAAGTTGGGATTTCATGAACATAAAAACAAGAAAATGGAATGAAGCTAATTTAATGACGGTATTTCATTAACGGAATTTTCTGAAAGCCTAATATTTGCAGTTCAGAATTTTGAAATGATAACGGGAAGACATCCTTTTGTGAAAATCTTATAATACATATAATTTATTCACCCCATATAAATAAACTGACTATTAATAAGTGTTTTAAAAACTTTAAACTGCATTTATATTCGTCACTTAGGTAATGAGACATTTCAATTAGAAAATGCGGTCCTAGTTAAAATTTTTTGTTAGTCTTCCAATGCAAATACGTTCTCACCAGCCTTTATATATTGATATTTAAATTCGGTCTTAAAAAGGAATAATTACTAAAGTATTCAATGAACTATAATTTAGGAAAAAACATTTGTAAAAGAACCATTCTGCACATAGTACGGTCGTAAAAAGGTTAATAACTAATTGGTAAAAAGGTTATGTGAATGGGTGAAATATATATATATATATATATATATATATATATATATATATATATATATATATATATATATATATATATATATATATATATATATATATATATATATATATATATATAAAGATGTTGTCCAAAATAATGGAAACACTACACTTGAAAGAGCGACTTTTATTCCACCTGATTAAAGAGATAATTACACAAATAGCCATACTTTGGTTTGTGATATTCTTTAGCTTATAATCTCTAAGCTATGTTTGATCGCATTTTAAGCTAAAACCAGCTCAAGAGAGACAAAATGAACAATCTGATAGAGTTACAAAAATGGCAAATTGTAGGTGCGTGCTTATTAGTGTTTCGGTAAACTGAGTTGCAAAGTTATCGAGAGGTATCAAGTGTATCGAGAGGTTCTGTGTCTAAATTCATGACAGAGTACAACGTTCTTGGCAAAACAATGTCTTCAAAACGTCGAAAAACAATAGCAAACATAATTGTGGAAGGTAAAGGAAACTTACTCACAGATACAGGAGGGCATTGAAGATGATTTTTACCCTAAAAAA
Source organism: Dolomedes plantarius (assembly GCA_907164885.2). Taxonomy (NCBI): domain Eukaryota; kingdom Metazoa; phylum Arthropoda; class Arachnida; order Araneae; family Dolomedidae; genus Dolomedes; species Dolomedes plantarius. Next base: position 211,651,011 of record OU015492.1, on the reverse strand, counting down.
TGTACCACTTGGTGACAAATGTGACTGCTGTGCCTAAGATGCATGTACAGCCCCAGTCTAGATACATACAGTGAGAAGGGAAATGTATTAGCAAAATATTTACGCCTAAGCTTCTTTTCCGAAACTCCTTGTGTCACAGATGAATGCAATGCGTAGACTAAAATTGTGCCAAGAACATAAGATATTTAACGTTGGTTAAGGGAAACATGCATTGCGCTCAGATGAATCAACCTTTGCAATATACCCCACCTCAGGACACGCAAACTTGTGGAGAACAACGACAGAAGATTACAACCCAAACTCTCTCTTTCCAACAGAACATCATAAGCGAGGTTCCATCCATGCTTTGGACGGCTATATAATGGTTTTCAGAGGTTCCCCTTTTCCCCATAACAGAAAGAATAACCAGCACTGGTTATTTAGCTTTCTTGGGAACTATGTCCATTCAGTAGCGCAGACATTGTTTTTCGTAGAAGATTGCATCTTTCAAGATGATAGCGCCTCTATTCTCAGAGCTGTAACTGTTAAATCATGGTTTGAAGAACATGGTGATCAAGTTGGACACCTTCCTTGGCCTTATCAATCCCCATATTTAAACATCATTGTTCCACTGTGTGTGTTGGAAAACAGGATGAGATCCCGTTATCTTCTTCCAAAATCTCTCAACAATTGGAGCAGTTTCTCGAGGAATGCTTAACATACGACTTACCACCATCCGGGAATTCCACCATTCCAAGGAGGATTCAAGTAGTTTTAAATACCAAATGTGCTCCAAGGCCGTTTAAGGGCGTAATATCTGCCTCTGCAAAGTTTTTCCATTACTTTGGACAACCCCTGTATATCCACATTTTGTAAATGGTTCTATACTATTTAACAAAAAAGAGCAGAACTTTTCATTTTGATTATAATAAATATCATGATTAGGGAGTGAAATTAAACAAACAAAAGAATAAATAACTGCATCTGAATCAGAGGAATTTAGAAAGCTATATTAAATTCGGTCAAGAATACTACAACCTTGCGTGCCGTGTTCCCTAATGGTGGTCGGGACATGTAAAATAGGGCGTAGCTACGATGTTCTCCAAGTTCTCAAATTTACCTCTGGAGGTGCGGGGTCAACTGTTCCGGTCTCGTCACTGAACTCGATTCAAAATTACGGGACCGGTCATTTTGACAAGTCGGACTCCGACCCTTCTGGTGCTAATTCAAAACAGGAGCCTCACCGTCATAGCCCATAACCTTCGGGACTTGGTCTGATGTTACTGTCGGTAAAGGGGCATAAGCAACAACAACAACTGTAGGGTTCGCGTGTTGCTCAGATGCAAATTTCTGGTAGCTGCGCAGTGCAGGCCAGTCGAAGTAAGTTCAGGGCAGGTGCCTGGTCTATTTAAGAGACACACGCTGAGTTGGCAAGAGCCCAAGAAGGGAGTGGAGATTTGTACGGTAGTACGTTACGCTTATTAGTAGGGATACGGAGAGGCGATAAAAGTTAGATTGAAGGTGATAGCGGTATTTATGATAGAACACGTATTAGTATTTAGCCTAGGTGGCTGCACGATTTCGATAGTTATTTCAAAGCCCGAGGGTTACAGGTATTGTTATTGAACGTATATTCTGCCTGAAAGGGTCCATTACGACTTAAAAGTTCAGTTTCTTAGTACCGCATGTTGCGGTACTGTTGTGTTATTATTTGGAGCCCCAAGTCGGTCTATGTTAGTCTACCTCTACGTAGAATAAAAAAGGAATTATTTATGTTTATGCCTCTTACTTTATAGTGTACCTGGACCGTTAGAGGATTGCAGGGTAAATAAGAAATATAACCACATACAACCACAAAAACAACCTTGCGTGAAAGAACTCGTAATTTCGGCCATCATGAAATAAAAATGTAAATTAATCATCCTTACACTTATAGGAATTAACGGGAAAGAGAGTGCACTACAGAAGGACGAATTTCTTAGAGACTGCATGAAAAAGGCAATATAAAGAATAAACCGTCAAACACGTTAAAAGAAAAAAAAAACATAGTCCAGCATTAATTACCAAATATCAGGACAATGTTTCGATTTAATCATCTGCAACTGCTCCACCAAATCAGTTGAAATTACGCTACGTCATTGTACCCTACCCTTTGAATTCTCGAGATTTGGTCCCCAAGGACTACTATTTGTTCCCTATATGAGAACTACTACTTGTTCCCTATATCTTGTTCCCTACTACTTGTTCCCTATATCTTTTACGCCTGAAATTTGCATCGAATTCTGAAGTGATTCCTGAACTTACTCTCACAAGTTCTCACTTTGCAGAGTGGATCGTCTCTTACTTTATGGAGAGGGTAAAATACATTCGAAACGTTGGAACAAAGGTATCGACCTCACAGAAGATTATGTAGAAAAATAAAACAAAAACCATTTCAAAACAACGCCTTTTGCATTGTTATTTACTGGACCTAGCTAACGACCTTCGTAGGCTATGGCTGTTAGCAATATATCCCGTTCTGTTTTTAATAAGTTATTGTATATTATTAGAAGTAATGTCCGAAAATTTTTTCTTAATATGTGTAAGGTATACACAAGAATCGAACTTTTGAGTGAATGAATTAAGGGAACTCACGACCCTTAAGTCGAGGAAATAAGGCATATTTTCATACTTTTTGACTCTTTGTAACTATTTCAATTTCCTCCCAATTTTTCCAAATTTTATGTATATGATAAATTGATATATTTATTTTAATAAAGAAATTTTCAACTCTAAAAATATATTTAAATATTTTTTTTTAAATGCTTTAGATATACCTTGTTTTTTAAGTATTTTTATTGAATACCGGCTTGCGCGCAGAACTATGAAATTAATTTTACGCTTAAATGTATAATTCCTGTTTTATATTTAAAATAAATAATTCAAAATACAATTGAACATAAAACGTTCAACATTAAAATATTTTTAAAATTTTTTTAAAACTGCTCAAAATAGACTTAAAATTTCCTTAAATTTTTGCATTAATTTACCCCTGAAAAAATAACAAATTATGCAGTGATTACAATAATTCTAGTTCAGACACATCAAAATAACATGATTATGCGGTGATAAAAATTTCATGGAATTATGTTTCATAGTTTTTGAGATATCAGTTGCGGAATGATGCAAAATTACATTTTGAGAAAAATGAGTTTAAAATTTTTCTTACCATAAACTTGATCAGTAATTAAATATTTAGAATATCAATATCTCCGGAACTAAGAGGAATATTTTCATGCGGTTTGCTTAATTTTGTTCAGAAATGATCAGGCTTTAACATAAATTATTTCAAATAATCGAATGTTTTAAAGATTTAAGAGTAGTGAGTCCCCTTAAAGAAGCTGCTTGAGATATGCTAATTTCGGCATACGCGCTTAGTATAAATACCATACAGCGTCATTAAGAAAAAAAGGTTGTTAAGGTTGATAGATAAGCGATTGGGAGCTACGAGGTATGCAGCTCCAGTATTATCCTGCGCTAGTGCTTAGGGGGCCCAAAGTTTACGTGGGAGTACTGCTGGTTTGACTCTGTGCTGGTTTGTGAGTATTGAAATGTGTATTTCCATTGAATGTTAATATATATATTCCGTACAAGTAGTACGTATGAATCTTGTTGTTAAAAGCAAAGCCTACATGTGCAAGAATATTCAATAAACATTGTTTCATGTATATACTGTGTTTGTATCAAATTCATTTAGAGTGTCATTTCAAATTATATACACCGAAGTCTGGGTAGAAGTGAGCTATATACTCTATATATGCCTATATAATTTACATGCATTTTTATCTCTTTTAAAAAGAAAGTATCAATCTAAATATGTACGTGCGTTCCTGATTAGGTATGGCACTTTATATATCTCCTCAGTTTAATATTAATTATAAAAAGATTTAAAGAAATAAATTTTAAAAATAATTCAAACATCAAAACATTTCTAACGATATGATTGCAGTGAATTAGCAAAATTCGATTCAAAATTGGTTCCTCGTCCTCTATACTCTTGAGAATTTTTCCAATTATTTGTGGATTTGTGATACAATCTCGGTGAATTCACAAGTGTTCTCATTACTTCAATCTGACTGGAACTTATTAAACAGGAAAAGAACTTTCATTTTCTAAGAGCTCTCTTCTAATCACAACTCTTTTCGAGTTTGTTCGAAATACTACACTGGGCATATCAGATTTAAAGAACTCTCGTTTAATTTGTAGAAGTGCGTAAAGTATGCAATGGTTATCACAGAAAAAAATATCTGAAATACTTAATCGGTTAGACTTTTCACAGAGAATTGTTTAAAAGAAAAAAAGCCAAATTTTTCAATATAGAAATTTCAAGGGACGACTTTTCAAATGAAGTTTATTTTTTGAGTGTTTGTTCATATTAACGGAAACTTGGCTTACATTTTTCTGAAACTTATCAAAACTTTATCAGAAGAATCGATAGTTGCAGCGTAAATATTTTTATCTTAAACTATGTTACAAGTTCAAGTTGTTGTACAAGAGTCCGAATAGAATATTTGTCAAAGAATGTCATAGAAGTTTTCGAATGCATACATCTCCCAAAGTTTTCTTTTAATCGTTAGAGTAATAACGTAATGTTTGTAAATGTTAGCATGTAAACTCTTCTACCATGTGTGATTTGTGAGGGTTCCTTTTTTTGTCAAACACAGATCGATACACTGGATTTATAATGAGTGTTGAAATTACTATATACATCTAAATATAGCTCTTTTTAACATTTTTCCTTTACTCAATTCAAGTTTGATAAATAAATGTTAATAGACAGATGATAATAATAATTTATATATATATATATATATATATATATATACCGGGTGGGCAAAAAGTCCGTATAAACTTCATAAAAACTTCATAAAAATAAAAAGGTTTGCAAGGTTAGCAAGGGATTGTTTTGAGACAGGAAAAAATAACTCAAAAAGCAGCCGACAGGTGTCGCTGACTTACACAAGTCAAAGAAAATATACGCAAATAACGAAAAGAATGCTAGTAAATCGTTTATTACAGCTGTAGGTGTTCCACATGACCCCCACCACAGGGGATAAGGCATTGCAGGCTAGTCACAAATCCAGAAACGGCAGAGTGCAGCAGGCCCGGATGTATACATGACACGTTCTTATAACCGCCTCATTTGCATATTTCCACAGAAATTCGCCCGTACCAGAGCCACCTGTCGGCTGTTTTCCGTGTTTTTTTTCCTGACTTAAAAAAAATCCCATGACCTAGCGATGCTAACCATTCAAACATTTTTTCATTTTGCTTATTTTTCCGGTTTTTATGAAAATTTAAAGTTTATACAAACTTTTTGCTCACCCGGTATATATATATATATATATATATATATATATATATATATATATATGCATTTAATATATATATATATATATATATATATATATATATATATATATATATATATATATATATATATATATATATATATATATATATATATATATATATATATATATATATATCGATCGATAGATATACATGTGAATTTGTACTTTTCTCTCTGGAGCATGTGAAGTACGTATAATACATTGTTAAACATATCAAATCATCTCAGAGGGGATAATCAGCCTTTTTCCTTGGCTAGAATCTTTGATATCCTTCTCATGGAAGTTTCACAACGATTGTCTTTCAGTATTTTTTTTTCTACATATATTTAAACAATTTTAAAATTTAAATTTTTTTGTGTGTACGTAAAGAAACTTTTTGTCTCAAATAATATAATATTCCATTCATACATAATTCCATAATCATATTTTGGCCAGGGATAACCGAATAGCTAGAGCGCTGACATTTGGTTCAGATCCTGTGGTTTCGAGTCCCACTGCTGGCATGGATGTTTGTAGCTGTTCTGAATCGGCTTTAAACTGTAGGTACCAGTCGAATTAGCCCTCGTGTAGCAAAAAGTAGTTGACATTAACGAAACAAACCAATCTATAATCGCATTTCAACCGATATTTCGAAAGTATTATTTTTGAAAAATATTGACTATTAAATACATTTAAATATAGTAAATACGTTTAAACTTATCATATATTTAATTTTTTAAAGTTTTTCTTTCAAAATAACCTTATAACAATGATAACTGTGTTTAAAATCATTAAGTATTTTTGAATTGCTTCATGTAATATCAATTATTTGTCATAAATTTTAAATAGTTTTAAATATTTTCAATATTGTGCCTCGGATTTTAAATTATTGCAGCTCTAAGGAATGTGTAAAATGTCTTGTAACTCTCTAAATTAACTTTCAATCCTTTCATATGCAGAAAATAAGCTATATCCTATTCTTCGTACATGCTTTTTTATCTACCTTGCTTTATTTTTAACTGTAAATAAAAGTTAAATCTTAAAAAAATGAATAGAAACAAAAAATAAATTAATCCCCCATTTATTCTGTTTAATACGTAGTTTACATTACAACAATTCTCACTGTAGGTTCTCAAAATCGATACATTAATACCATTTTTATTCTGTGTCCCTATCTTAATATTCCTTTCCTGAAAAAGGGTTTTAAGTTTAAAAATAAAAATCTCCTCTTGAAAGAAAATATTTGTGAATTCATGTGAATGAATATTCAAGTGCATTCCTTTCTGTAGTACAGGTTTATTACGCGACGATGAACATTACAATGGATCATTTTATTTTTACATTTCGGATCAAATTCATTGCTACTGAAATTATTAGCTCTCCCCTACCAAACATCGATTCTCCTTTCCCTGAATCTGTATACGACATGACTTCTAATGCATGGGAAGAGCCACAAAAGTTAATGAAATGGAACGGTGTTATCTGGCGTTTATGCATTATTGTTACACGGGTTTATTTCAGAATTTCGAAGTCAAAATTTTACTGCTACAGGAAGTAAATTTTTGTGTTTATGTATTTTTATGCTGCTGACTGTAGAATAGAGGAATTATTGTTGAAGGAAATTACTGTTGTTAAATTAATTCCCACAATAAAATATTTAAATTCTCACATAATCTTATATTGTACATACGTGCATTAAAGCGCTTATTATTATAAATTGGTTGGTAAACAAGGAAGTATTTCTACTAAATCTAGCTTGCTAAACGAACTGGAACAGTAAGGCTCAGCTCTTTAATTAAAAGACGTGGAATCAAAGAATAAATTTAAGCATGGTCATCATAATAACTTCATCATTATAACACCATAAGAATAGTTTTCTTTTACTGTGTCTGGTGCCATATGAGTTGGAACTCCGCAAATATTCCCCAAAACTTATGTAACTTAAAAGCAATAAAAATACATTGCATTCTAATGGCCTTTTAGTAATATGCTTTTGGCTTCTGTTCATCCAGCCATTCCTTCTAAGGAAATAATAGCAAATTTAGATACATACATATATATATATATATATATATATATATATATATATATATATATATATATATATATATATATATTCACTAAAATAAAGGACAACAGAAGTATTACTGTCCGTCAAATTAAATGCATTAGGAGTTGTTGTCTTGGGAACTATATAAAATGTAATTATAACCCATTAAATCTAATACTGTTTATAGCCGATAAAAAAATAATGTTTGCTCTCATTTTTGTCATTATCTGTAGAGTAGAGTTGACAGTATGAAAATTAATGTACAGTCATAGTAAAATTTTTATCTTGTGTAATATTGTATCCGTTTGGTTGGGTGATTTCTTGGCGCTACACATAATCCATGACTGATTCATGATAAATTACCTGGCATTACACATAAATAAGTACTGCACATTGGTGATGCATTATGAAACACTGTTATGGTGTTTAATACAATGTATAGACTTCATATAGGAAATAGAGTCTTCAAACATCCCCTGACTTTTTATACATTTTACACGTGGATGTAGCTTTGAAATTTTGTAGCAATTTTCTCGGAATAGCTTAACGGAGATTCCGTTGAGCGTTTTGGCTAGACACAGTTTTCCCTTTGCTGAAGTTTCCTTAAATTTACCGATGACATGCTATAATGAAATTCGTCAGAATATGTACCTCTAAATATTTTTGTAAATTACATTTGTTAATTTCTAATTCAAAAGGAATTATTTTCTACAAATATGATTTTTCCCGTAATAGCCTTATTATTAAACATTTGTCATGTAATATACATTCTTGTGTAATATGAATATTCTCATGTAATTTTTTCCTTAATTTCATATATATTTGTACTACAGAAAGGAAAAAAAATATGTATTTGTATCCGTCAAAGTACATACATTAATAGAAATTATCTTCGTAACTATATAAAAATAAATTATAACCCATAAAACCTAATACTATTAATGGCCAATAAAGAAAAATAATGTTTATTTTTTATCATTATCTGTACAGTACTGTTGACTAAATATAAATGAAAGGACAGTCATATTAAACTCTTTGTCTTGTATAATGTTTTATCGAGTTGGTTGGATAATTTTCTGGAGTGGCATATAATCCATGATTGATTCATGATACATGATCTCTGGCATTACACATGTATGAGTACTACACATTGGTGATGCGTTACGAAACACAGTTATAGTGCATAATACGATATATAAACTTCATATAGGAAAGATAGACTTCAATCCCCCCCCATGCATTTTTGGGCATTTTACACGTGGCTACAGCTTTGACATTTCTGTCACATTTTTCTATTAATCGAAGGGTAGAAATCCCCTTGAGTGCTTTTCCTAGAAATAGTTTTTCCTTGGCTGGCGTTTTATCTTTTTAATCTATTAAAAAGATAAAACAGTTATAAAGCAGTTTGTCAGATTATTTATCTACACATATTATTTATAAAGTTCATTTGTGACACAGAAGTTATTTTTTGCTAGAAATGTGTTTATTTTGGATTAGCCTTATCGTTAAACTATCTTCACATCATAAGAAATGTTAAAAAATTTCACATTCGTCATTCCTTAAGGTTATTATTCATTGCTTAAGGTTGCTGTATACAAACTCTTTTGGATTCGCTAACCTTAATGTTAACTTTATGAGAAAATGTGTCCAAGTATTGCCGAAATGGACTTAAAGAATTTTTAAAAAAATATACTTCGTAATAGAGAAAGAAATTTTACACCTTCTGGCATATTTTTTTTAATGTGCAACTATTATTTTAAAATTATTCGGGGAAAGTACAGGCTATCTGAAATTACAATTTTTATTTGATCATCAGCATTTATGTAGCTGTAAATATTATACAATACAGTGGAACCTCCCTTAACGGACACTCCCGAATAGCGGACACCTCTAATTAACGGACATTTTTACGAGTCCCGGTCCTTTTATATAGGACAATTCATGTTATTCTCTCTGAATAGCCGACACTCCGAATAGCAGACAAGTATTTTGAAAAACTTTCAATTATTTTGGCAAACATTTCAAAATTAGAAACTTTTAACGCCTCAAATGGATGGATGGAAAAATTCCGGACACGTCACAACATATTTTTTAAACAGATTTGTGTTGAAGAAAAATCTGTAAATTCAAATGAAGTAACAGATTGGATTGGAAAGCTTAAATATTTGTGCAAAGGATATTTTGACAGAGACATTTTCGATGCCCATGAGTTCGGCCTCTTTTGCCGTGTCCTTCCAGACAAGACCTTATGTTTTAAGGGTGGACAATGTAGTGGCGGGAAATTTCAAAAGAGCGGCTCACTCTTTTGCTGCGTTGCAACATGCTGGGAGACTTCGAAATTCCAATTGTTATTGGAAAAGCTAAGAAGCCTAGATGTTTCAAGAACATTGATGTGCGAAAATTTAGTGTTCCATGGAAGTCAAATAAGAAAGCGTGGATAACCACTGAGATAATGAGCGATTGGTTGGTGGAGTTAGACAACAAAATGAAAAACAAAAGAGAAAAATCATTCTGTTCATGGACAATGCTACAACCAATTTCAGGGAATTATCCGCAGCTTTAAAGTACGATACAGAAATCTGCTTCTGACACAGATTATCTCCTGCAAATCCAGCGAAGAGTTTGCAAAATCGGTATCTGTTTTGGATGTAATTTCCTTGACTACGTAAGCCCTTAAAAAGGTGGATCCTGGGTGCGTTCTAAAATGTTTTAAGAAGACGGGATTTTTGAGTAAAAGCGAAGTGGCAACTGACAGCACTACCGAAAAAAGCAAAATTGAACTTGCTGATCTAGTAGCCAATTTGGACTCAAATGTCAGCGTTGAAGAGGAAGTCAAGATAGACTACGATTTATTCATACGGGAAAAAAACCTGCGTGTTTCTAATTTCATTCATCGGGCCACCACTGAAGCACTGGCCCTTTCTGAGGATGATGATGAGGAATCGCCAATGGAAGACTGGAAAATCAAAGATTATTCGGAAGCACCGAAATACAGCGAACAATTCAAACATTTCTTTCTGAACAACGAAGATTCGGAGAGACTAGCAAAGCTAAATCCTATGAAGATTCATCTTGAAAAACAGGTTTGTTGTGTAAAAGAGAGAAATCAAACTTTGTTAAGAGATTTTTTCAGCAGTAATTAAAATAATTTAGCTACTATACATTGTATTTTGGGATTATTTAATGCAAGATAAAATGATTAGCACACAATTAAAAGGAAAAGTAGTAAATAGTTATTCTTTTCTTGCCTAATTAATTTTTCCTTTTTAATTAAAATTGAAGCCGTAATTCTCAATCAATTGTCAAACAAAAGAGCAAAAACTTTTTTATAAAAATGTTGTCCTCCCCAATAGCGGACACCTCCTAATAACGGACAAAACTGTTGGTCCCGTGACTGTCCGCTTTTCGGAGGTACCACTGTACTATCCATAGGTAAACCTTAAGATGATCTAATAATCTAATAGGGTTAGTACACACCAGATTTAACTAGAACATTTTTAAGTAAATTTTTTTAAAATTTAAATCACAAAATGTTATTTAATTTTTTATGAACAAAGACGCAAAAAAAATTGTTTTAGCAGGTTTATAGTAAACCAACAAAATTTATTATACATATGGTTCATTTTTCGATACATGAAAAACTTTTCTGGCAGTTACCGTACACAAAATACACAAAAACTATGTAAATTCAATTTTAAATCAACTTTAGCGTTATAAATAAATGCAAATATTTTAGAGACACAAAAATGTGCCGAAAATTTATTTTTGTCGTACACACAAATCTCGAAACGGAGACAAATATGGATGTACACAAATCTTGCATTGCATAAATTAAATTAAGCAAATGGGTATGAGGTAAACAACATTTAACATGAAAGAAATATAATTCTGAACGCGAAGTCCTATGGGGGAGTATATTACTCATATTTATGAAACAGATAAAGTATTTTAACACCACAAAATTTAAACAAATTCCGACATATTTATTCAGCGATACTTCGCACCTTTCCTCCAAACTATGCAATAATCTAACTCTAGTAGATATGAATTCTTATTTAGAATGTGGCTCTTCGTGAATATATTAAGTTTATCACCTCTAATATTGTGAAAGTGTAAACCGACGGGACGTCAAATTACGCACTAAATGAAAATATATGCAATCTTAGTATTCCAAACTACGTCTCTCGCATAATAATCATTCTTAAATTTTATATATATGCATGGTTTAGTAGAATTCATTCATGGTGTTCACGCTATTGCTGTGCTATTCTATGGTCATAAAAACCAGTCTGTAAATGTTATTAAAAAATAAGACTTGTAATCCTGAAAGCAGTCTCCTGCAGATATATATATATATATATATATATATATATATATATATATATATATATATATATATATATATATATATATATATATATATATATATATAAATTATCAAAAAATAAATAAAGTGGTTAGGTATATAATCATATTTTATACCTAACCACTTTATTTATTTTTTGATATATAGTTATATAGTTATATAGTTATATAGATTATATAGTTATCATATTTTTTGTAATTTTTTGTTTACAATGAGATAGTGATGTAAACAGCATAGATAGTTGTGCTGTTTACTGCTAACGTTCGCTTCTTTCATAGTCGACGGTACTAGAATCTGAGCCATTTTTTTCTGCTTGGGACACTACTCAATCTCCTACATAATCTAGTAGGAAGAGACAGCCTGCGCAACTGGCCATTTTCAACTCACACAATTTAATATTTTAATATTTTTTCGGTTCATTTCAGGCCTTATATTGTATCAGTCCGTAGGCTTTGAATCTCATACAAGGAAAGGCTTAGACTTAAAATGTTGTTAATCCATGTTTTATAAGATAATACAAATTGTACCTCTATCGTGACCTTGTAGTGAAGTGACTCGTATAAGGTTTTCATGGACACATGAACTACTCTTTCCTTACATATATGCAAGTCTCTTGTTGATTCATATATCTATATACAGCAACCATGATACAATATTTCCTTAAACAGTACAATCATCACTCGTAAACCAGGGAGAGATAAATTCTTAACTAAGTTCAATCTAATGTCCATCATAGAGACAGCACGAACGTCTTAATCATTCTTTCCTCTCAATTCGTAGCTCACAGCGATCTCTCTTCCTTTTATCTCTCCTCGAAAATTTCCAGAAGTTTGTACAGAATTCAACCTTACCGTGAGAAAACGAGTCTGTGGTTTTCCAGTTCACTTGAGTGGACTTGTGGCGGCCCAGTGGTACAGCGCGCTGGTTTTCGGTACTGCGGGTGCTCGGATCGAATCCTGGGGTCGAGCCACGAAAAATGCTTCCGTTCTTGTCGTTCCTTCATAGAGGGTAAAGCTGTATGCCTATATATGGTGCCCCCACAATAAAATAGGCAGTAAAAGTTGCGGAGTAGTATAGGCGAATGTCTGACGACAAATGCCTTCGCATTGGGAAAAAAAAAGTTCACTTCAGCGTCTACACATCTGGTGTCGCAGCGAGCTGCGGTGGCTGTCATTAGTTTTCTTAAATTGAATTGCCCGTTAACATCTTCTTTAACGACTTGTTAACAACTCTGTCAATCATACTTAAAATGGTTGTATTTAGGGAGGCTTTTTCGCCATAAACGTCACTTACGGAATTGGGGTATGTATGCACCTTTTATTTTGCATTAGGATTATTTGTGTGCTTGCATGTATGGTGAGTTGAGCCCATACTGTAAGTTGTGTTTGTCTTTTAATTTTTCTTTTTGACTTATTGCTTCCTTGGGGGACTCGGGGCCTTGGGATGTTTTTTGGGCTTACCTGCATCCTATTCAGAAAGTTCCCCTTGAGGTAACTGATATGGTTAGGCTCCCTGATGACGAGACATGTCGGTAATCTCTATGTTGTTTTATGGTTCAGTTCCAGCACTTAACATAATCTTGCCGTTGGTGCGTGGATGCCCAGAGTGCTTGCTTTCTGTTTGTTTTTTGTCTATATTCGTATTTTTTTATCTATCTCTGTTGGATTATTTATTTGTCTTTTTCATTATGGGGATATGAAGCTTTTGCGCTATCCTCTATTGAAAATGTTTTATGTTTTCTTTAGAGGATATTTTTTATGTTAAAGTGATTTAGCAGTCTATGTTTGAATTTTAATTTTTGTTTATTTCTATTGTTTATACTTTACATCTTCAATGTATTTCGGTTTGCTTTAACAATAAATATCAACGTCCTTTTTCACATCTAACTATTTACTAATCGAACAAATTATTTCATCAGTAATGAACTACTTACTCAGTAATGAACTAATACTTAGATAGAATAAGTTGCTAGCGTATGCGTATTGGATTTTTATCACATTTTCTTCTTCCGAAATTTCGGAAAGTGTCTTATTCATAACTTTCCCCAAATCAGAGATTTAACACAGAGAAGACAAGTGAGAGCTGCCAAAGTTGATAAATGTTTGAGATCTATTAAAGAGCAATTTCATGGTCAAAAGATGCAATTTGATGTCAAATTCAATCAGCATGATTGATGTATCCTGTGTTATAGCCGGCTTATTCAGATACGAGATTGGAATAAAAAGGGTATACTTTTCTACAGACAAAGGCATCAATTATGTAGGAAAATACTTTTAAATCCATGTTCAAGTATGAAACTCAAACTTATTTAATGATTAATGCTGTCTAGCGAGCTGAAACGGTTAGTTTTTACGCCAGTGATAGATGACATTAAACATGAGAACTGGGTTTAAGTGTGAAACTATTTCTTCGCAGTGAGTTTTTTCCGCAAGCACCTACTAAGAGAGTTCTAACAAATACAAAGAAAATATCGCATTCAATATATCTTGAAAGACAATAGTCGAAGAATTATATAATTATTTTCCTAATGTGCGAATTTTTATTCTGATATACGAATAGGATACATTAGCAACTCAATATGTGTTCACTATAAATTTTTTTAGGGCAATATAAAAATGAAACTTTTCTGAATCAAACTAGGTTATACACGATGTTTCAGTGATACTTGTATACTAAGAACATTTAAATAAATTAACAGACAAAATCAGTACTGAGAAATTTTAGTATCAGTAACTCTTAATTATAGTAAAACATGTTTCTAGACGTTTCTTATTGTAATGTATCTACACAACAACAAAAAAATTTCCATCCACGTGCTTTTTTACCCTAGAGAAAAAACCGTATTTATATATATATATATATATATATATATATATATATATATATATATATATATATATATATATATATATATATGACGTATATATATATATATATATATATATATATATATATATATATATATATATATATATTTTTTTTTTTTTTTTTTTTGAAATGTACTGTTCAGATAACGTTATTACTTGTCGTAATTTTAAAAACGTAGTATTTCTGATGTCACTGTATATTTCCATATATGAAATATATCCCTAAGGTTTTTGTCATAATAAAAGGAGAAATTGTTCAAAATGCAAACTACAACCTCTCGTGACTGCATCGCTGCAAACTTTAGCAGTGTTTGCTCATACATCCTGGCTACATGTACTTTAGTTCCGTCTCCAGTCTTCAAAAATAGCGTATCTCGAACAGAAATTCTACGTTATGGTTAAGCATCACGGAAGTAGAAAGTTTTTATTATTTTTAACGTAAAATATTAGACGAATTCTGGTAAAGTAATGATAATCAAACGAGTGGTGTAAGCTCAAAACTAGCAATCATTTTTTTTTCAAAGTTTCTTTCTAATTTCGGAGGCATTTCCGGGAGATATTCGCCTTTTGTTATTTACCTAGATGTATAGTTGGCTACAATATAGTGGGATCACTATTTATGTGAACCAGTATTGATCCCTATGAGGGGACAGCACGTTAACGACCAAGACTTATTCAAGATTCGATCCTAAGCCCGATGCGTGCAAGCTCTATATGCTACCACCGTTTTTTTAATTGAGTTTAGATATTGAATTTTTTTTGTTTTTAGCTGATTGAAATCAGGGGCGTTTCCAGTCTCGAGTTTTGGGGGGAGGGGGCAATGTTGGCTCTTACGGTTATATATATATATATATATATATATATATATATATATATATATATATATATATATATATATATATATATATATATATATATATATATATATATATATATATATATATATAAAAGAAATAAACATCGGGTTATTTTAAATTTAAACTCATTTAGTATTAGGTCTACAATTATATAATTTTAGGCTATGAAAAAAA
The DNA here is from genome assembly GCA_907164885.2 of Dolomedes plantarius. Lineage (NCBI taxonomy): Eukaryota > Metazoa > Arthropoda > Arachnida > Araneae > Dolomedidae > Dolomedes > Dolomedes plantarius. Next base: position 211,635,346 of record OU015492.1, on the reverse strand, counting down.
AATACGCCGGGAATTTTTGGGAGGGGCAACTGCCCCTACTACCCCCCACCCCTTGGAGCCGCCAATGTTAGAAATACTATTAGAAAATAGCCATATTTCCTTATAGTATTTCGATTAGTTAAAAACAAAAAAATTCTGAAAACGGCCTACTAATATATATTAATGTTGGAATTTGTCTTAAAGGTAATTTCAAATTTGTATCTTTATAAATGCATGAGATATAGATCTTTGCCCTTCACAAAAAAGAAAGAAAAAACTGATTCAGATTGCCAGTTTCATTTTCCACTCAAATTGTCAATACTTCAACCGTTAACGTTCTTGAAAAAAGATTACTGCTCTAAATTAAACCTATATTTAAGTTTTTAAATCACATATAATTAAAATTCTTGGTAGATCAATATCATATGAATTAACTGATTAAGGGCTTAAAGAAGTAGACTTTAAAAAATATTGTTCGTGAAATTCATTTATTTGAGAATCTATTTCTTTCCGGCACGGTCAACCTTTCCTCAGTAATACTGATCCTTAAATAAGAAAAAAAATTTAATCGTTTGAATATCGAAATTATTTTAATTTCTGACACTGTTCAACTTAACGTACTGTAAAGCATAAATGCTTTGGCATTCGAAACAGATTCAAATACAAACTTCTTCTTTGAATGTATAACTATGCAATCTGCAGTGAAATGTATAACTATGTAAACCTAGACATGTTCGATAGCCTCGCTATGGTAATATTTGACTATCCCGAGAAAATATGTCAGCCTGAAGACTATACTTATTTAACCTACCTAAACAAAAAACCTAGCCGATAATGGCATTACATATTACGAAATAATTAAAACTGCCATCCTGTAATTTTACAGAAGCTATAGGTGTGGCAATTTATGCTTTCAGATTTGTTACTAAATCGTTACTCAAGTCCAATATGTCGGAGAAAGACTCTGATTAAAAGTCCAATACTTTTATATAGCAGATTTTGCAAAGTTATGGAAGCTAAATAGAACCCCTAGAGTGGCGAATAAAGTATCTCTAATAAAAGTATGAACAAACCTAGTATTTTAAAAGTTAAAGGGAGGTACTTTTACTGGAGGTACTTTTAATAAGAAAAGTCATTTATAACTCTATAACGTTTCAAACATGAACTAATCTACCACGTGTTTTAAATAATTTATTGCTATGAATCTTATAAGTATCGTAACAGAAAATTCATCGCTACAAGCTAAATTCGGAAAAATATGTCTTCTACCGACCTGTGCAAAATATTCAGATTAATTATAAATTCCACTAAAATTCATTAATGAATTAATCAATCATTTAATTAATTATTAATAATTTATTATTAAACTAACCATCATTTACATTTATCTACTACATAGACAAACATAGAATCCCACATCAATATCTATATTCAATGATTTTTCTTTCCTTATCAAATATAAACTGACTTTGCAAAACCTTTTCATCAGTTCTCAACATTCATTGTAATAAAAAAATTCCTTTAGCTCCTTCTTTTGAATACTTTGTTTCTGAGCAATATCGTGTATGTATCGTGTAATTATCGTAACAGAAAATTCATCGCTACAAGCTAAATTAGGAAAAATATGTTTTCTACTGAACTGTACAAAATATTCAGATTAATTATAAATTCCACTAAAATTCATTAATGAATTAATCAATCATTTAATTAATTATTAATAATTTATTATTAAACTAACCATCATTTGCATTTATCTACTACATAGGCAAACATAGAATCCCACATCAATACCGATATTCAATGATTTTTCTTTCCGTCTCAAATATAAACTGGCTTTGCAAAACCTTTTCATCAGTTCTCTACATTCATTGTAATAAAAAAATTCGCTTCACCTCCTTTTGAAAACTTTGTTTCTGAGCAATATCGTGTATGTATCGTAAGTAAGTATGTATCGTGTATGTATCATGTAAGTATCGTAACAGAAAATTCATCGCTACAAGTTAAATTCGGAAAAATATGTCTTCTACCGACCTGTACATAATATTCAGATTAATTATAAATTCCACTTAAATTCATTAATGAATTAATCAATCATTTAATTATTATTAATAATTTATTATTAAACTAACCATCATTTGCATTTATCAACTACATAGGCAAGCATAGAATCCCACATCAATACCTATATTCAATGATTTTTCTTTCCTTATCAAATATAAACTGGCTTTGGAAAACCTTTTCATCAGTTCACAACATTCATTCCAGTAAAAAAATTCGTTTCATCTCCTTCTTTTGAATGCTTTGTTTCTGAGTAAAACTTCGATCAACTCCATGCAAAAAAACTTTATCAAACCTCATTTAAACAAAAAAATCCCTGATGACATTGGCCTATCTACGCCATGATTTTGTCGGCTACTTTATATCGAGAACACCAAACAGAGGACACGACATTTCTTTTTATGAAGTAACAGCATAGCGACTACCATGATTTATTCCTGAATCAAACACGACACCGGTGCTTGGACGTTCACAATGCTAACCACTTAATAATGTGGACAGCAAACGTCACGCAGTAAAATAAATCGTTATGTCATAATAATTTGACACATTACTCAGCATCCGATATTTTAATTCCCTATCTTACTAATGTACGCTTATGTGGTCTACAGATTACCTTTTGTTTGTTTCTTGTATTTGCCCTTGAAGTTTCAATGTCTGCTCTTTGAGAGTTATACCTTGGAAACTATGTTTTGTACGTGTATCATTCTATCAAGGCCATGGCATGATCGTTTGCTAAGTTTAGGATGATTCCACCCATTTGGAATTTTGAGGATAATTTAACACTTTTCAACGGATTTGAAAACATCGCCTTTTATATGAATCACGTATGAGTCTAGGCAGAAGTGTTCGAGATAGTCAAAACATAGGGTATGTAGTTGGCCTGTATCACAATTTCTAAATGTTTCCTGGTTGGATTGGAGAAGAAATAAACGTTTCACTGTGTTAGGACTTTGCTTTTGAAGAACAACAACTTCTGGCTTGCGACTGCAACTCAATTGTGGAGCAAATATTTTGTCTAACATACAAAGCCAGTGAGGATTGTTACCTTCACCATGAAAATCCCATTGTAACCAGTTAATATTCATTTCTATAGCATCAAGGATTTTTTTTTACTAAAAATATAATACACATTGTCCGATCTGTTAAGAAATAGAATTAGACCTGGTTACGGAATACAGATATATATATATATATATATATATATATATATATATATATATATATATATATATATATATATATATATATATATATAAATATATATACTAATCTACCAATAAGTATTTGGACACCCATGCAAAAGACGATATATGCGGTCCTGATAAACGCCACGCCCTCTACCGTTAAATTTCGTGTCGGAAACAACATTGGCATTAGTTGTATACAAGTTGACACGAATTGCAGAGTTATCTGATTACGAGAAAGGTGTAATCGTCGGGTATGACAGAAATGGCCGATCCTTAAGGAACATATTCGCGAGCTGAATTACCCAAAATCGAAAGTGGCCTATGTGATTCAGAAGTGGAACTTGAGCTGTGTATCGGAATGTTCCCCGAGTCGGCAGACCCACTAAACTGGGAGATAGAGACAGACGGTTGCTGTTCAGTGAAATTTGGAAGAACCGCACCCAACCGATTTTCCGAGTGTTGTTTCGATGAATACTATCTGTAAGGAAGCACATCTGCTTGGTATTTATGGTCTTGCTGCTGACCATAAGCCTTTGATCACAAAGTCCAACCGCTCTGCTCAATTAATGTGGTGCAAATCATGTCGAAAGTGGAACATAGATCAGTGGAAATGGGTTCTCTGGATCAACGAATCAAGGTTCACCCTGTACCGTTCGGATGGCAGGGTCTGGGTCTGCCGTCTGTGTGGAGAACGCCTCCTGCCAGAGTGCATTTTGTCTACAGTAAAGTTCGGCAGAGGAGGAATTATGGTCTGGTGTCGTTTCTCTTGGTATGGGCTGGGATCCTTGGTATCTATTCACGGTAAACTCAGCGCCGGTGACTTCTGCACTATTTTGGATGACAGTGTGCTTCCTACGTTGCGTTGTGGCAGTTTTACAGGTTGGACCCATGTTACTTCCAGGACGACAACGCCAGCTGTCATATTGCGAGGTTCACCATCGATTGGTATGGTGACAGTGGGATTAACAGAATGGACTGGCCTTCCCACAGCCCAGATTTGAACTACGTCGAACAATGCTGGGACGAGTTGGAACGATTTATTAAGTGGTGCAACAACCGTCCAAAATCGGTGACGGAACTTGCATGTCTTCTACAAGCCAAGTGCAAAATAATGCCACTAGCCGTCATACAGGAACTTGTGGAAAGCATGCTCCGGGAGAGTTGAGGCTGTAATTGCCACTCATGGAGGCTCTACAAACTATTGAATATGAATAAATTTTGTTACGCTTTTCTATCACAAGTGTCCAAATACTTATTGGTAGATAGTACATATATATATATATATATATATATATATATATATATATATATATATATATATATAACGATAGTAATAACGATATAATTAGTCATGAATAATGATTAGGATAAATTTTTATGTTTATAAACAGTGCTGGTATTTAATTTCATACTCTACTTTCTGTAATTATAATTTTTTCTCTCGGTTAAATATGCTTATGAAATTACACGCTGTCAATTAAATCTATATTTTGCACACAATATTTGCATGATTTTTCATTTATAGAAAGTTTCAATTTATTTTTGCATTATAAATTGCTTGAAATTTTTTTATTTATACCTACCATAATTCAAATATGTTTTGAGAATTTAAGCAACTTGTGGGATTGTGGTTAGAAAAAAATTGTAGCAATACGCAGTTACATATTGCAATATGATTTGAGAAATACATATGTAAATATGTTTTGAGATAATAACAGAATATTTTACTTGATAATATTTTTAAATAACATTTGTGATTGCTGTATGAGAAAGAATTGCACACGCAACAATGATGCAACGTTGTCAATTTTGAAACATACCCAACATTTTACCCCAGTGCTATGATTTTGTCTAAATAATCGCTGACAGGCAATAACCATAGCAACCTGCTTACTGAACAAGTAATTGCTTTGGGGAAAGATAATTCAGATGCTAATGCTGTTCAAAATAAGAGAGTTTCTACTGTTTTGTTAGAGTTATCACCTGAAATTGTATAACAGAAAGAGAAAAAGAATATTTTACTGCTGTGATGAAAATAAGAGGATTTTAAATGATATGATGAATGTTGTATGACAATTATTCAAGATAATAATAGAAGATTTTTTTATACTAATAACTATAAATAATTATGATATTATTAATACAAGAATTATTAGGTATAAGGATGTTTCTAAGCGTTAATACTAAATTGACATGATGACCTTACACTGGCAATATATGATTATTAAAATACAGATATAATGAGATAATATACCGATATTTCAAATGTATTAGAATTCTATTTGTACAAATGTGATATAACAAGAAAATGGCAATAATGCTAAATCTATATTTTCACTACGATTTGATAGTAGATATAGAAAATTTTTATTTTTTAAAGAATTTGTGAAAAGAGCTCTATATGATATAACTTTGATTTGAACACATTAAGCACAATAATTATGTACAATGGCGTTTATAATTATTGTTAATACTGATTTGATATGATGACCTAACATTGATAATATACGATTATTAAATCAAGGATATAATGAGATTATGTCTCAAGATTTCTCCTGTCTTAGAGTTCTTCTAGAACAAATGTGATGTAACAAGAAAATGATAATAATGCTAGAGCTATATTTTTTACCAAGATTTGATTGTGAGCATTGGAATTCTTAGGGAATTTGTGACAAGGACTTCTTATGATAAGAATTTTATTTTGAAGACATTCAGGCAAATGGTTTTTTATATTCCGTATACGTGATATTTCATGAATTTATGAATTCTTACGTTTGATATTTTCGTATAATGATATCCTTTATATTAAAAAAATCGTTATATTTGGTACTCTCTATTCTTAAGTCTCATATATGCATGAGTGAGTTATATGCTTTTTACATGCATAAGTGTTCAATTTTGAATTTTATTTTGCTTTTATTTTTTGTAATATTAATTTATGCCATATTATTCTAGAGCAAGTTGTACTTAATTTCATGATATATCCAGTTAATTTTACATTGCATTTTCCAATGATTCACAATTTGAAAACAAATGTCAATGATACACCGACAATTTATTGGGTAAGTTTTTGCAATTTTTAAAAAAACCAACGTTCATCCGATTTCCCTTTGGAAGGGTTAGCGGTATTGCTATTCCAAAAAGTGTTTAATTCTTATCTAATGTAACTTTTCGGTACCTTAAAATTACCCTTTTTTATGGAATTTACAGTTCTAATTTTTGCGTATACGCTTAAAGATTTCTATCTCGGGAACTCTGATATTCACTTGTAGTCATTCCTTCAAAGTAATAGGAAGATATCCACTTGGGGTATAGGACAATTCAACTCTGTTGGACTTTTAGGAATAATGAACATTTGTCTGCGGAATCGACTAAGTCCTAAATAACAAATTGCAAGAGAAGGTCGATTTAGAGGCGATGGAGGTATTGAACAAGTAGAACGTATTGTTGACTTGTACAAGAATTGCTGTATCGCTCAGTGTTAGAAAACTGATAAATTGAATACTTTTATATGTAAAAACTGTGTTTCTTGAAAGAATTTCCCCTTGTGGCTACAGCTCTATGGTGAAACAAATAGTTTGCGTAATATATAGGGCCGAGTGCATATGTCTCTTTGTTTCTCTTTCTCTCTTTCTCTAA
>OU015492.1:211588480-211623480 GCA_907164885.2 Dolomedes plantarius | reverse complement strand
TTTGTGAATGAGATGAAGGGATAGACATGTATTTAAGGCTACATATATAAAAGGAAAGGCCTCAAGATGTGTAGGATATTTTAGTTGCAAAATCAATAAAATTTTACAAATTATTGAGTGGAGTATTTACAAATCTAAATAGGTCTGTATTAAACCATGATATAAGACATGGAAATTTTGATTCGATATTTTATTTTGTCTGTGTAATTATTTGGTTAGTTTTTAAATTATAAAGACATTTATTTCTGTTTATTTTCAGTAAGTTCCTGTAGGATTATAAAATATTCTGATATACTAAAAATGATTTACACAACGTCCTTATGAATACTGTAATTCAGCGTTAATACTTTATTATCTTTTCATTATTGATACGTAATTTATTGTTAAATATCATTATATATATCGTCCCGTATTAATTAAGAACTTCTAATATCTTATTAGACAAATTAGGATATATGCAGGAAATTATCAATGTTATCTATATATCTATCTATCTATCTATGTATCTTTCTCTCTCTCTCTCTCTCTGTATATATATATATATATATATATATATATATATATATATATATATATATATATATATATAAAATATGGAATATTTATATGGAATTTAGTGGTAGAAATGATTATTTACATCGGCTAGTATAAATTAAGAAATCTAATTAAGGAAATTAAGCTATAAATAAATATTTGTGTAATTATACAAATACACACACACATATCTATATATATATATATATATATATATATATTATTTGTGAATGAGATGAAGGGATAGAAATGTATTTAAAGCTACATATATAAAAGGAAAGTCCTCAAGATGTGTAGGATATTTAAGTTGCAAAATCAATAAAATTTTACAAATTATTGAGCGGAGTATTTACAAATCTAAATAGGTCTATGTTAGACCATGATATAAGACATGGAAATTTTGATTCGTTATTTTATTTTGTCTGTGTAATTATTTGGTTAGTTTTTAAATTATAAAGACATTTATTTCTATTTATTTTCAGTAAGTCCCCGTAGGATTATAAAATATTCTGATATACCATATACTATAATAATAATATAAAATATATCTTTCTTGGAGCCACATTTACATTCCTCCTATTTACTTAGATTTACTAAGCATGAAAATGAAGTTTTTAAGTTGAATTGCGTTCAAACAGACAATCCATGTCCTATGATATCACATTTATAATTTTTTTCATTATACAATTATTATGTTAGCTTGCAATCTAATTGGGCTTATTACTAAATAGAAAAATACTTTTCTCTCGTCATTTCGATAAGCCTGAAATAATACTCTTGCTTGTTTGAAAGGTGCAGTAAGGAACAAATCCTTGCGTAGAGAAGTGTCAGGCTTCTGAAATCATTCTGGAGATTTCAACCTCGGCACGAAGTGCTAATATAAACAAAAGTGTAATAGACTAACATTGTCATAGCCGCAGGCATGGCAACAAATCCATTTGTCTCTGAAACTCATATATAACTTATCTTTAGGAAGAAATGTCAAAGGGATTTACGCGACACTCATTTGTGTTCCCACAAATGGAAGATTTATCTCCATTCTTTGATATTGTTTGTTAAATTTACAGCATTATTAAGGGAACAAAGGACCCTTCAGTCTCATACTTCTATGATTTTTAATATTTTATACTGTATACCACATGAGGACGAGTAATATTCTTTTCTACTACACTGAAAATACTTATGATTCAGAAATAAGTATTTTGTGGAGAAATTAGACCTGTTTATAAAAAAATTCTTCAAAAATGCTAGAATTTTTCAAAAGGCGCCATGCGTATTCATTTTCTGATATCTTCCAAATTTCTCAGAATTGTTAATTAAAGTGTTTGTACCAACACTGTGCATAATTCTTTGAAATCTCAAATATTTTTAAAATGTATAGAACGTAAAATTAAGAAAAACATCAAAAATCATAAAAAAATAACAGGCAGAATAGAAAAAAAATATTTAAATTCTTACCAAAAAAATTAAATGCACATTTAAATTTATATACATATGGTAAACTTATAATACAAAATTTAAGGATTTTAATTCATATAGAATGCACATAGAGCCTTTTGAACAACGTTAGCATTTTTGGGAAAAAAATTGAAAAACAGACATTTTTCTGCAAAAAATTCCTTAATTTGAATATAAGGGGTTTTCAATGTAGTAAAAAAGAAAATTAATCACTCTCATTTTGTATATAGAGTTAAAAATTTAAAATTAAAAAATTCGAGTTTCAAGGTCCTTTGTCCCCTTAAGAATTTAAGGTATTCGACAGAGGTTTAAAATGCTGAATTCGATAAATATTTGGAATTTAAAAAAATCTATGTAAATTTCTACGTGAAAATCTTAATTTATGTGTGAAAGAATGTGGATTTCTGTTTACAAATCTGCTTGTATTTTCTTTTGTACGTATATCATTAGAGATGGAATTATGGTGATTTAAAAAACAGTAGCTTGTAATTTATATAGAATTGAAAACTTTGTGTTTTTTTAAGAACTTATTTTTCAACATATATACAAACATCTATATGACTGCTGTGATAACTCAATATAGAATAATGATATATCTATAAAAATTAATAGGTATGTTTTTCATAATTCTAAGAAAATAATAAAATGCAGATTAAGATTTAAGTATATTAATTGTTGTTTCATAACTGTGTTTATAAAAAAATGTCATGATAAATTACTGAAATTTTACATGTAATTGCATATAAAGACCTGTATTTAAATTTTAACATATTTTTTTATTTATACATATCGATTAGTTTATATTTCCTTACACCCTTTAGTTTTTATGTATATATGATAAAAAAATTAATGTTTTATGCACAATTTTTTTGATGTGGTGCCGTTTTTATAAAAAAAATTCTAGATTTCGACCGTATTTCCCAAACTTTGTATGGCTGAGTTCCTTAGTTTTGGACAATTTTTCATCATTTCCCTATTTTGGTGTTATATTCCCTCGAAAAGTAGGACAACAATATTCGTAAGTTAAGTTTTAGAAAAGAAACGGTTCCGAACGTAGTCGGATACCTTACATACGTATATAAGAAATTTTAGGTGAATAACCGAAAGGATTTGTACTACTAAAGTAAAGGAGTTTCAACATTTTGACTTAAATTTAAAAAAATATATAACTTGCTTTTTCTTGATATTAACATATCGACATCTGTTTTAAAATTATAGGCAATGCTACAGACAATGTGAAAAATAGTCAGAAAAGTATTTAAATCGAATTATTTAAACAGAAAAGTTAATTAATGTGGTAAACTTAAAATGTTTTTATGTAGGAATGTATGTGTCATGTATGAAAATTTCTTTGAGATCATTTTGAATGGTGCAGGATCAAAACCAGAATTTTCCATTTATTTTCAAAATTGAGTTAAGGATACTTTCTGCTAATATATCAACCAGTTGAAATTGAAGAGGTTTGGAAAATGACCAACCCATAAAACTTGTTCTCTAAACTAAATTTTCTAATTTATATTTTCAAAAATGCATAAGATATAGTTTTTTGCCGTTTAACGAATAAAGATGTCTAATGGAGATTGCTGGTTTTGATCCTACACCACAAATTTATCTGCCGCTAAATTTTACAAGCATAAATATTGTAACACTGATTCGAAATTCATAACTTCACAAGAGAATTCAAAATTTAGAAGTTTTTAAATACACTACTAGCCTCAGTTTGATACCTTTAACAAAATTTATTTTATGACTTTTTTAAACAAAACCAAAGTTTTATTCTTAAACAATTGGAACTGTATCCCCTATCTAAAAACTTCCAATCATTATACGCCACAAATAATTAAAGTTTAAAGAAGCCTATCATGCAATTTAAAACAAATCAAAACAGTAAAAAGTATATAATTGCCCCAAATTATATTCTCTAGACTTCATTATTGCAGTCTAGATCCCAAATTTTATCAAAGGAAGTGGAAATCAATATAGACACATAATTATTTAATGCCAGTATACTATTACGTATATATATATATATATGAGAGCTAGAAGATAAAGCAAATTGAAGTGTGGATGCACGAGATATTTGAATGCAAAAGTTCTTTGGCAGTCTAGTTCAACATAATGTGAAAAGTTTTAGAGGGAAAATATGAATTTGACTCAAGATAATGATGCAAATTTACGAGAAAACTTACGCAAAATGTGATTTATTATATATTATATTACATATTTTATAATTTATAAAAAAACTTTTGATTGGTACTCAAAACTTTCTTGATATCCTAAACTTAACACAGAAACAAGTAATATATAAAAAAAAATTTTAAAGTCAATTCCTACTTAGGTCAACAAAGGAAAATTTGAGTGTGAACTAATAGCAGGAATTGAAAAAAAGGATTGCCTGCCAGAAACTTGCCTACTGTGCGAGATTAGGAGGGGGGAAAGAGGGAGAAAAAGTTTGTCAGGTTGGGGATTCGATCTCGCAACCTACAGGACGGGAGAAGCCCGCGATACCGCAGTGCTACCGTTTACACAGTAACAAGATGGAAATTACTATTCAAGAGCAAGAGACGCTCTAGGTCTAAAACTAAAATTGATTATCTAAATTTAATTAATGAATTAATATTTTAAAAAACCGTATTAACATCAAGTGTTATCCACTATAAGTTTAAAAACATGTATTTGAACTTGAGTGGATGAATAAAAAGTACTTTTATTAACGATTGGAAATTTGAACAAGATATATATAGGTCTAAAACTAAAATTGATTAATTAAATTTAATTAATGAATTAATATTTGAAAAAAACTGTATTAACATGAAGTGTCATCCACTAAAAGTTGAAAAAAATGTATTTGAACTTGAGTGGATGAATAAAAAGTACTTTTATTAACGATTGAAAATTTGAACGAGATATATATAGAGCGAGTGTGAACTAATAGTAGGAATTGAAAAAAATTGACTGACTGTTTACCTTTTGTATGTATAACTATTGGTGACATGTTTAAAATGATTGAGAAAAAACTTTTTTATTATCATTCAAATTCTAAACGACCTTGAGTAATTATTGAGTAGTTATTGAGTAGCTGTTGAGTAGCGGAATCCCATTTTCTGTGTCCAACTGATTGAATGATTTTCAATACATAACACAATCTGACTAAATCATCTCATACAATATGCACTGGTCTTTACACTCTAGCTTCCAACCAGATATATCAACTCTACACATCGTCACTTCAAATGATTGTTACTGAGATGGTGAAATGTATCCTTAGTTTAACCAAGCTTTCTAGCCCATAGTTGAGAGTTATCGCTTATGATATATTGATACGCTTATTTGGAAGAAATTTATGCTTGCAGTTTTGCCGACAATTGTCAGCCAAGGGATTCTACCTCGGTGGTATGAAGAACTGTTATTTCCAAAGATTTTCCATCACAAATTTAAGCAATGTATATAAGCGTATTTATTTCAACTCATGTTTGTTAATATTCATTATGAAAGGCAAACATTTTTTTTAAAGGCGACAATGGACCTTCAGATTGACAAAAATATGTCCCCAAAACGATTTTTTTTCTTCTTTCAGAAAATGATTCTGCAACTCATCAGCTTTAAATTAAAAAAAGTATGTCGATCCGATCATTATTAACCGAGTTATAAGTATTTTTTTCAAACGTAAACAATGGAAATGTTAGTCAAATTAAAGCTTTAAACGCCATTTTCTCAAAACAAGTTTTCATGTCGTTTCGGTAAGTTCAAAATGTTCCATGAGTCATAATTTTTCTTTAATTTTCATAAAATTTCATAAAATGATTATTTATATATTTTAGAATAAAACTTAGTAATCAATTCATTATACTATTTTAAAACAACTTAATTTTTACAATAAAAAATTTTTTTTATTAAATTTTGCAGAAAATGACCTATTTTTATCGATTTCTTTTCTAGTTTTTATAAACATGACTGTAAATCAAATGTTGCTACTAACTTTTATTATAACTATATAAATCTAACTTAAGAGAGAAAATTAGATATCTGACACAAAAATTAATGCGCATGGAGTATTTTTAAATAGAGTAATTAACAAACATATTTTAATTAATATCTTAATTAATTATATTCTGATTTTTTAAATTTAGAATTTTCATCTCTAAATAACACTGTATAAGTATACAAATCTTCATAGCAATTGGCTAATAAATAAAAAAAATGTCATGGTCCATTGTTACCTTAAATGTATTGTGGGAATTTTCATCATTTAGTTTCTAGGAAATATTATGTTTTTTCTAGTAGTTATAATGATTCCACACTGTTTAATTTTTGAAACTCAAACGAAATTCTAGTTATAGGCCTTTTATTCTAACTTCTAAACTGAATTACTCGATTATAAGTAACAAAGAAAAACTAGGTTTTCGGAAATTACAATTTACGTTTAGTTAGAAGTACCTTTAATCTTTATCGTGATCTCACATAACCAAAACTTGTGCATTTTCTGACAATCGTTACATATAATTAACAATAGAAAGACGGGATTTTTTTTTTGCTAAAAAGACTGAACGCCGTCACTTTGACAGTTAAAAATAAAATGAAGAAATTAAAATATTTTTAAAATTGTTAAATACTTTCAATTTTGAACTATTTCATACCAATATATATTAAATCTATATATATATATATATAACGCGTAGGTATGCGGCACAAAAATCGACGATATTTCTACACACCGAATGGCAACGGCTGCCACTACCAGATGTCAACATTATCGGCCGTCCGCAATTTGCAACCGCATGTCAACATGGATTTACGTACTGGAATCAGGAATGTTCGAAAGCGCGCTGCACGATCAAGTGAAAATTGGGAACAGTCTCAAGAAAGAAAGCGAAGAAATAATTCATTAAGAGAGAGGCGTGAAAGAGAGAGAATAAATGATCGTGAGGTTAGGCTTAACCGTCGCCGGCATAGCAATCAACAACCAGTAATAGTTAATTTTCTACACTTTTTACAGTAGTTGCTGAATTTCTACTCCATTTTATAAGCGAAGAAATTTTATTAACAATTTATTATTTGTTATGATTAAGTGCAGATATCAGAATTGTGATCAGTAATACATACATACAGAGAGTGGTGTAATCAACACTATATTTTAAATTTTTCCTCAACAATTTCTTATTTGTTGTAATGATAAAGTATAGATTTCTTAATTTTGAAAAATAGTACATACAAAGAGGGGTGTAATTTTTAAAATCATTGATGTTGGGATTCTCAGTCTTATATTTAACTCTGTTCTGAGGTAATAAAATTTTTTGATCACGATGTTCTAGAATTAGACTTATAGAGAATATGTAAGGTATAAACAAGATTCGATTCACAAGAATCGAACTTTTGAATGAATGAATTAAAGAAGCTGCTTGAGATATGCTAATTTCGGCATACGCGCTTAGTATAAATACCATGCAGCGTCATTAATGAAAAAAGGTTGTTAGGGTTGAAAAAGGTTGTTGAGAAGGTTGTTAAAGTTGATAGATAAGCGAGAGGGAGCTACGAGTTAAGCAGCTCCTGATGTTGTCCTGCACTAGTGCTTAGCAGGCCCAAAGTTTACGTGGCAGTACTGCTGGTTTGGCTCTCTGCTAGTTTGTGAGTATTGGCAATGTGTATTTCTATTGAATGTTGATATATATATTCCGTGCAAGTAGTACGTATGCTTATTGTTGTAAAAGCAAATTCTATATGTGCAACGAATTCAATAAACATTGTTTCATGTATAAACTGTGTGTGTATGAAATTCATTTCGAGTGCCACTTCAAATTATATACACCCAAGTATGGGTAGAAGTGAGCTATTTTCTCTATAAATACCCCTTAACAGCATATATTAATGATGACAGGTAATGGTAACATGCTTACATATGTTACTTTCAGTTGGGTTGTTTTGCAAAAGAAAATATAAAACTGAAAGCGATCATGCTGGTTCCGCAGCGGCTAGTTAGTATATATTCAGATACATTTTTATGCAGGTATGCCGAGAGGCAACCTGGTATAGTGTATCCGTAAAAATATATGCATGGTTTGTGCAGTTCCTACTTTTCGACAACAATGTTTTCCGAAGAGCCAATATTTCTGTTGTTTACAAAAGGGGGAAGAGACGAAAAGTAACTAACATTTTTCGGACATTATTTTAACCTTCTCCTTACGGGGTGGGATAGCATGTATCCCAAGAATACGGGCCCTACGAATAAATATATATATATATATATATATATATATATATATATATATATATGTGTGTGTGTGTCAGTGTCATTCATTCATTCTTGGGATACATGCTATCCCACCCCGTAAGGGAAAGGTTAAAGATTTCTACCTGTCAATTATAATGCCGTCAAATTGACGGCATTCAGTCATAGTAGGGATACAACACATTTTCTCCCCCTCTTTGCTATCGAATATAATTTTGAAAATGTGTGAGCATATTTCGCGTAAAATTAGAAAAAAAATCATAAAATTTCAGAAGCCTAAGAACATAAATATAGACGTAGTGCTCAATAGCATTCCAAAACCGTCAAAAGCACGGCAGCCGCCTTTCTAGTGTTAAAGTATAATTCTTTCCCATAAATTCATCCACAGATATATTGACGTCATTGTCAGCAAAAACGCAGTATCAACGGGTTATAGCATTATTTCCCTAAAAGTTTGAAACAAAAAAAAAAAAACATTTTATTGAAACTCTTCGATAATACATTTCCAGCAATCTTGTAATTTTTTCCCACCTATGTATCGCCAAAATATTATTTAATTTGCTTATCCATGTAGACCTAAATTGGGAATGCTGGTGACTTTTGAATGACTCAAGATAAATTGATTTAGTCTATCCGGAGACTGGAACATGGTTGTAAAATAAAATGATTTCAATTTTCCTTCTAAATATCATTTTCGTTGGTCTGAATAAAAAGTTGTAACGATTGGTCATACTTGGCTTAGAGGAATATATAAAAGAAATTTTCATAGAGCTCAGATTCTCCCAAACGAAAAATAGAAAGAGAGATTTGCGATGGAAGAGATTACGATAGAATGAAAATCCTATTTTTTGAAAATAGAATCTAGAGACCAGGAAATAAGTACTTTTATCCTATTTCTATATTTAGCACATTTAAAACAATGAGATATTGTCTAGAACTGGAAAATAATTCCCTTTAATTATACTCAAATGCCAAGGGAAAATATGCATACAATAAATCCTTCAATATATAATACCTCATAAGGTTCGGTAAGAACGAGAGAAAAATAAAAGAAATTCCAAGATTATAATAGAAAGAAAAACAATTTGAATTATAAGTAATTACTCTCGCTTCTTTCGATTCAGGATAATTTCTTTTTAATTATGAGTTTACATGTGATTACAAAATTTTTTTTACATATTTTTTAATCATACTTTTTTTCGTCCCTCTATTTTATTACAGAATACCAAATATTCGACAAAGACACATAATTGGAATTTTGCCGAAAGAATTAAGGTTGAAACTATCAGCCCACTCTAATAAACTTAATTACGTATTTTTTTCTTAATTACCAGAAGGCTTTCAAATACCAGGTCTGAATAATAATTTCGCCATATTTACGGATTACCGGTTAAATTAAAAATGTATATAATGATACATATAAAGCAAATTAATGAGAAAAATAAAATTAATATCTCATTATTTAAATAACATGTGGTCTATAAAACAACCATTTTCCACTTTGTGTCGTTTTCCAGTATATTATTCTTGTAAGTGTATTTTTATAAAGCAAAATAACTGTCTTTATAAAAAAAATTAAAATAAGCCCGTATCCAATTAACCTTTTTCATTACAGATTCATATAATCGTATAGCATGCGGACAGACGTGTTTAGTCGAAATTATATATTTAATTCAATTTTTTTGATAAACACATTTTAAACAATATGTTTCTAAATTTTGAACCATGCACAGAAGTAAATTAATTTTTAGGATAGACTAATTGTTAATTTCGCTATTTTTTTACATATCTTTATGTGCATCTCTTTATGTAATAACATGAATATTATCATGGCATAATGTACAAAATAAAAATAAATGCTTTAGATTAAATATTCTAATTAACTGACGCACCCCTTAATATTAATATATATATATATATATATATATATATATATATATATATATATATATATATATATATGTAAATTTTCTAAGATTTCATTGCGAAGGAGATTTGAAGAGATTTAAATAACATCTATATGCCTGTTGATGTTTCTAAGTATCCAGATACACTAATTTTTCATTTTACTATTTGTTTATTTAAAAAAGAATAATTGTTTTCAGTGATTAAGACGTAATTATTGCTTCATAATTATTTTTATTTATATAATAATTGTCATAATATTTAATGATAAACCTCGAAGGCTTTTATACTATTTAACATACTCTTTTAAAAAATGGTTTTTTATGTTGAGGCACTTGTTCAAAGACATTATCCCTCTTCATTATAAATTAAGTTTTAAAGTAGGATTATTCTGAAAATAATGAGTGAGGATTATTTGCGCGATAATAAATAAACGTATATTTTGTAATCGAAAAAATAAATCTGCGACTATCTCTTGGATCATAAATACATGTAGCTATCTATCCTTTTTTTATTATTTTAAGCATTCGATTTTATTCAGCTTGTTTAGAAAATTATAAGTATGATTGAAATAAAATATATGCAAAATATTCCTTTTATGTCTTAAAAAAGATACAGTATTTTATTGATTTTTTATAATACCATGTTCATAATTCATTATTACCTTCCTTTTGCAAAGGATTTTATAATCTCACGGTGGAACGTTACATTTATGTACAAATCAAATAGAAATGTTATATTTTTGTAACTGAACTGTTGTTGCCATACTTTAAAAAGCAATAATAATGTATTAATACTCGCCTGTAATATATATTAAACGTTATTCCTTTTCTAGTCTTTGACAGCTGATATAATGCGGGTAAATCATTCACGCTATGTTCAAATAAATCATGAACAAATAAAAGTCACATGAACCTTAATTGAGTAAATATTTTTTATTGAAATATTGATTGTGTTACTGCAAAAAAAAAATACTTCTGTTGGATAATAGGACCAAAATCATTTTTTTTTCAAGTAAAAAAGCATTTATGAAGCTTCTACAAAGTAAGTAATAAAGGAAAGTGTAGAAATAAACTTTAAATATGTTTTTCTTAAAACTGAATTCATGAAATTGACAAGGAAGAATCCTGATATTGTCTACAAAGAAACTGTGTATTCAATTTACGATTCGACTTCATTGAAATAATTAAATTTCATTTATATTTTATGGTTGATATCGGGCAAAATTTTAAGGGCAAAATTTTCATGAACATCGGGATGGAATTGAGGAAATTAATCTCTCAAAAATTAACTATTCAAGGGATTACATTATTGATACCCAGATATGTTTTTAATACAGCATGTTTTTAAGTGATTAAAATTATAAAATCGAGGAAATATCTCAAAAATTATGTCGTAAGGAGCAGTTTAAAATTTTATTTATAAGTTTTAAATTTTTAAAAATTAAGATTTTTATAATCGTAAAATTGTAATGTGAAATTTCTTTTAAGTAATTCTATTACTTATGGTGAAATGTATGAGTGTACAAAATTTCATATCTCTATGATAAAATGTAAAATGAAATAAATTTTAACTTTCAACGTTCCCTTAAATGAAGTGATTTTTGTCAGGTCCAATGCGTTACTAGAATAAACTTATAAATATTAAACAACTAAATTAATATTGCACCTGATTCTTAAACGGTATCTTAATTCAAAAATGTTAAATCTAATGTGTGTTTTTTCTTTAAAAACAGCATAGTTTAAACGAAATTTTTTATATAACACATCGTAATCAGAAAAAAAAATTCATAAACAATATACTTGCAAAAAAATCACTCAGGAACTGAGTGGTATAGACTCAAAACTCAGTTCAACATAGATGCAACAATCTCCGTTTTGTTTTTTTCAAAATTGAGTAAAGTATACCCCCTTATAGTATCTCAAACAGTTAAAAATGAATATTTTTTTGGAAATCAGAATATATATATATATATATATATATATATATATATATATATATATATATATATATATATATATATATATATATATATAACTTGGGGGACTTTTTTTGGAAAATGGCTTGCTTATTGAAAAAAATTTGAAAATTTGTATAAAGGTAATTTCAAATTTATGTCTTTATTAATGCGTAACATGTAGCTCTTTGCCCGTTACCAAAAATGAATAGGTTTGATGGAGATTGCTAGTTTTGATCTTATACCATTCAGTTCACTATATCAAATCAGACTCAATAGAAAGGGTCGAATAAAAAAAGCCAGAATAATGAGGTTTTGCAATTATTGTATAGAAAAATAGAAATGGCCAAATATTTCGGTTAGATTTTTTTTCTGGTTAAATTCCAAGCAATCGGCTCATTTTCGATACATTGACTGTAAAAAAAAAGCTTCGGTACATCGTGCATTGCCATTTAATAGATCAACTGTATGCGTTTTTGGCCGCCCAATATTGTGATGAAAATACGAATATCATAATAACGCCTATCCGAAATCAAATTTAATACCAGAATCATCCAGAAAACAAAATAAAAAATACAGAGTTTGTGATTGTTGAAGTCAAAATTGCATTTCAACCTCGTATCACTAATAGAGCGGAATGGGAAAAGCATTAAAATAATTTTAAATAAAAAAGCAGTTTTAATCTCTCAATAACATTTCGAGTCAGCTTCGAAATATCTTTATTTCTAAAACGCTGAAATGATGAAACAAACGAGTGTTTTCCTAGCTTTTAAATTTATTCTTTTGTCATACTTTACCTCAGCATTCTTGAAAATTGAATAAAGACATTTTTATGCGCCTGTAAAGTAAATCCGAAATATGTCTAAAACACCGTCCTTTAAATTTTAAAAGGATAAGAAAATAAAGTATCCAAGATATTTATTTTTTCTGCTTTGCATTATACGTTGTCTCTCTCGCCTCTCGGTCGACTTCTATTATTTTGAATCTCTTAAAATACTTCTTACTCCGTAAACATAGTAAAAATAGTATATGTTTTCATTAAGGATAAAGAAGGGCTAAAGGAATGCGACAGCATTTCTGAAATTCCCAGAGAAGCTTAAGTCATTAAGCCAGTTAAGGTAACCCTCTATGAAATCTCTGTTTTGCTTAGCAAACTTTATTTCGTTGCGTATGTTTTTTATCAATTTGTTACTTTACTATGTATTTCTCAATATGTGCGTATTTACTGTTAAGCCATTATTTCGTTTATCTTCTGTAAAGGCTAAAAACTTGGATTATTAGTAGAATACAACTTGAAATTTATGATTTAATTTCAGTGATTTTAAAAGTCACTGTAAAAGGGGAAACATTATGTGTCGGTAAAAGGCCGAAAAGTCACTGTAAAAGGCCGAAATTAGCATATCTCAAGCAGCTTCTTTAAGGGGACTCACTACCCTTAAATCTTTAAAACATTCGATTTTTTGAAAAACATATATGTTAAAGCCTGATCATTTCTGAACAAAATAAAGCAAACCGCATGAAAATATTCCGCTTATTTCCGGAGATATTGATATTCTAACAATTTAATTACTGATCAAGTTTATGGTAAGAAAAATTTTAAACTCATTTTTCTCAAAATGTAGTTTTGCATCATTCCGCAACTGATATCTCAAAAACTATGAAACATAATTCCATGAAATTCTTATCACTACATAATCATGTTATTTTAATGCGTCGGAGCTAGAATTATTGCAATCACTGCACATTTTGTTATTTTTTCAGGGGAAAATTAATGCAAAAATTTAAGGAAATTTTAAGTATATTTTGAGCAGTTTTAAAAAAAATTGAAAAATATTTTAATGTTGAATGTTTTATGTTCAATTGTATTTTGAATTATTTATTTTAAATGTAAAACAGGAATTATACATTTAAGTGTAAAATTAATTTCATAGTTCTGCCCACAAGACAGAATACAATAAAAAGGCTTAAAAAACAAGGTATATCTAAAGCATTTAAAAAAAATTATTTAAAATTATTTGGAGAGTTGAAAATTTGTTCATTAAATAAATATATCACTTTATCATATACATAAAATTTGGAAAAATTGGGAGTAAATTGAAATAGTTACAAAGAGTCAAAAAGTATGAAAATATGCCTTATTTCCTCAACTTAAGAGTCGTGAGTCCCCTTAAAACATTTTAAAAGCTACAAAAAAATTGCATGAATGATAAAAAATGTATGAAATTGGTTCAGATGCATTTTATAAAACAAACTAATCCAGTATTCCCAGTCGTTATAAACGAAACCAGAAGTCAAGATATATATTCCAAAAGGCACCTTTATTTAAGAAAATACCTGCGAAAGAAAATTCCAGATAAGAAGCTTACATTTGACAAAGAGGCGAAATCTTAGAATTTTTTCCCTTTTTCACTGCTGTTAAAAATAAATTAAACTTACTAAGTTATAGCTAAAACATTTAGTGTTTCTTTCCCTTCAGAATTTTGTTAAATATTTTCAACAATACGTATTACCGTAATAAATATGAACTCTTGTTTTTCTGTTCATTTGGACACCAATTCCCCCCAAAAAATTGTGGAGGAAACTTACGTGAATTCATCAGACAACCAAGCTTTAATATTTCACTTCGAATAAACTCTAAATTTATTTCATAACTTTTTCCAAATCTATTCGTTACTTCAAATCTTAGAGACGCATCAGTGTTTGTCTGATAACGTTTTTGTCTGGAATGATCAGTTAAAATCATATCATTGCAACTGCCCAACATTTTTAAAAAATGTAAAAATACTTCAAATTAACCAAAGATTTATTACTATTCCACCGGGAAAAATTTTCTCTTACAAAATCTAGCAAAGTATATTTTTTAAAGTTTAAGAATGGAGATTTTTTAACTTCAAAGATCTTTTTAACTCGTTTTCATTTGTTTTTTCTTTCTTGTATTCATTATATTTCAGTGAATTTGTGTTGTACCTCAAAAATACTTTTAAAATATATGTAGGCTTGAAACACTCTAAATATGAGTTACTTATTATGACCAAAGATATTTAAGTCTTTCTCCATATAATAATTAGGTTTAAGAATTTCCCATATCCTATTTGAACAATATTTATTTTATATATAAAAAAATCTTACTACCTTATTCACACACATACGCAAACACACACAATATATATATATATATATATATATATATATATATATATATATATATATATATATATATATATATATATATATATACATATATATATAACATCTCAACTGACTGACTGATTGACTGACTGACATACAACGCAGAGACCAAATCGCTGGACTTAAAGGGCTGAAATTTTGAATGACGATTCTTCTTATAGTGTAGGGGTGCACTAAGAAAGATTTTTGAAGAATTGTTATTATATTTTTTAAAATTAAATTTTTAAGCTTCTTTAGTAACTTTTTTTAAGTTTGCGCTTAAAATAATATTTTAAGGGTTATAAAATTTATATCCCGAAAAATATCATAAAAATTCGTTTAATAGGAAATCCTTTTCCAATCTTCATTTCTAACCTCCATTTTCTGATTTTTTGGTGATTTTTTAAAGATTAATTTTTAGAATTTAATTTATTAAATGCTGATCACATGATTTGTTTTTCTGGTACTTTAAATAAAGTTATTGTCCGTCCATAACAACGAAATATACAACAATTTTTTTTCTTGGTAATGCGGCATACGATTGCACATTATCCAAAAAATATTAAAATACAGTAAAAGATATGTTCCTCAAACTGTACAATTTTAACTGCACTATATTCTTTAGTATGTCCTATTAGATTTAATTTGAATATTTTCTTCTACATTATTTTGTCTATAAAAATATCCCTTACGATATTTGTATATATATATATATATATATATATATATATATATATATATATATATATATATATATATATATATATATATATATATATATATATATATATATATATATATATATATATATATATATATATATATATATGTATGTACCACTTTCATAAGTTCTGAAAATATTATTTTCCCTTAATAATATCATAAATATCATAATTTAATAGAGCAAATTTTAAAAACGCAGTATGAGTTTTTATCAGTATGAGTTTTTGTACACATTTCTTTATTCATATATATATATATATATATATATGTATATATATATGTACAAAATATTCTATAAAATATGAGAAAAAATATTTTGATTGTGTGCTTGCCGGCATTTAAAAAATCTGTTGTAATCTACAGATTACACCTTTGATATACTTCAGCGTATATCTTTTGATTTATAACTTCAAAAACAGGCATATGAAAAATAATTTTTAAAGTTTAGAAGAAAAAAAAATTTCTAACTCGAAAAAATATTAAAAATATTTTTGTTTCACAGAAATTACGTTTCTGCAGAGTTATTATAAAATAAGGTAAAATGTAATTTATATATATATATATATATATATATATATATATATATATATATATATATATATATATATATATATATATATATATATATATATTGTAATCTGAAAATTTTCACTTAATTATACATCTACGATTTATTCTTGAACTTATCTGGATAACTGACGTACATGTATTAAAAGAAATCTTTCATCTTTTACACTTGAAGGATATGTTATATGATTGCTATATCATAGCAAATCAGACGTTTCAATGATTAATTATAAATTTTCCACTGAAAACTGGACTAGATTAAAAAATCTCACAATTTGATTATGAAATATTTTAATTTGCACACAAGAACTGAAAGTAATTTCTCCAAAGTAATTTTAGTAATTGAGTAGTAATTGATCTAGCCATTGAACAATAAATTTAAAGCCATATCTTTAATATAGAGGAGGATTGTTTCTTTTCACTTGGTTTATACACGTCTTTTTCCCAAGTTAAAAAATATGGCTTGTACACATGAGAATGTTAGTACTTGTGTATAGAGTAACGGTATATATGGAACAATTTAGTTACTTATTTCGATGTGTATGGTTATTTTTTTCAATAACTTTTATTAATTTGCGTTTCGGGTACTTAAAAAGCGTTATTATGTAGAAATATTTAGTATAAAAATATTGTAATGCTTATATCGGTTTAATTCATTTTATAGAATCAAATATGTAGTGCAATTGGATATAACCTGCTATTGCAAGTTTTGAAGTTCATTTTGGTAAAACGAATGAGTATAGAATGAACAAATGGACAATGAAATTTTGAATTCTAATATAACCCATTAATTTTTTGCGTGAGTAATAATTTCGATATCTCACAAATCTCACAAAACCGCATCCAGTCCACTATAACTACCTGTTTTACAATGCTATCGATGTTTACAGGGAGTGCGGTAACATAAAATTGGCAGACACTAACCTGCTTTGGGAGAAGACCAACACAAATCCAGTTTAAACCAAAGAAGTAACATCCAATTCAGTATCATTCCGACTTGTTTTGAAGGATGTACGGGGATGATATCTTTATCCTCATTAAATTTCATCCATTTCACAATCAAATCCCTGCATTATTAGACAGTTTATGCAAAGTTCGCATTTAATCAGAGTGTCCGCATTCCTAGATACTTATTAGTACAATAACCTAATTTTTTTTTAATAAATATTATGTCCTAGAACTTTGTCAACAACTTAGTGGTTACGCCAGAAAATTCATAAAGACAAATGCTGAGTAAAGAGAAAAAGAGAAAACGCGAGAGTCCATTCGACCGGGCCGTGTGCTGATCGGACGAACACTGAACTAAAATGGATGGAAAGGTTACTTACTCGTCTTGCAGCAGCGCCAATTGATTTCGCCAAATTATACGCTCTCGCCAAAGATACGTGCAGTTGGCGGGATGCTTCCTCTCTCGAACTATCTCATCTTGTGCCTGCAACTCAACAAAATAAGATGCTCTTTCAGAGGCATTATAATTTGATTTATTTTCTCTTTCTCTGTAGTTTCCAAAGAATAAATAAAAAGGAAAGCAGCACACGTCATGCTCACCTTTAAAAAGTTCGGTTAGTGTACAAATGAAAAATCCCTCCGTTTTCGCATTCCTCATTTTGATTTTAATGTAATTTCCCGAGGAGCTGGTGAAAGTAAAAAAAAAAACACTTATCTAGAGAGATTTTTATAGACGTCTTATCATGTCATTCCAATAATAATCGCTTCTTAAATGAGGAATGAATATAAAGTAAAAATATTTGATTATTTCAAAGATGCAGAAGTTACTTTAGATCCATATATATTTTTGCACTTAAGTTTGTTGCATTAAAATGAAGTAATTTTTATAACACAACAGAGTATTCATTGAAAATGGGGAGATAAACATATTTAATATTAGTCGGTTGTAAATATTTTAAAGCAGGGTACATTTCTTTATCACTCATAGATACAGATTTACTTCAAATTGCATTTATTCAATAACACCCGAATTGGTCTGAATATTTGAATTTCTTTTATAGATTCATATCGTAAATTTAAATATTCAGGTTGTAATAAATAAATAAATGTTGGAAGATATTTATACAAGCCATTTTGGATCATCTTAAGGAAATCAACATAGAAAGCAGTTAAACTGCACTCTATCTAGAAGACAAATATTTTGAGCGATAGTGAAAACACTTTCAAATTTTCTCGTAATGACAGTAATTTTTTCATCACAAATAAATGTATGAAGAACTGAAATTGATAAATGAAAAGTGAGAAAATTTCATTAAAAAATGACTGTTACACATTGCCCCTAAAAGTGTTTTGTATGATCAGACAATATTGGAAATATGAAACACACAGAAATTCTTCAAGGGGGTGGGGGGATTTATTTCAGACCTTAATCTTCATTGATTGGAAACACACATATACATGTACACATTTGCAATTATTTATACATTTCATAAACGTATAAATGTGTGCATCAGCTGTACTCATGCACATTGAATTGCAATCTTCTGCAAGAGCTTATTTAGGCTTGAATAGTTAGGGGATAACTTTCAACGTGTCATTAAAAAATATTAGCCGTTAAAAGAGAAAAAATATAAAAGAAACGTAAATGAAATAGTGTAAGGTAATATATATATATATATATATATATATATATATATATATATATATATATAATCTAAATGGAAAAATATACTATTCATGACAATAAAGTAATAACTATATACGAGAGTAATATTAAATTCATATTTTTTCAGCAATAAAAATGATGCAGTATATAAAGATAACTAAGTAGCAAATTCAGCATGTATTTAGCAACAAAGAACATTTTTTATAGAAACACATCACATTTTCAAAGAAATATGTTAATATGAAAAAGAAAGTTTTTATCCATTTATAAAATAGTTAATTCTCTTAGACTTGTTTTCACAGCCATAATAAATTACAAACGTGGAAATTTATTTTTATATATGTTTCACTCGTTAAGAATTGTTATAGACGCTAGTTGGCATTTTGAAACACTTGTCTGTGAAGGTTTTTTTTCTGGAAGTTTCATTATATCACTTCAATAAAATTAACTTTCAAACCAAAAAAACTCAGAATATATGGTGATACAATTATACAAGCATTAAAAGTAAAATAGATCTGAGGTACAAGAATAATTTTGAAATCACAATTTTCTTTCGCATTGTATGTAGCAGACAATTATTGCAACATTTCATAAAACAATGTCCAGTTCAATCATTAACCTTTTCCTTACGGATTGAAATAGCATGTATCCCAAGAATACAGGCCAAAGAATATATATATATATATATATATATATATATATATATATATATATATATATATGTATCTATGTGTATATATATGCATATGTATATGTATATGCATATATATATATATATATATATATATATATATATATATATATATATATATATATATATATATATATATATATAACCCCCCTAAGTGGTCATTCTTACAAAGGGGGGTTTGAAATTTCCTGTATTAAAGCGGGAATCGGAAAAATGGGCCCCGTAATCTTAAGGTTAATAAAAGGTGGAGATGGATAATTAGATGGTATAGATTAAAAAAACTGAAGTACAGTGTTTTTATACCTTAATCAGAAATATTTAACACTTGGCGATTACAGACACTATACGTATACGGTGTGAAACGTATACTTGTGTCTGATTGTTAAAACGCATAAGAAAATTTTCTTTATATAAAAAAGTACCCAACAATGTAATTAAATAACCCATTTTTGCAACTATCGAATAGTTAAGAAAATTGTGTTATCGTAATTTCATCTCAACAATACAATCACAATCATTTATGAAGAAATAGACTATGTATTCGGTACAATTCCGTTCTCAACTGAGACATCATAAAGTTTCTGCCGATATCCGAGAAATAATAAACAAAATATACATTCTAGACGAGACTATGAAAAAACAACATCGAAAAAGTCTATGAAAAAAGATTAAAATTTTCCCAAGTAAGAATTCTTGTAACTCTAAAGCCAAATTATCAACAGAGACAGTTCCCATTCAGTCCCTGCAACCCATTTAGTCGACCAGGCGAACAAAAAAATCTAAAAAAATGCTATTTATAGAATTACTAACATTGAAAGCACATACAAGGTGCGGCAGAATGGACTCCTACATTTCAAATAGTAACAAAAAACAAACGAAACGAGGTACAGGAAAAAGGCTCTATATTTTCGAAAAATACTTAGATTCAAGTTTCTTTCCAATAGGTTTTGAAAATAGCATCACTCTAGTGGAAGTTATTTACGATGCATTGCAGAAGCCTTTCTGTAAAGATTTTCATCACTCTGTTGGTGATATCAGGTGAATGGTGAATGCCGGAAGATCGCCGAATGGCTAGGGCGCTGGCATTTGGTACCTGAGACAGTGGGTTCGAGTTCCACACTTGGCATGGACATTGTAGACATTCGGAATAGGCTTTAAGCAGTAGGTTCAGGTCTAATTAGTATTCGTGTAGCAAACAATGGCCGTAGCGCTGAAAACCAAACAAACCAAACCTTGATTCTTGTAGTGGAAGTCAGTAAGTTGAACGTTAAAGAATTCTACCCCCGCCCGTTTATAGCCTTCGTGTAGCAAAAGTTACAGCAGCTCTTCAAACCCAACCAGGAAAATGGAGCAACATTTCTCCCTAATAGCGTGTTCACGGACTCGTTGCACATTTCCCCATGTTCTGAGGTCGACCACTTGGTTTCCTTGGTATCATGTTTGAAACCCATAGCAGGTTTGTTTTCCGACCAGGAACATCACCAGTTGCATAGAGCCTGAAGCATATCCTAAATGGCCTATTTGCCGCGGTTACAGAATCGTTGTATTTAAAGAACTCCTTGATAACGGAACTGAGATATCAACTCACGGTGTCTACTGACAACTAACAAATCCGTTCGAAGTGTTGCCCCTCCCCTTTCCCATCCTTTACCTCACCTCTCCCTAACAGTGACCTTGAGAAACGTGAGTCCATTGTCCCACACCCTACACTTACATATTCATAATAGTATTACCTGTACACAAAGATAGACTAAGCACTGCTGCACACAAACACTCTATATAATAACACACATAAACACCCACACACACATATTAAATATATCCATGTTGTAGAGAGATCAGCGAAGATTATTTATCCTCACGAATACGTTTTATTATTAATAATATTTTATAGGTTAAAATAAGTCTGCATACGATATTTGTAATTTAATTATTATTCATTTATAATACTGTTTTCAAGTAGTTTAATTACTGATAGCATGAATGATTATCGATTGTTCTTCATTATGTCCATGTTCTGTACTGAGTATTTAATCTATACTGTCTAATCCTCGTATTGTTTATTCTGTACTTGCAGAAGTTTAGTTTGTAATCTTCTTATAACAAAGTTCTTAGCCACAAAACCTAATACTGGTAATGTGTAAAAAATAACAGGATTATTTTATATTTAGTCTAATCAACTTCAGTTCTAGGTATTATTGCTCTAAATAATAGACTAGTTCTGATTGCCTCACACAGATTTCCAATGGATACTACCTAGCCGGAGATATATATATATATATATATATATATATATATATATCACGAAGGATCATAAAATTAGTGACGTATATATGCATGTATGTAGACAAGGGTCTGCTGCTAATAGGGATTATCTAGAGTACATTTAAAGAGTAATTTGCACTCCAAAATATATGTGGGAAATTTTTTAAAAATTCTTCTTATACTTTTTAAAATTGAATTTTTAAGATGTTTTTGTAACTTTTTTAAAGTTTGTACTTAAAATAATAATTTGAGCATTAAAAAATTTATATCACGAGAAAGATCATAAAAATTCCTTTAAAATGAAATCTTTTTCGCATGTTTACCTCCATTTTGTGATTTTTGGTGAATTTTTAAAGATTAATTTTTAGAAATTAATTTATTAAATGCTGATCACGTGGTTTCTTTTTTTACGGTGATACTTTAAATTAATTTTTCGTCACATGCATAACAACGAAATAAATTGATAAAAAATTATTGAAATACGGTAAAAGATAAAATTTAACCGCTAGACTAATTGATATGGAAATTTTTAGAGACTTTCATTGAAATTAGTATGTTTTATGTATATTAAACATACAAATTAATTGCATACATTCACTGTTCTATTTAATTTGAATTTTTTCTTCCACATTATTTTGCCCATAAAAATATCCGTTATGATTTATATATATATTGTATTTAATTTAAATGTGCTCCCTAGAGAAGTACGGGTATTCAGCTAGGTTTACTCTGAAAATCATGCATTTTACGCATAAATAAGTGTAAAACAAAAAATAAGTTTGTACAAACTTCTTTTAATCGTATGATCCACGACAGAACAAATCCATATTTTGACTTTTGCATTGATGAAGTCAACCATGAAATAAAACACACAAAAAAAGATGATCAACTTAATCCAGAATTCTAAAACAGTCATTGAGTATTTATGCCACAAGGTGCAATATCATGGAGATATAAAATTTTGGTTATTTCTCAAGCCTGGGAGATATCCTGGTTAGACTACTATTCCTTTGAGAGGAATTACTTGAGTGAAAAACCTTAACGGCGCATTACTGGCAGCATGTGCTTGCAAATGGATTGCACTAAATGACTTGGAAACGCGAACACTTCACGCGGCTAACATTAACAGGGGTATGGAAATGATACGGATGTCTAAAAAGAGGATGCTAAATGTTATTTTCACGAATTGCACAACAATGGGAAATGCTTTGGAAGTGAAAGCATAGATCTTAACCAGTGTTTAAAGCTTTCACAACACTCTAGTAAAAGGTAGTAAAAGGGACCATGGATTATATAAACAGGATCTATTTTTCATGCAAGGGCTGTTACTCGTTTCAAAATATAAAATGCAAAAATATGAATAAATATAATAAATAAAAACATGAATTGCTGTACTTTGTGCAGTGTATGGATAACACATATTTACAATAACACATATTTCCTACGAAGGTAAAACCCTGCTGATATAATGAGTGACTAAATTTCTGTTATTGTAAAACGTTGCTGAAAAATTAACATAGATTCTCTCTTTACTTTAAAATTAAACCAGAATGTAATAAAGTGAATTGGAATAGACTGTAAACTATTTGTAAGGGATGACTGTATTAAAACTACCGAGGAATTTCGTTAGAAACCATCAGTAAAGTCAGTAATGTCTAATTATCATAAATCTAATCATCAGTGAAGTCAAATTATCAATCCACCATTTCCAATCTTTGTAGGTGATACCAAGACACTCGAATTTCACTTTAATCATTTTTATCTTTCTTTAAAAGGAAAATCAGTGTATGATAATATACAAAAAAATAAATGGATTGTAAACTTTTCATGAGGAATGACTGTATTGAAAATTCTAATAAATTTTGTTAGAAACCACAAGTCCTTAGTCTAATTATCATCCCACTAGTACCAATATTGGTAGGTGATATCAGGACATTCTGATTTCTCTGTAATCATTTCTCTGTTTCATTTAAAAGAAAATTATAGCAACAGTATAATAATGTCATTAAATGTAAATAGACTGTAAACTTTTCATAAGGAATTACTTATTAAATTCCAAGGCATTTCATTAGAAACCAGCAAAGTCCTTATCATCTAATCATCATTTCACCAGTTCTAATATTGGGAGGAGATATCAAGACAATCTGTTTTTCTTTCAATCTTCTCAGCCCATTAAAATCACGTCGACAAATAGCAAACTAAAAAAAACAAGCATTTCTCTATGAAAACCGTAAAATTTAAATTATTTTAAACCTCGAAGCCAAAATATAATAGTAATTTTACTATCGGACAGGGATTGTAGCCCTGCTGAGTACATTGCAGTGAACCAAGGAGGGAAACATGTATGGAGTTCCATACCCTGTGAAGCATAAACATTATTTGTATTAACTGCATTATCAATATTTAAAAAAAAACATACACAGTTTTCTTAAAACTGATAAAGAAACCCCTAAAGATTATTTCAGCTAAAATGAGTTCAAATCACCAATTAGTCCTGAAATTATATCTAATTATCGTAGTCACTGACGTAACTTCACATCACTGGTATAAAGGTCCAATTAAAGAAAAGAATTAGCCAAAATTGCAGAAGAAAACCATTGACAAATAAAGATCGTAATGCACTTAGATTGTCACATCATTTTTTGGGGATTAGAGAAAGTAAGATAATCGGATAAATATGGTACTTATTTTTTGGTCAATGAAAAACAGATCGATTGTTAGTTTTTTTTTTTTTTTTTTTTTTTTCTGAATGAAGAGTTTAACTTGATTTACTAAATAAAAAAATGTACCGATTACGAATTTATTTCAATCATTAAGAAATAATGATGTGTATGGTAAGTTTAATAATAGAAATAATTTCTTCAAGATCAATAAAAATAGCTTGGTTAAACACTATGATCGGAACATATACTTCATTTATACCACTAAAATCAAAATGTAGCTGTATGTCTTTTACTTTTTCTCCATTGGATCCAGAAAACGGTTTAAAGAATGAGAAAAATTCTAAAGTATCCTTCCTTACGACTCTTTCTTTTGTGGCATAAAGGAATTAGAATGAGAAATGAAGTTGGACTACATACGTTTATACCACAAGGTTGATAGATGTTTCATTTTATAAAAATTGTTTTAATTCTCTGTACGCTGCGCAACAAAATACTATGTATCCAGGTTTAAAATACACCAAAACTGTAAACTATTTATCTTAAAAAAGGATATTTTAGATGGTATATTAAGATCATTGCAGTCATTTTGGCATGAAAAAACTATTAGTTAAATAAGTAAAATTGGCTGATATTTTTAGTTCTATCATTAGTTTTTATTTAACCTGAATTTGTTATACTTTAAGTAGATTGTCACAATATATTAATATTAAATAGTCATACTAATATTATTAGTATGGTTATATATTATATAATAGTATGGTAATATATTAGTAGTTATAGCCTAAGGCAATAAATCTAAGGTTGCAATATGAATCATTTTCTATTACGATTCATTAATCCAGTAAAAATGAGCTATTAATATTAAATAGTCATACTAATATTATTAGTATGTATATTTAATATTAATATTATTAGTATTATTAGTATGTTATTAGTATTAATATTATTAGTTAATTGGATTCATATAAACTAATATTATAAAGATGAAAATGATGATCACGGCATGTTTTCAAGAGTAATTATATGTGCTGCAAAGAACAAATTATCAATTCCTTAAAATTAAAACACTAAAAAATCAATACCCGCTTGAAGCCCTAAGGCAATAAATCTAAGGTTGCAATATGAATCATTTTCCATTACGATTCAGTAATCCAGTAAAAATGAGCTACCGATCCTGACTTTCGAAGAATTAATTGACACGGATTCGAATATTATTTACGAGTTTGCCACAAATAATTAGAGCAGGAACGCATTTTTCATCTAGGGTCTTGTTCTCGGGGGCATACGAAAATTTCGCTGTGTGTAAATATTGTCACCATGATGTACCTTTGTAGAATCTAACATTATTGTCAATTATGACGACACAGAGTCGCTATTTTATCACGGCGTAATTTCCGAACGTCACGAGACTAAGGTACTAAAATGTATTTATGGACTTATTGGACTTATTGTACTAAATTAATTAATCTTATTGGACTTATTGTACTAAAATTACTAAATTATAAAACACTGAACTTAAAATAATTTTGCGGTGCTTTTGAACATTTAAAATAATACCAATACTTCGTACTATACATTTAAATATTTCCAGTACTTCGTACATTTTACGTGACATATTTCATGACTGCTCTTACCTGTGCTTTGTGTGGGTTGATTTTGTTCATAAGTAATTTTAAATTATTAACTTGTACTGTTGCACTATAAGAAATTAACTTTATTTTACCATCATTATTTTACGTGTTGAATATCGTAAAATATATAAAAATGTTTGTGTTGGGTGCTGACATTAATGTCGGATTTTCTAGTCCCTTAATGTCCAGATACACATAGAGCTTCTTCTATACCTTATGTTGAAGAATTTTCTTTAATAAGTGTTCAAAATACATCATGTCATAGAACTAAAAGTTTATATTTATTTAGTATTTGTTTAAATCATGATGTAATAACTAGTTTTAAGTTTGAAGACAGAATTTTTGATATCCTTGAAAGAAATGTTATCTTAATCACAATCAGCAGGTATAGTGGTGATTACTGAACTATTAGAGCCACACCTTCCTAGATTTCTCGGACTCGATCAACAGGAAGTTTGGGAACATTGTGTTTCCTTTGTCTAGCTCTCATAACGCAGGTTTTTTGTGACTGGTAAACAATGAAGTTTTGCTTCGCGTAACTAGGAAGGTGATTGGATTAGGTAGATTATAGGACAGTAATGTTCTGGGACCGAGAATTTAAAGTCTATTTTGAGAAACTTTGGACAGATTAGGGGTAATTAGATAAAGCTATTTTTCGCTAGAGCAGACAGAGTTTTAATGAGGAAAGACACTTTTTTTATCTTAAAGTTTTAAATCGTTTTTACCTAGAAAGTCACTTCAGATAATTCCTATTAGCAACAGCGTCTTATATGCATAGATGCATATACACATCACTCATTTTATGATCCTTCATTCATATACATATATATATATATATATATATATATATATATATGAAAGATATAAAATATTAGTTGATCCACTGTAAATTTTTTCCCTGCCATGATTAGGATGGCATTACTTAATTCTGTTTTCAAAAACCCAGGTCTATTTTTAATAGCCTCAACAATCCCTGGGAAGCCACGAAGTCATCTGACCCTTTTCTAGGCCCAGATAAGGAAATCTCCCTGCAGAACTGATGCAGCTTGCAAGAAACATCTTTGCTCAGCAATTCTTAACCGCAGATTACCCTCCTTCCTAATGCTCGGTGTGTGGGGGAACCGAACCAACGATGTGGTTTGCAAGTCTGGTTATCTGCGTATGCGTGTGACGTCACATGACGCTTTGCACAACTCCTAAGGTGCGCAGCGTACCATTTGGCTGCAGACTGTCAGCCTATTATGTCGATGTAGCAAAATGTCCTTTTTGGAGCAACGTTCCAACATTGAATTCTGCTACAAATTAGGAAAAACAACAGCAGAAACATTACGGTTAGTGCAAAAAGCGTATAGAGACGAAGCTATGTGCAGATCGAAAGTTTTCAAATGGTACATTTTGTTTAAAAATGGGAGAGACGCTGTTGCAGATTATCCGCGAAGTGGGTGGCCAGTGACCCCGCAAGCGGATGCGAACATACAACGGGTAGGAGCAGTGGCTGTTTGGTTGGTTGAAGTTTATTGGCGAAAGGTCCAGAAAGGACAAGCTGCGCCAAACACAAGGTAACATCGTCAACAAATGGTATGTACAGGTTCTTCGTCGTCTCCGGCAGGCAATCCGTGGTAAACGTCCACACGGTTGGAAAATCAACATGTGGATGTTGTTGCATGAGAATGTACCGGCGCTCCGATCCCTGATGGTGCAACAAGCCCTTGCGAAATACGGCACCACAGTTCTGCCACATCTCCCGTATTCCTCAGACCTCGCTCCTTGCGATTTCTACCTGTTCCCGAAACTGAAAGATCGCATCAAGGGCAAACGGTTTGCAAATACCGAAGAAGTGATGGTACCAGCGACAACCGCTTTACGACAGTTCTCATGCAATGGTTTCCATGACTGTTTCCAGAAGCTGTATCAACGCTGGCAGAAGTGTATAGTTGCGGAATAACATTATTATGAAGGTGATTGTGTTCAGAAGACTTTGTAAGTGTATTCGTTGTTGTAGTAAATAAAGTCCCCGAATTTATTGACTGTACGAGTATATATATATATATATATATATATATATATATATTATAGAAAATTAGAGAGATAGAATGGCCTTTTGTCCTGATTGCAGGATGATCATGGCCATAGTTAGCAACATTTAAGAGTAAATCCTTATCCATTATGTCAAAAAAATATTCCTACATTTTGGAACATTGAATATTCGGAAATTCTGAATAGCTGGGAGTTCTAGCTTTCAGAGTTTGAACTGAGTTCATAATGACAGTTTTTAGGCAAAGGGAATGTTATAAAGTTAGGTATATCAACTATTAAATCTCATTTTGTGTTGGGAGCTATGGTCATATTTGGATGAAGAGTGTCAAAACACTTTCAGACCACACAGTTTAATTCAAAATTTCAGGCACTATGATCATACTCTCGGAACTAGGATACTTAGCCTCTAGGAACAAAAGCAAGCCCCTTATATTCATCTCCTCTATATGCCACCCCACAAATCCAGGGTTCAACCATGCGACTGGGAAACGTCGACTCAGGCTTTCAGCTCATGAGTGGGTGGATAAATGAGGACCAATCATTCTTGGGAACTAAACTCTTGGGGATCCACGTCAGGTTGACCACCTGACTGAGACATATGGCACACCAAGCCCAGGGTCTATAAAATGGAGATGGGTACCGCCATGGTTCACAGCGGACTGTTGCACCATGAGTTTAGTTTAGTTTTTAGTTATCCTCATTTCCAGTATACAAGCTTACGAACATAAAACCTAAATTAATTAATTGAACATTACATCAGATTTCTATAAACAATCTTCAAAAATAGTTTGTGAGCTACATGAACAAGCAATAATTATTTCTAGTGAGTAAGTCATATGAGATATAATGGAAGCGAGCTCCAAAAGCTTTTTGTTCATGTTCATTATAATATTCCTATCAAACAATCTTGCAGTAATGCTTGTTTGAATTTCTGACTATATACTTTGAACTATGTGACATCCCAAATGCAGAATTTAGCAGGGAATACCGATCGGGTTACTTTTGATCTCAGTATGATATTTGGGGATAATACCAGAGAAGATATTTGTTAAATTCACCGATTTTGAAATGTATAATTACGGTCTTTGATAATACAAATTTCTATAGAAATTCTGAAATATTTCTCAGCAAATGCTTTCAACTTACTCCATGGCTGAATTATAACATTTGCATTACATATGTAACACCTTCCGTTTCGGAATTATCGTTAGTTTATTTTTCCTACTTTTTACTGGGGGATATTTTTTTAAAGATTTTTTGCCCTCTCTCATTAAAATAACAATATGACTGTGAAACGACACAGAGGCTAATTATAAATTAATTTTTCTCCATTCTTTATAAATTTCCTCTTCATGTAACCAGGCGTGTATTTTTCATATTCTGTACATGTTAACTTAAGGGGCTTTAAAGTGGTTGCCTCGTCATACAACCACATATATTTCTTTAGCAGGCAGCACCTCTAAACGACCACTCTTTTTTCCGAGACCATTACTGGCCGCCATAGAGAGGTACCCCTTTATATATATATATATATATATATATATATATATATATATATATATATATATATACAATACATTTATTTATTTATTTATTTAATTATTTCAACAGACTGAGCCGCTAAATATAGCGTTTTATAGTACAGTTCTATTTAAGAACATTTTAGGTCATTCCTGTTATTAAAATAATTATTATAACATTAGATATAACAGGTATACAAGGAACTTGAAGTACCGCAGTCTTTAAAATCGGAACGAAACGAACAGATGCATTAATGAAAGTCACGAGCGTAACTGTATATCTGCAATTTACTGCGAGCTCCGTAGGCTAATTAAAGCAGTACACTCTCTTGTGTCGAACTTCGAAAATCG
This sequence comes from Dolomedes plantarius, assembly GCA_907164885.2. Classification (NCBI taxonomy): domain Eukaryota; kingdom Metazoa; phylum Arthropoda; class Arachnida; order Araneae; family Dolomedidae; genus Dolomedes; species Dolomedes plantarius. Next base: position 211,593,170 of record OU015492.1, on the reverse strand, counting down.
GATTACTCTTGACTATAAATCCGTTTGTGACATAATCTAGAATGAGTCGTGATATTTCATAAAATGTTTCCAGAGAATTAGGGCAAATTATTATTTGCGATGTTAATTCAATTTCAAACAGGAATTGTCGTGCATAATAGCAAACACTGATAAAATCGGTTTATCCTTTGAAACGTGCGTCAACAAATTACTTCCTTGAATACATGTATTTCAGGAAAGTAAATTAATTTGACAGAGGTAAATATTAATTAAGCCGTGTTCTGGTGATCCGTTGTATACTCAGATGCATATAATTTACATTTTCATCGAACTTTTGATTATTAATATATTTATAACATGGGGCAAAAAATACAGGGAGCAAATATTGAGAAAAGTGAATCCTGGTGAATTGAAATGGTTAGTGGAGTGTTGTTGAATTATATCTAAAATAAACAACTTCGAATAGATACTATTTTAACTGTAGTAAATATAACAAAAGAAATTAAGTAAGGGTTATTTCATAAAAACTTTCTGTCGTTTAATAAGCAGCAACAACCTATAATATGTGTCACAGGGATAATAGGGAAAATTAATTAAACTAATTTGTCCTAACTGATTTATATAACTGACATAGTGTATATATATATATATATATATATATATATATATATATATATATATATATATATATATATAGAGAGAGAGAGAGAGGGGTATATGTATGTATGTATGCATGTGTGCGCGTGTAATGGTTGTTCTCAAAAGTTTCTTCTCTCCAAGAAGAGATTACGTTCTTTTAGAAAGACGCTTAACATTAGATGAAAACATGGAAAAAATTGCAAGTATTTGTAGAAACTGAACAACAAAAATTCAGGAATCTTTCCCGATACGCCTAAGAACAACAGTTACGGGGCCTTCGCTTTACCCCACTTCTTGCAGATTTGCAACAATTTCTGCAAGGTGGTTGTTACCACTTTATCTTCAACTAAAACGGGATGATCAGTTCAATAATTCTTGCTCTGTGGGCGCCCCAAATTCAAGACTTGCACCTGCGTAACTTCATCCATTCTGCCAAGCTGACGTCTTCGGCAGAACTTGCCATGTCTGCGCATGACTTGTTTGTAAATGGAATTTTGTCTTCCAGAACAGTATTCTGTGTCATACCATTTGTAAAACATAAAAAAGAATGAAAGAGAAAGCGAGAAAGAAGAAAAAAATATCAATAATTTAAATATTCGTTAGCTTTTTCCTCGATTATTCGAGAACCAAGGCTTTATGTTGTCTCATGCGGTTGACATCAATTTTGGTCATTCGTGGTTGTCAACAGTCTCCACATCATATGAGTCATTCCATTTCACGACTTTTAGGCAAACTGAGCTAAACTTTGGTAAAGAGTCAACTACTGTTACAAAAATAGTCTAATAATTGAATGTTAAAGAGAAAGTACCAATAATATCTACGTGATAGATTCTGAGAAAGGTATTCTCATTTAGTACAGGGTTTAATAAAACCCTCAGATTTTCTTCTTTTCTAATGAATGCACTCAATGCAATGAGGCACTACGTTCTTAACACACTTCGTCATGTTTAGAAGGGAAAAATCTTATTTCACGATACTCCCAGTGATTACAACAACAACAACAAAAAAAAACGATTTCGATTATGTGCCTCATTTACCACATTTTTTTAATGGTATGCGGAACAGCCAACACGATCTTTAACGGCAGCACATCTTCATCTTCGTCGAAACCAAGTTTTACCATCAGCTATGTAAATTACCACAGTACCGTCTTAAAGTGGGTCCCGAAATACTTGATAAATGTTCCTTTGTAAAACATCTGGACTGTTTGGAAAATTTTAGAAAATCATATTGATTTTCCTGTTTCAAGAAAGATTATTTTTCAGTGTCCTTATTTACATCACCGTTTCCGCTCTACGAATCAATAGAGGTACTGATTTCAGCAGGCTGTAATTAATCGAAATTCTCACCAGTAAGCAACAAAAATCTATCCTTTAACATCCTTTTATTTAACTCTATAGTTAAAGTAAAATCTCAGAGATCTATCCTTATTTTAACGTAAAACAATCGGAACTGCGGGATCATTGAAGGAATGTTGAATAATGGTCTTCTGTAATCACTCGTCAATTTCTTCTTCGACTACAAGTTTTTTTTTTTTGGATTGGCGATTGACGAGGCTGTTGACTCCTATGTGTATCATCAATTAAATGAATATTCCTTTTAAGATTAATAGTTTAAGTTTTACGAGGAAAGGAATAAATAACGAGACCATAATTAATAACGATTTCTTCGCGATTTCTCTCAGGATTTATTTTCTTCCATTAAATCACTCATATTTAGCATAAAATTGGCATCATAATTGTTATTATTGTTTTTCTGAAAATGCAAAAAAAAATGCTTAGATATATCTGCATTGTCAGTACTTCTCTTCAAGCGGGTTATCGAAATGACTCCTCATTTCCGGCGTTAGTAGACTGCCAGTTTCGATATTGAGGAAAGATGCCGCTAAAACATATAAAATCGGTTAAAGCCTCATCATAATCAAAACACATTTCCTCCCGCAATCAGTGAGACCTGGAAAGATGCCAAATCTGAGCTTACCGTATCACCAAAGCAACTAGTTAATATTTTTTATGGTTTAACTTCGGAAACGTTGTCTATTAACTACTATTAATTCAGCACCACCGTTGTTTAATGAATTGATTTTTTTCTGCATATAAAAATTTGGGTATACTCTGATTTTTTGTACTTAAACAGCACTTTAGTTTGAATCCAAAAACCAAATTTTCCCTCAGACCGGCATTTATATTTGGCTGTTCAGAAGAAGTCATATCGTTTTTATTAGGATTTCCATCGCTCTTCGTGCATTTCCAAGATAGTATTTTTTTTCACTAATCAAGCATGAAAGTGTTTCATTCAGGTACAAATGTGGTCGGTCATTTTTGTCTTTTCGATGTTCGTTGCAGGAAAGACGTTTCCCATCCAGTCCTGCATATGTAAGCGAATTTCGAGTACGGTTAACCGCTTTGCCTAATACATATCGCCCAAGTTCTTGTGGTTTGTACTACACTATCTGGCCAAAAGTATCCGGACGCGCAGTGGTACAGACTCGGAGAGTTCTGAGGCGTATATTAATATAAATTTGGTCCTCCTTTTGCATCGATGACAGCCTGCACACGTGTGGGGAGACTTTCCACCAGTTTTTGAAAGGTGTCCATAGGAATTGACGTCCAGGCGTCCATCACAGCTGAAGTGAGTGCTGGAAGTGAGAATGATCGATTTGGCTGGCTATGTAATCTGCATTTTAATTAGTCCCAAAGGTGTTCTATGGGATTTAGATCGGGGCAGTTTTTGAATGGCCATTTTGTGAAACCGTACCTGCGCCACTCTCGACATGTGAATGGAGCAGTTATCCTGCTGGAAGAGAATTGGGCCTTCCTCGAAATATTGCCATAGAGTTGAGAGAGCAGCATTGTCCAGAACGTTCACATACATCTCAGAGTTCATGTTTCCAACCACAAGAACTAAGGAATCCAGATCAAACCAGGAAAAACACCCCCACATCATGATGCTGCCACCACCAAACTTAGCAGTAGGCATGACAAGAAGCTCTCCTCGGGCATCCACCAAACCCCAATCGTCCATCGTACTGCCAGATTTAAAGAGAGATCCATCACTCCAAAGAACATTTTTACACGTGTCCACAGTCCAATGACGGTGAGCTTTGCACCTTTGCAATCGATGCTTCGCATTCTGGGGAGAGATGTTCGGCTTTTGAGTGGCTGAACGACGATGAAATCCAAGGTTTTTTAACTCTCGACGAACAGTCCTGCTGCTAGCACTAACGCCTGATGAATTTTGAATATCCTGAGTGATTTCAATCAACGAGGTATTGCGATTTAGTTTCACTACCCTTTTCAGAGTTCTACGGCTGCGTTCACTATTTTTTTCGGCCTGCCACTTAATTTTTCTGCAGTTTCACTGTCTCGACGTTTCCACTTCACAATTACATCACTCACACTGGATTTTGGCGTTTGTAGAATGTCCGAAATTTTCACGAACTGATATCCCACAAATTTGACATCCCACTATAATGCCACGATCAAATCAACTAAGCTCCTTTGACTTACGCATTGTCTCACAAACGCATAAATATGACCTGACAAACTGCTACCAGCACTTTTTTAGCTTTCGTTTACGCATCAAACTACGTCACCTGCCTGATCCAATTCTTTAGGGGGGGGGGGGGGGTCCGGATACTTTTGTCCAGATAGTGTACTTCTCACCTTGTCTTATCGGAATGTGTGACATAATCTGGAGGTAAATTGTTTCCAAAACCATTAGGTCACACAAAGATTTGAAATTAAGAACCTGTCAATTAGCACATGCATATTCGAAGGTAGACATCAATAGTGAAGTGAACTGAACTTTCGTTTCATTCACCAAACTCTGTGATTTTCGAACATTATTGACTCCTTTGGGATGTCGGTTTGTGTTCTTTAAAGATCAAACATTTCGGTTTATAATCATTTCTCATTTCTTCTCCAGACACATAAATCAGAACATTATTGGATTTATCCCCCAGACTATTGATTAAAGTTTCTGTTTTTAATTCTACAAGTACATTTTTAGTGTTAAATGCTTTTCCAAAAGATTTAAAGAGCACCTTGGAGCATTCTGCATTCGTCGACAG
>OU015492.1:211568480-211583480 GCA_907164885.2 Dolomedes plantarius | reverse complement strand
GTAAAACCTAGAAAAGCCATCGGTTCTAGGGATAAAATCTCGAGAATTGCATGTATGTAAAGAGGAGGAAACGTGGTTATAGGATCACTAAAAAAGTCTGGTTTATCGTGGGGATGTCGCGGCGTTGGATGGCTTAAAGAACTCCATTACGCTTCATGTGCGAAGCATCACAACGGATCTGTTACGATCTGCTGTTGAGCACACTGTTCATCGTCTTGTAACTTTGCAGATGACTTAAGGTGGTCACATTGGGCACCTTTCCTTACATCGTCCACTGCTGTTAACAACTGTTCCTCTTGGAACATTTCGTCTTAATCTGTGCCTGTTTCTGCAAGTTCAAGTGTTTTATTTTCTCAAACAGCAAAGACGTGTACTGTTATTTATTTCCTTACTTTTATTTAATGTGGTTCGATGACAGAATGATCGAATGCTGGTCACTAAATGTTCAAATTGTTTAGGTATTCCGTTTCCGTCGTGTATTTTGTTAAATTTATTGTCTTTCCATGAAAAGCTCAATCTGGTGGCCTTTTTTGAACTAAAGTTTTCTGAGCACATGTCGTGTATATTCTACGTACGCAATGTAGTTGCATCCCGTTCACCCGTTTGAGCTGCGGGATGCACTTTATAGGGGAAGTTTTATTATAGCCATCCCCCCTTCTCTCTCCTATATATATATATATATATATATATATATATATATATATATATATATATATATATATATATATATATATATATAATATACATACACACACACACACACACACACATATATATATATATATATATATATATATATATATATATATATATATATATATATATATATATATATATATATATATATATATATATGTATAGTTTACAAATGTAATTACTTAATAGGAAACAAAAATAAGTAAATAAATTTTAGGCGCTAAGCTGCTCACAAAAATATTTATGATATATATAGATATTTAAAATTAAGATGACTAAAAGGGCAGATGCGACCATTTAATACTCCTATAACCTGAAATAAGATAGACATATAAAAATAAGCAAAAAACGGAAGTGGAGGTGGTATAGTTGATGACTGGGGGGGTGACCCCCCAACCCCGGTTAAACATGTTTTAAGCCTGGCAACACTCTCAGAGGTCGGCTATAACACCAAGACAGTAATAAAGAATTATGAAGAAGAAAAAATATTTTAGATGAAATAGATAAGTTAAACCAGATGTCTTTACTAATATTGTCAACTAAAACATAATTTCAAGATGAATAGTGTTTTAACTTTTTAATAAAGAAAAAAGAAAAAAAATCTTAATACTAAGATAAAGAAATACAATAATACTAATTAACTAAATAATTACTCACTAACATATACACTATAAACATTAATATACAAAAATACTTAACTCCACACCAAGCAAAGAGACACGAAACTCATGCACACTCACTTTTATAGACATAGTAGCGATAAATATCGCCGTATTAGGGAAATTTTTGGTGTTGCCAACTTATGCTAAAACGATTCTCACGATCTTTATTGTCTAAATTAAAAAACTGGTTTAGGAAATCGACAGGAAGACCCTGGTCAATAACTATAGTTATAAATTTAATTATACTGACGTTAATAGTTTTTTTTGTTTGAATGTAAACGTTGGCAACATATTAACTGGTTAGTAACTATATTGAGTTTAATATTTAAATGTAGAGCATTATTCCAATTCATAATCCTAACAGTTTTTAAGTTGTAAAACTCGCGTTTATCATATAGACTGTATGGTATTAGATTTTGATTTAAACCTTTTATTTTAAACTCAAGTCTAAAAATACCAAATTGCCATCGTTATCTTAATCAGTCTCCACCAATTTAAGATTTTTAGTGTAAAAATTAATATCTATTGCATTTAAGTTTTCATTAAAACATATGAGTATAACATCTACATATCGGAAAAACATAAGTTCGTTTAGAATTATTACTCCTCTTTCGTAAAAGTGAAGGTATATATCTGCTAAAGCAGATGAGCATCCTCCACCCATTGGTATTCCATGTATATACTTATAGATGTTTCTACCATTATATACATTTGTTTCATCAAGTACAAGATCTAATAACGCACGATATTTATTTTCAGTTATATATGTCTTTAAATCATATTGATCGTATAACCCAAGTATAATACTATAGAGATCTTTTAGGTTGATAGTGTTGAAAAGATACGCAAAATCGTAGCTTTTAATGTTGGTTATATCACCTTTACCTTTTATGTGTTTAACTATTTCTAAGCTATTACGTTTAACTATTTCTAAGCTATTATGAAATAGCCACCTTCTTTACTTATTTTTTTATAAACTATTTTAAGTATATTTAAAAGTTTATTATTAGCAAGCGTTAAGTACGTATTGCAGCCCACTGTTACAGTTCTAAATTTAACAGGTGATTTATGAAATTTAGGGATTAAGACTAAATAGGGAACTTTAGATTTTTAATATCATAACCTGCACGGCGATATAAAGCTTTGATACGATTTTGTATAGTACAAGACATAGAATCTAATTTTTTATAAACAGTATTATCATTATAGCACTGTAATAGTTTCTCACAATAAAAGTTTTTGCATATAAATGCATAGTTAGCAGAAACTTTATCAACATATGTTATTGCAAATTGATCTTGTAAAGCAGTTATAGACGGTTTTAAGGTTTTCAAATTTACATGAAGATTTTTTGGCTTAGTTCTCAGATAAGCATTTTTAAAATTCCTTAAATAATGAAATTTCCACTGTTCGAATGTACTTACAGGTATACTATGCTTTATAGCTATTTTATATATAAATTCATCAAGATTACGTTTGAAAATTTGGAATACATTTTTTTTATAACCTATACGAAAGCCTGTATCATAATTCATTAAATTAGTCAAAGTCGTATTGTCTGTAATTTGAGTATTACCTGTTATAATGTGGCTGTAGTGTTCATTGTAACCGGTCATATTATGTTTACAATTACAATTACCAGGAGAAGCATCAACTTCATTTTTTGAAATATTATTATAGTTGAAAACCCAATTGGGTTGAAAACCTAATGAAAACCCAATGAAAACCCAATAGCGACCCAATGGTCTACTATATTTGAAGCTATTGTATATTTTTATATTGTTAAAAGGAAAATATTGCATATTCTGATTTAAAATTTTTGTAAATGGTATTTTATCGAACCCATTGTTTGCATACTCAGTTATACAATAAATATTGCTACAGCTTTTTGTCTCGTAGTCATGTAATGTTATTCCACAATTAGAGATCTTAATTTTTGACTAGGTCTATTATAATAGGAATGAAATGCGTATTATTAGGAATAAGTTGTTTTAAAGACTTTAAAATAACCAACTTCCATATATTATTTAGCCAAATTTTTTTATAGCCATAAATGATGTTTTTAATCCATTTTATTGGATAATCCGGTTTTAAATTGATAGTTTTACATATCATGTTGAAAGCGTCTATATAATCTTTATATTTATATTTATTACGACGACCACCTCTTTGCTTACGTTTTAGATAGATATTACTACTGGAATAGTTAGAATTCGGTTCCAATACACTTTGTGTATTCGATTTAACAATATAACTCCAAATGTAATTTTTGTCGTAAACGTTAGTGTTAAGACCGTATGGGTAAGCAGTTGAATGTAAACTAATTTGATTTCCTTCCCACCATATTCTAGTTTTAGTGTCAGGAATCACATCTATAATAGACACAATAATACTGTCTATACCACATTTTTTTAAAATGTAGGATTTCAAAAGAACAATCGTCAGTATTAGTATCACAACGATAAATACTGCTACGGTGTTGATTAAATCTGATGTTTAAAGTTTTCTTAGTTTGCCCTATATAAGATAAATTACATACATTGCAAGTCAATTTATAAACACAGTTTTAAACTTTGCAAAAAAATTTAGTTTTTAAGTCAGTGTTAACCTGGCAAGGGTTTGCGCTAGGGCACAATTTACATCTTTTGTCGTTACAACAACGATATTTGAAAAGACCCATGTTAGGATAAAAGCTCCTATTCTTGTATAAAGGTAATTTTGACGATCTGTCAAATATCTGTCAACTTGCTGACGATCTGTCAAATACCCTACTATTGACAGACCGAGCAATTGATATATTAGTATCAACATTGCCAGTCGCTATAAAATTAAAAGACCTTTCCATGTTAGTTAATTTTTGTTTGTAGATTTACACATAATTACATAAAATCATAAAGAAGTTAAAAGGTAAATAAATATATTAACCTAAAGAATGACAATAAATGATATTTAATCAAATAACCAAAGAAACAGGTTTACACCTTTGAAAGTAAAAACTCACGTACATGATAGAAGCCCGTCTCAATTAAAGTACCGACAGGTACATATAAGTAAAGTTGCCCTATAAGTGAAAGAATTTTTTAACCATTTTATAATTTTTTTCATTTTTTATATTTTTAAAAAAATATTGAGAAAATAAACACCTAAGTGAAAAGATAATAAACACCTAAGTACACAAGTAAGTTAAAGGATATAGTTATAAAATAATAAGGATATAGTGCCGGCAGTTTTAAAAATTATAGAAATCTAATGGGGATAAAACAAAGGATAAAAATAGAAAAGGCTACACTAAATTACAAAATGATGAATTTAAAAGAATACAAAGTTTATTGTCAAAACTCAAAGAATGACATATATATCAAAATGAACTTAGTGAAAATTCTTTTTTTTAAAAATGCATTATTATTTTGTATCTAAGTCGTTATTTCCCATTTTATTTTTTTCATTTAATCCTATTTTTCATGCAAAATATGGCCGTTGTGTACAAGAAATTTCTCTTTGTATGTTTTGAAATATTTTTGTTCAGATCTATGCATTGCAGAGATAACGAGTTAAAACTAAATTTTTTTTTATAGTTTTAGTAAAAGGAATTTCATTTGCCAAAGAAGTTTTCATATTTAGAAAAACAATAAAGATATATTGCATTCTTGGTCACGAGATATCTGCATTCCCGATCATGTTTATTGCGCAATAAGTTTTTGTTAATTGATTTAGCACACCAGTCACGGAGTTGTTGCTTTTATTTTAATATTTATTTATCCTTTGAGGGACAAAAAATATTATTAAAAAAGTGTTTACTCATTTAGCCCTATCGAATATATTACACTCATACAAAAGACGAATAAGATATTTACATTCGTTTTAATTTTTCTTACACACACACACACACACACGCATATATATATATACACATACATACATACATACATACATACATCTATGTATACATACATACATATATACATACATATACATACATACATACATACATACATCTATATATACACACATACATATATACATACATATACATACATACATACATACATACATACATATATATATATGCGTGTGTGTGTGTGTGTGTGTGTGTGTGTGTGTGCATATAATTAATATAATTGTACAACGATAAATAGTGATTTAAATTTGATATCCGTAGGTGTCAATTACAGTTTATTTAAATATTTCCACGGATTAATCTGCTTCAAAATGTTAGGGTGAATAATTATAAAATTTAATCTCGGAAACACTCATCTGAAAACACATAGTGTTTTCACTTACTTTTAAGATAATATTGACACAAATCGAGTCACATTATAGCAAGTTATTTCCTATATTTTTTTGTTAAACCAAGAAGAAGTATTGCTTGCATCTACGAATAGTCATGTGCCGTACGCTGAAGAATAAATATATTTTTTCTTTCTGAATACATACAATGATTTTTCAGTCATCAAATGACAGTGACTAAAACGAATGACGACACAACTTCTTTTGTTTCGCTGAAAAGAGCACACTCGCCGATCGATAGTAGTATCCATAGTGTTTATTCTTCCAAATGACCTCCGATTACTGCTTTCCGGTGTAGTGTCATGCACTCTTTTCTCGATCCTGATGCAAATTTTGCAGCAAACCTCGTTGACGAGATAAATTCTCTAAATTCAACATAGCTTCTGTACCATGACGATCTGAATTCAAACATCTTTTTCCTCGGTTCTTAACTTTTGTTGTCTCTTTTGTGGTGGTTTCCTTTAACAGTGTAACGAGAGCTAGAGGACCCTCCTTCTGATAACTAACACGAAAACAACCAATGGTTTAAAACAAAAAAGTTTGAAATGTAATAAAACGACAAAAGTGTTTTTTTCGTTTAGTTATATTCGACTACATTTGAATCCTAGAAGAGGGAGAATAGATGTCAAATAAAATACAAAAGTTTACAAAAGACATTAGAATTTTACACAAAAAATGTGTCGAATAACTACGGCACAGGCGTACATCTGATTGAAGAAAAATTCAATAGCAACTACGTTTTTTTTTCTTTTCTTTTCTTTTTTTTCAGTTTTCAAATTTAACTCCTGCATCTGTTTTAGTGTCAAATAGAAAGGTCCTGAGATTTGTGTTTTTCCGCATGTGCGACTTCCTGGACAGGAATTTTTTCCCGAATCGACGGACCCCTGAAACTGACACATGGACTCCCAGGGAGTCCATGGACCACTGGATAAGAAGTCCTGGTCTAGTGGGAAGATATTGAAATGTAAACTATCTTTGAACGAATTTGTACTTGGTAAAACTTTTACGAATTGGTAGTTTTAAAGATTTACATCTATTAGGGAAGCAACGTCTGGTACTTGGATCTTGTTGATTGTCCATGGGTTTTGTTGATTTTGACTTAGAAAATCAAATAGTTGATGGCAATAATATTTAAAAACCCCTGCACTTTTTTTTGGAGGGGGGAACAACAAGGATTGTTCTGTTGTAATGGAATTAATTGTATTACAGGCGGTTGGAAATCTATGAACATTTTGCAATCTCTCGACTAAACTATAACTGCATGATTTCCAAATAAGGAAATTAGTGTAAAAATGTTGCAAGAGAAAGGAATGGAAAAGGAATATTGTTTTCTAATTTTATCCTAATGGTAAATCATGACTTGAGAAAAATTCTGTGTTTCCCTTTCTTATGCCTTGAACCTATAATAAAGAACTGGATATGTTGCCTTTCTCAAGGACTTCGTTGATCTGTATATACCCTTTAGCTTTCCGCTTAAATGCTTCAGCCAAAGTAGCAATTTTTTAAATGATTTACAGACAAACGTAAATAAAATGTTCAAAATTCTAATATGAAATTTGATTACCTTGTCTGTTCAACGAATGTGGCTCAGTTTTAATATACGAGTCGTTTAGTAAATGAACCACTCGATGTGACAGTGTTTTTAAGAAACATATAGGGATATCAATTCACTTTGTTTCCATTTTATTCATTCTAATTATCTAATCTTTTATTCATATATATATATATATATATATATATATATATATATATATATATATATATATATATATATATATATATATATATATATATATATATATATTTATATATATATATATATATATTTATATATATATATATATATATATATTTATATATATATATATATATATATATATATTTATATATATATATATATATATTTATATATATATATATATATATATATATATATATATATATATATATATATATATATATATATATATATATATATATAGTGTCTAAAGCTAATAAGTTTTTCTAAAAAACAAGAACATCATTTAGAACCGTAAGCGTAATTAATAGCGCTAAGCTGCTAACAAATTAGTTACAAAATAAGCAATGAAAATACTAAACCGATCAAGAAGAAAGAAGTGACCATATCTACACGGATTTAAGAATAAGAGAATGAAATTCACAACAGAAATGGAAGTTTTGTAGTTAATGACCGGGGAGAGTTGTGACCCCCACTCCGATTAAACAATGTTTTAAACCATGGTAACACTCTCGGAAGTCTGCTACAAAACTGAAACCATTTTAAAGAAAAGAAAAAAGACAAATGTACCAAAAATAAAAATATTACTAACACAAAACACCAAACTTACATATACATGACACCAAGACACCGTCTCAACACCCTAATGCATCGCCGTCGTTAGTACGGTTTACTTCAGGCTCATTGAACCATATAGAGAATCGACGTCCACGGTCGCAGTCAACTATGTTAAAAAAGCTAGTTAAAAATTATTTTAAAAAGTAATAGGGAAATCCCTTATCACTTGCGACCAGTAGGAATTTATTGATTTTATAGTCCATTTGTTCTTGATTTGAATGTAATCTTTTGCATCTAACCAAGTAGTTTAAAATTATGTTGCGTTTAATGTTTTTATGTACAGCACTATCCTAAGACATAATACGAACGGTGTTAAAAGTATATCTATCACGTTTGTCGTATAGTTTATATGCAATGTTTTGTTTTTTATCAATATAAAGGAATCAAGAAAAGTAATTCCCCCAGTGTTGTCTCTCTGGCTTTCCACAAGTTTTAAACCGTTAGGGTAAAATCCCAAATCTAATGAATTAAAATTGTAATTTAAACATACGAGAATGTCGTCTACATACCTAAAAAATACAATTTCATTAAGCAACATAACACCCTTTTCATAATGGTGTAAATAAATGTCAGCCTAAGCTGAAGAGCAACCTCCCCCCATAGGTACTCCATATATCTGTCGATAAAAATTTTCCACATTGTACAAAACGGTTTCAAATAAAACGATGTCTAAAAGGGCAATAAATTTTTTCAATGATATAAATTCTTTTAAGTCATAAGGTTCATATAACCCGATAATAATATCGTAGAGGCCCTTTAGGTTTATAGAGTTAAATAAATCTTCAAAATCAAAACTTTTTATGTCTGTGATATCACCAGTACCTTTCAACTGTTTTACTACGGTATAACTATTTTTAATAAAATAAGCACCTTCAGAAATGAGTTTTTTTATAACTGTATTAAGTATCGTTAAAAGTTTATTATTGGCTATAGTTAAATATGTATTACAACCTATTGTAATTGAACGAAATTTAATGGGAGATTTATGAAATTTAGGGATTAATACGAGATAAGGAAATTTTATTTGTTGTGGTATTTTAATACCGGCTCTACGATATAAGGCTCTTATGCGATTTTCAACTACACAACGTGAAGAATTAAGAATTTTATAGATGTTAACATTTTGATATTGTTGATATAGGAAGTCACAATAAAATTTCTTACAGATAAAAGCAAAGTTCGATGCGACTTTATCCACATAAGTAATGATATATTCACACTGTAATTGATTGATATCAGGACGCAAATTTTTTAATGAACCTTTATTATCATAACAAGATATCCCACAATAGGTATCACTAAAAACCCTTAAGAAATGATGTTTCCATTCGTTAAAAGCAACATCCGGCATTATTTAATAGCAGTACTATAAACGAATTTATCTAAATTTTTCTAAAGGTAGGTAACACATTACCATGATATCCGATGTGATATCCAGTACCTTTTTCCGATATGTCGATCAGATCGGGATTTTTATCAACATTAATGTCGCCACTGATGACATGACCATAGTGTGCACTAAAACCTATCTTATTTTCGTTACAGCTACATAAACTTAGAGATTCTTTATTTAAATTTTTGGAAAACAAATTATAATTGAAAATAATGCGTCCTATAAGTTTGGTATACCGGAAGCAATGGTAAATTTTTACATTATTTATGGGAAAATATATCATGTTTTTTTCTATAAAATGAGCAAAAGGTATTCTATCAAAACGTTTATTTGCGTATTCAGTGATGCAATACAATTTTGTAACACTATCATTCAAACAGTCATTTAGTTCTACATTACAACCACTGCTCCTATACTTAATTAGATCCAAAATGATTGGGATAAAATGTTTATTAGTTTTGAAGTGATTGTTTAATGCTTTGTTTTTACAATAACACCAGAAATCATGTAGCCGAGCTTTTAAAATGCGGAAAATAAATTTTTTTAACCATTTGATAGGATAGTTAGCCATTGCATCTAAAGTTTTACATAAAGTATTAAAATGTATAATATATTGTTGATAATTTAATTTTCTTTTGTGACTTCCCCTTTGTTTACGTTTTTTTATCTATACTGACATTGTGTCTGATTACATTGCACATAATGCTGGGGTTGGAAGACTTATTAATAAAAAGCCAATTATATTTTTTTTCATAAATGTTGGTGTTTAACCATTTCTTTCTTCTTGATCGGTTTAGTATTTTCATTGCTTATATATATATATATATATATATATATATATATATATATATATGTGTGTGTGTGTGTGTGTGTGTGTGTGTGTGTTTACATACATTTATAAGATTTTGTTTTCTTATAAATGGATGTAAAGAGAGAAATAAAACAGCCTTCATGTTTTTGTCTTTTTTGCCTAATAGGAAATATTTATCATTTAATGTATTTTAGAGTAGCGCCCTGAATTCGAGCTCACCATGAATAAGGCCGACTTTAATTACTGTTCCTACTGTTTCATAACATGTAAGTTCGCTTTCTGACATCCGAATGCACATCACTAGTGAGCAAGTCCGGAAGTGTAACTTCATGATATTCACAAAAGTCAACCACCATCATCAGCTTTTAATTACAGTAGATTTGGCGCAGTTTTAATTACTTCGCGATTTGTAATAATGAAAATATCCCCTTAATTATGAAAGTCAGGTATTATATTTCGAACAGTTTTGGGCAAACCCTTCCACGTAGTTTCGGGAACTATGTTTCATAATTTAATACTTCAGGAGAAATTTGAAACTCACAGAAACTAGGCAACTAACCACTGCATGTGTAATTACCCGTCTACTGTAACTAACAACTCGCGAATTATCCGACGGTCTCTATTATACGACTCTACGATTTCGCAACACTGCCGTATACGGATATTTAATATTTAAACTTAATAATGTTGTCAGACTGAATTGGGGAAAATTTATCAGTGTCAAATCTCAACAGATTAATGCTAGCTTTTTTTTCCCAAGAAACTAGAAGTTAAGGTAAATCCCGAAGGCTCAGTAGAGCGTATACTGCTCAGATAGAGCTTATTTCTTAGGAGACATAATACTTAAAATTATATATATATATATATATACACTGCTGGCCACCCAAATTGCAACAAAAAGAAAGACAAGAGATATCACAATGAAATTTATTTTGTAGATAACGTGTTGACCAAGTATCAAATGATTAAATTTATAGACTTTTGTGAAGTGTGGTTCCTGCCAAAATCAGTAGCAAGAGTAGCCGCCATTGTTGGAGATAACCGCTGCCACACGCCTCGGCATTGATTCAAAGAGACTTTGGATGAGTTCTTGGGGGTACAGCAGACAAAGCAGCTTCCACACATTGCCAAAGTTGATCTGCTGTGGTAGCTGGGGATGGAATCTGGGTCAATCGAAGAGCAACCATGGACCACATGTTTTCTATCGGCGAAAGATCCGGAGAGCGAGGCGGCCAGGGAAGCAATTCAATCTGGCGATTGACGAAGAACCGTTGGACAATGCGTGCCATGTGTGGTCACGCATTATCCTGTTGAAATATGGTTGTGGTCAAGCCCGGAAGGTAAGGCAGGACAACTGGCTCCAACACCTCGGAGATGTAGCGCTAGCTGTTTAAAGTACCGGCAATGCGTACTAGAGGTGTGCGAGAGTGATATCCAATACCGCCCCATACCATAATACTCGGTGCAGGACCAGTGTGGCGGTGCATAACGCAGCTGTTCAGCATCCTCTCTTCACGGTGTCTCCAGACTCGAATGCGACCATCGTGGTGTTGCAGACAGAAGCGTGCCTCGTCAGTAAAGACAATTTCATTCCATTCTGCCGTCCACATCCTTCTGTCATCGCACCATTGGCGGCGGAGACGTCTGTGGTTCTGCGTCAAGGGTAGACAAAGCAATGGACGTCTTGCGGACAGACCACTCTGCTGTAAACGGCGTCGAATGGTACGCGCAGACACTGGATGATGCGTTACAGACTGCATGTGCTGTGCTATGGTTCGTGATGTGACTGAGCGATTCGTCACTGCCATGCGCACAATTTGCCTGTCATCACGTGAAGTGGTGCGCTGAAGTGGATGCGATCGAACACGCCGGTCCGTCGTACCCTCCTGCATCCAACGATCACATATCCACTTTACAGTTGTTTGGTTTCGTCCAACACGACTACCGATTTCCCTGAAAGATAATCCACAATCTCGGTAGGCCACTATCCTTCCTCTGTCGAACTCCGATACTTGATCAAAAGATGATCGCTGTTTTCGACGAGGCATAATTGATCGTTTTTTTGAAAAAACCACAAGAAAAACACAATTGCGGAACTTGAAATCGTCGAAATCTCCAAGCCTTAAATAGCGCTTTGAAGTGGCACCACAGGCGCAAGTGATGTGCGTCTGCGCTTAAATTCTAATCATTTGCATATCTCACCTCCGCTAATGCATGTTGTAAATTTCATGTTATTTGCATGTTTCCTTCAGGGTGTTAAATTTACAGTGGCCAGCAGTGTATATATATATATATATATATATACCATACAGCGTGCCTCGTCAGTAAAGGCAATTTCATTCCATTCTGCCGTCCACATCCTTCTCTCATCGCACCATTGGCGGCGGAGACGTCTGTGGTTCTGCGTCAAGGGTATGATATATATATATATATATAAATGAAATGTATATCTAATAAATGTAAATAGATAATTTTAATAATTCAGGTAAAAAGCTAACAAATAATGAGTAAATGAAATTTAGGTACGAAGCTGGTCACAAATTTTTATTACATAATATTAGATAGTTGAAAATTAACAAACAATTGGGGACTGATGCGACCATATAATACTATAAACGCAGATATCAATAAAGTAAAACAGAATAGTACTAAAACAGAATGGAAATGGAGGCTTTATAGTTGATGACTGGGGGGGGGGGGCACCCCCCCAATCCCAGTTAAACATGTTTTAAATCCGGATAACACTCCCGGTGGTCGGTTATGACACCAAAACCTTATAGATCAATTAAATTGAAAAAACAATTAATGTGAAACAAACAAATATAACCAGAGATTATCATTAAATAATAGAACTAATTTCAACGCTAAAAAATTAAATCAATATAATCGTGAAATATAGCAATACATCTAATGACATACCACCTCAGAAAACTAGTTTTAAAACTAGTTGCTTGCATACAGTATAATTAGACGAGTTGTTTTCTTCTCGGGGGGATCATACGCCATATTAAAGGTACTTTTCCTATACCAAACTGACACATCCGATTTGTTCATTGTATACATATGCTAGTTTCTATAACACCATAATAGTCTAGCGATTTCTTTTTATGCTATTTTATACCTACCTGTGTTTTTTTCTAATGTTTATAAGTTTCATTAAATTCTACGCGCAACTTTTTGAGTAATCGCTATTTTGTGACTTCCTTAATTTTTGATAACAATTTCTATATATATATATATATATATATATATATATATATATATATATATATATATATATATATTATATTCCGACTGCTCAATAGAGCTTATAGTGTTCAAATAAAAGTGCTCAAATAGAGCTCAGGCAGGATTTTTTCAAAGTGTATATTTGAAGAAAGTTATGCATTAAAATTTATTTAAATACAGTCTTAAACATTACCACAATTTTGGAAAACATATCAAGAACTGTCATTTAAGGCATACATACACTAATAAATTTAAATTTATTATTTAGGATAGCAAAAACATTTTGCTTTTTTCAACAAATTTGTATATAATATGTCACGTAAGTTCTCTTAAAGTTTAATACATAAATGAAGCACGACGAGAAAAAAATTATCTTTCAAACTCCAATGGAAAAATTATGGATCCCCTATTTAAAAGCACTGATATTGAAAATATAGATAAGTAAATATGGATAAGTTTAGGGGCAAAACAAAAACTTATGAATTTCGAAGTCGACGTTATGATTAAACAACTGTACTCTTAACGAAAGAAGTTGCTTTTTGAGATATTTTCAATTTACATTCTAAAAATATTTTCCTTTACCGTACAAAAATATCTTGTCCCATAAGTAGATGGAAATTTTACTAAATACTGTAGAAGTACTGAAGTCAAATTATTGTAAAAACTTTTCAATACTTAAAATAGAAAATGTGTGCAAATAGAGCTTATTTATTTATTACATATCCCCGTAAGATTGGCTATGACGCCATTTGTTTTCACTAAAGGGCGAGACTGTTGGCCATCCATTTAAGGAAGCACCCTATAGGTGGACAGCATTACCACCTACACTATGCCGCGAAATTTAGAACTGAGTCAAGTGACGAGACCGGAACACTTGACCCCGCACCTCCAGAGGTAAATTTGAGAACTTGGAGGATATTGCAGCCACGACAAATTTAACATGCACCGGCCACCATTAGTGACCATGACATATTTACTAGATATTATTTTATGATATACTATATCTAAACCCATATTGAGATGTTAAGATCTTAAAATTTTTGCCTAGAGATTTATCAAGCACTACAAAAACCATTGATAATAAACAAATTTTTTTATTTATTATGATTGTAGCATTGCTTAATGCTGCTCAGGGCAGGAAATCAACCTCACAATAATTAAACAGAATGGAAAAAGAAGAAAAAAAGACGATAAAAAGAATTAAGCTCGAAGAAGAAAGATTTTTACAGTCATAGCATGGGAAATAGCAATTTAGTCAACATGTCTCAGTTCCTGTTCACATAGATTCCGCCAGCGTCAGCGTTACAGAATCTGTTGGCGCTGAGAAGAAAACCTGTTCACATTGAAAGTCAAGCGCATCTGATTGATGGCCTTTGTTTTTTACTCGGTGTAAACAGGTTCTCTTCTCAACGCCATTAATGCAGTGTTTAATGCTGTCACTGACGGATTCTATGCGAACACACCCTTAGGCATTGTTTCTATGACACACAACAAAGAGTGTACCACTTCGATGTCAACAAGCTAGCCAGAACAACTTGAATATGCCCATGGTTACCTTTTTTTCGTC
>OU015492.1:211525980-211565980 GCA_907164885.2 Dolomedes plantarius | reverse complement strand
TGTATGTTAATAAAAAATGATAATTTTTTCACTGACACTTCTTTAATTTCATAAATTTTTTCCGATGTTTTGAAATAAGATCATATTCTTTTTATCAGAGAATTTCTTTTCAAAAATCAGAAACACTTCTCATTACTTAACGAGAATTTTTGGTGAGAGAATGGTATTATTAATTTCTATTTGACAAAATTTCTATACAGAAATATGTCAAAAATGTATATATATATATATATATATATATATATATATATATATATATTATTTTATAAATTAATGTTTTAATATTAATATACATGTTTTACAGTCGCTAATTTAATTTTTTTTTCTTGAAATCTCGAGAAAAAGTTTATATCTCCTATTTAAGCCTGTTGTATACAATACCAGAATTTTCATTTAATTGCGCTAGATAGCGGAATAAATTCTTTTATCTAATAGTTGTCGTTAAGGTAGTGTTAATATATTTTACAGTTAACCCATACTAAACGCAATAAATGTTACGTTTTATTTAAACTATCAGTCACAAAGTTATAGAAAAATCCCCTTCTGAATAAATGTTTTTTTCAATCTGTGTTTCAAACCACATGTGAGATAAAAGGAGTTCTTTACAGCTCCATAAAATGAATTTGCTGCCGTTATATGCATATTTAACCGAGGATATCTCCCATTTTACGATAATTACGATTTTTTGGGAGGAGAAATTTCCATGACTATTAAAAAAAAAATTGGAAAAAATGGGTGTCAATAAAAGTAACACATTAACATAATGTATAGAGTAAAAGTGTCTTAAAGAATAATGTTTTAGATTCCTCGATAAAACAATAAAAGAATAAAGTTATTTTTGTTGAGTTAAAGTCCTCAGGGTCATATTTATAAACATAGTTTCTATATTTTATTATATAATAAGACGAATTTCGTTGAAATGAAGAAAATAAATACTTTTCTTTTAAATATAATTACTTTTTTCATAAGTTACGATGCTTGATTTTGCTCACATATCATGACATAAATTATTGTATTTCAATACTCAGCAAGTAGCGAAACAATTCAAAATGATTAACAATTGATAGAGATAAATGTTATACAGAACATTCTGGTGAATTTATAATTAATATATATATATATAAATATATGTATATATATATATATATATATATATATATATATATATATATATATATATATATATATATATATATATATATATATATATATATATATATATGGCTTCGTTTCACGCCCGTTATAATGTAAGTTATTTCAGTCATGAATAATCCTTGATTTCTTTAGCAGTGTAGTGGAAGGCAGTTCAATACTGAGGAAATACACAGTAATCCAAATGAATATATTTATTTCCTTCGACGTCTAGAAAACCGCTGTTCCCGCATGCGCACATCGTAGCGCTCGCCCTACTGAAACGCGGGGCAACCCTAACGCGTGTCTGCTGTCATTGAATTTTCATCCCGATCTGCTTAACTTACCCATTGTATTCAAGCTCCTAATACAACTGCGCATGCTCTGGTGACGTTTGCACTGAAAATGAGGCATGGGCAGGACAAAATTTGATACTAATTATAGATTCTCCCTTTGTTTCTTCAAAACGGGGAATCCCCTCATGTAGGATAGAGAATTGTCGCTTGTTCATTCCATGAGAATATTAAAATAGTGGCTTTTAGCGCCACGAATTTAAACTACCCTGAAGCCCCCCTGTAAATTGTCTCGATTATTCTCCTTTCTCTAATTAATTCTTAATATATATATATATATATATATATATATATATATATATATATATATATATATATATATATATATATAAACAAATAAATAAAATGTTTACTTATACTTTGATTATTCATTATATTTAAATGGTCGTTAATTCAAAATGTACTTTCATATTATTATCATCTTAAGGAATAATTATTGTATACGTATTATTTAAGTTGGAAAAAATAGAACCTCTTTTTGACGAAGATACCTGTATGCATGTGTTAAAAACATTTTTTAGTATTCTAATTAATTAGAAATCAATGTATGAGCGGATTTTTTCTTGGACACGCAAAGTTAGCGGACAAAAATGTAAAATCATAGGTAGTTTTGTTATAAGAAATCTCATTTTTAAACTATATAATTTATATATATATATATATATATATATATATATATATATATATATATATATATGATACTTATACCAAAATAAAAATAATTAAAAATTTTAAAAATGGCCTAATTCATCAAAAATGCTGATCCGTTTAATTATCTATTAAAACAGATGGAAATTTTGTTAAAGTGCTGTGTATATTCTGAAGTAAAAATATTTTAAAATATCCTGAATACATAAAAATGAAAAATCATCGAAATAGACCTTATATCTGACGAGAGATATTCTAAAACGCGTTTTAAATTTGTAAGTTACCACCTTTTTCTCGGAACGAAATTTTACAATGCTCAATTGATTTTTAAAAGAAATGTAACTTTATATAAAAACATATTTGTCAGAAGAAAAAATACTTGCGAAATGTATGTTATTAAAAAATAAATTTTTTCTCTCACGCCTCCTTAATTTTGTAATTTTTTGCCGACTTTTTAAAACAGGATCATATGCTCCTTCTGAGTGGATTTCTTCTTAAAAATCATAAACTCTTATCAACATTACTTTTTCTTTACTAGAAATGTTAGTGAGAAAATGTTTTCACTAATATCTAATTTTCTAATAACTAATTTTTTCAATCAATTACTGTATAACAAATTCCACAAAAAAAATTTATGCAGAAAAACAAACATGTAACAATATTTTATAAATGCATAATAAAATATTAATAGATATGTTTTTCCTCTGCCGCTTAAATTTTTTTTCGTTCTGATCTTGTAGATAGGTTCGTAACTCTTTTATGAATTAATCCTGATGTATACAAAACAACAGCTTTTATTCAATTTCACTGGATAACAGAATAAATTCTTTTATCAAATAGTTATCGTTAAGGTAGTGCTGGCATGTATTATAGTTAACCCACAGTACACGCAATAAACGTTACATTTTATTTAAACTATCAGACGAAAAGTTCACCAGAAAAAACAGTCTCTAAAGGAATCTTTATTTTTTATCTACGTTTAAAAACCTCATGTGAGATAAAAGGGGTTCTTTACAGCGTCATAAAATGAATTTGCTGCCGTGATATGCATATTTAACAGAGAATATCTCACATTTTACGATAATTACAATTTTTTGGTAAGAGAAATTTCCGTCACTATAAAAATAAAATTTTGAAAAAAACAGTGTGTCAATAAAAGTAACACCTTAACATAATGTTTAGTGTAGAAGCGTCTTAGAGAATTTAAAATAGAGTTTTTAAAATTCCTGAAGGTAACAGTCACAGAAAATAGTTATTGTATTGATAAGTTAAGGTCATCAGTGAGGATTTTTAAAACTTAGAAAACTGCTATTTTATTATTTATAACATAAATTTCGATGATCATTAAGAAAATTAAAAAAAAATAATTTATACTTTTTTTTTGCTGTTTGAAGTAGAAATCATATTGTGATAAATTACGATTTTTATTTTCGTCCACACACAAAGAGACATTTCATTCTGTCACAGTAGTCTGCAAGAAGTGAAATAATTCCAGTAGATTACCATTTGGTAAAATTAAATATTCTTTAGGAGGATCTGTAGAGTATAGCTCACTTCTACCCAGACTTGGGTGTATATAATTTGAAGTGGCACTCTAAATGAATTTGATACAAACGCAGTTTATACATGAAACAATGTTTATTGAATTCGTTGCACATATAGATTTTGCTTTTACAGCAATAAGCATACGTACTACTTGTACGGAATATATATTAACATTCAATAGAAATATACTTTGCCATACTCACAAACCAGCAGAGAGTCAAACGATCAGTAATGCCACGTAAACTTTAGGCCCCCTAAGCACTAGCGCCGGTTAACACCTGGAGCTGCTTACCTCGTAGCTGCCTTAACTCGTTTATCTGTCAACTTTAACAACCTTCTAACTTAATCAAGCTGCTTGGTATTTATACCAAGCGCGTATGCCGAAATTAGCATATCTCAAGCAGCTTCTTTAATTCATTCACTCAAAAGTTCGATTCTTGTGAATCGAATCCTATGTATACCTTATAGATCTTTTAGGGCAGTTTATAAAAAAAAAATATGTAAAATGCCTGAAATTTTAAAAAAAAGTTAATTATCTATTTTAACCAATTTTATCTTTAAATGCTCATTGTTTTATTTCTAAGAATATATATGCAGGGTGATTTTTATTTAACTGACACTACTCAGAGCCCCCTGTAGCGCGATCTATCAGCCGGAATTCTACCAAAATTGATAGAAGGATTCAGGATGACACGGGAAAGAGTTTCCAAGGAAAAAAATAGTACCAATAGCCACCGATAGGAGGCTATTGGTACCAAGATATGGTACTGTTGTTATCTGCGCACCCGAGAATATCATTAAAACGAAAGTAAAAAATCAAAATGCAAATTCAGGACTACGTAGTCGAGAGTAGCACCAGTATTTTGGGCTATAAAGATTGGTTCGGATCTGATGCGACATCGCTTTGCAGAAGAAAGGGTCATCAGTCGTTTCTTCACAATTGCATGACTACCTCGCTTTCCGGACCTAACCCATGGGACTTCCTTCTGTTGGGTAATTTAAGGTCCAAGGTGTATGCTGGTGGAATCTCGAACTTGGTGGCTGTAAAGGACAACATATACCGGAATGTGATGTACATTCCTGGTGACATGTTACGCTCGGCCGTTGAAAACTAGTGTTTATTGTCTAAAACCTCTCTCAATCATATATTTTCATGTTTTTGTTTCCTGGCTGTAGTAGCTTTAGTGATCATACTGGATTTTCTCTTTCAACTATATATTATTTATTTTCTTTCAGTAAAAGTGCAGCATTCAGCGCCTTACTTGAAAGTAATTTGTTTAATACTAATTTAATTAATTTAAGTTTCGGCTTTTAAGCTTATAATCTATTGTGTGGTCAACTTCAAAGTCTTATTAACTTATATATATATATATATATATATATATATATATATATATATATATATATATATATTATATATCGGGTGGGCAAAAAGTCCGTATAAATTTTAAAAATTCATAAAAACCGGAAAAATAACCAAAATAAGAAAAGGTTTGCAGGGTCAGCATTGCTAGGTCACGGGATATTTTTTTAAGACAGGAAGAAAAAAAACTAAAAAAACAGCCGACAGTTGGCGCTGGTACGAGCGAATTCTGTGTAAATATGCAAATGAGACAGTTATAAGAACGTACGATCAATCCACAACCAGTTCGCCGTTATTCCGCGATCCGCCGATAGGTGTCACGTATATATTCGGACATGTTGCCGTTGCTGGATTTGTGACTAGACTGCAATGACTTATCCCCTATGGTGTGGGTCATGTGGAGCACTAATGCTTTAATAAACGATTTAGAAGCATTCTTTTCGTTATTTGCGCATCTTTTCTTCTGTCGGCTGTTTTTTGAGTTATTTTCTCCTGTCTTAAAAAAATTCAGTGACCTAGCAAAGCTAACCCTGCAAACCTTTTTTTTTTTATTTTGGTTATCTTTCCGGGTGTTATGAATTTTTAAAGTTTATACGGACTTTTTGCTCACACGGTATATATATATATATACAGTGTAATCTCGATCGATCGTTCCCCGAACGATCGTTTTCCCGTATGTATCGTTTATATCACCCAGTCCCGAATAAATTCCATAGAAAACAAACAAAAACAGACCGCATGGATCGTTACTCGATCCATCGTTTTCCCGCAATATTCGTTCAGAATATCCCAGCTTTACATTAAGGGGACAGTAGACCTTCAAACCGAACATTCTTTTGGATTTATTTGAAATTTGAATATGTGATTAGTACCATAGATATGTAAAAGTGGTTAAAATTTAAAGATGAAATATTAATAATTTATGAATTATGAATTATTAATTATATAAAAAATTGGCCTCATTAAAAATGTTTCATGCGCATTTCTTTTGCATATAATATATTAATTTTTTATTTACAAGATACCTTATAGAACTAACAATGAAACTTATTGCTTATTTTAAGGATTCATTAAAAATATAAAGAGAAAAAATAATACTAGTGAAAACTTCCTTTTTAGTACGCAGAATACCTATAAATCATCTTTTCAAGTATAAAATTTAGAAATTCTGAGCTACGAACCAAATTTTTTTCAATAAGATTTATTTGATATACAGTTAAGTATATAAAACTTAAATTTCAAAGCAATACGATCATTAGAAATGCGCCTGGAGCAGTTTGAATATTCGTATGACATGAAAATTTTTATTTTGAGAAAAACGCATTTAAACCTATTGCTATTAGTAACCACATAATATCTAAATTAAATACAAATGCCTATAACTAGGAAAGTAATCACAGAAATTAAAAATTCTTTTTGAAACACATTCCTAATCGTCCATAGTTTCACAATTCAATAAAATAAAAATATCGAATTTTTGGACAAATTTCACAATTTTGAAAGTCCACTTTCACCTTAATTTATCGGATCGATCCTTTTTTTTTCATAATAACTGAACTTAAAATATAAATGTCTGGATTGTGCTAGAATGACGCTCTAATTAAACAATGAGCAGAACATTTGAGATGCATGGTCTCGTATTTTTGTTCTCTCCTGTTTAGCCTGGTTTCGCGTTATTGAACCACTCCCATTATTTGTTCGTCGTTGGTGTTCCTTAATTCTTTAGTCCCTGGAGTACCCTATTTTCGGCAACTCATTCCAAATTCTCGGTCTATTCAACATTTCAGTTCTTATCACCAATGGCTCACAGTCAGCCGACCTCAGCGGTTCCTGCTGCCCGCTGGCTTTTCTGTTGGCCGTGGGATGGAGGCGTTCTGGTGGTTCGTCGTTGGTGTTCCTTAATTCTTTAGCCCCTGGAGTACCTTATTTTCGGCAACTCATTCCAAATTCTCGGACTATTCAACATTTCAGTTCTTATCACCAATGGCTCACAGTCAGCCGACCTCAGCGGTTCCTGCTGTCCACTGGCTTTTCTGTTGGCTTTGGGATGGAGGCGTTCTGGTGGTTCGTCGTTGGTGTTCCTTAATTCTTTAGCCCCTGGAGTACCCTATTTTCGGCAACTCATTCCAAATTCTCGGACTATTCAACATTTCAGTTCTTATCACCAATGGCTCACAGTCAGCCGACCTCAGCGGTTCCTGCTGCCCGCTGGCTTTTCTGTTGGCCTTGGGATGGAAGCGTTCTGGTGGTTCGTCGTTGGTGTTCCTTAATTCTTTAGCCCCTGGAGTACCCTATTTTCGGCAACTCATGCCAAATTCTCGGACTATTCAACATTTCAGTTCTTATCACCAATGGCTCACAGTCAGCCGACCTCAGCGGTTCCTGCTGCCCGCTGGCTTTTCTGTTGGCCATGGGATGGAGGCGTTCTGGTGATTCGTCGTTGGTGTTCCTTAATTCTTTAGCCCCTGGAGTACCCTATTTTCGGCAACTCATTCCAAATTCTCGGACTATTCAACATTTCAGTTCTTATTACCAATGGCTCACAGTCAGCCGACCTCAGCGGTTCCTGCTGCCCGCTGGCTTTTCTGTTGGCCTTGGGATGGAGGCGTTCTGGTGATTCGTCGTTGGTGTTCCTTAATTCTTTAGCCCCTGGAGTACCCTATTTTTGGCAACTCATTCCAAATTCTCGGACTATTCAACATTTCAGTTCTTATTACCAATGGCTCACAGTCAGCCGACCTGAGCGGTTCCTGCTACCCGCTGGCTTTTCTGTTGGCCTTGGGATGGAGGCGTTCTGGGGTTTGGTCTAGGGTGTGAGAAGTTTCTGATTGCTGCAGTTCTAAACTGGCCGATGAGTGTTTCACCCGGAAGCAGAACTTCCTGGTGGCCTTATGTCGGACCCCATCGAGTGCAATGGAATGGTTCTAGATACAAACGATTCCCGGCTGCAGGTTCTTTATACTCTCACACAATAACCGATACCGAAAAGAATGGAAATTGCAACACAGAAAAAATACTGTTTACTTGTGGAGAGAAAACCGCCAAAAAACAAACGAAGATTAAGTACTTCTATTTAAATCAAAATCCCTGTGTATCTACGGGTATTTCTTTTTTTATTATTATGTATGCATTTATGTATGTGAGTAAATATATTTTAGGGATATCAAACTTTAAGGTATGTTAATACTTTTTTGTATGTTCCCGCATCTATCGTTTTCCCACATTCATCGTTTAGTTCAGTCAGTCCCTTCGAAAACGATAGATTGAGATTCCACTGTATATATACACTCAAGAGCCAAAACATTATGACCACCCCTACATTTTGCAATGAATTCGTCTGGATGACGTGGACGGCACGTGATCAGGTGGAAGTGGTATTTAGTGGAAGTAGGTGGAAGTGGTGGAAGTGCTGCTGGAGAGTCTGAAGAATCATTCTTTCACTTACTTCTGTGTGTGATGGGAAAGGCTGCGGATCTAAGCGACTTTGATAGAGGGCATATTGCAATGGCTCGAAGGCTCGGAACAAGTATTTCCGAAACTGCATGACTCGTGGGTTGTTCGCGACCTACAGTTGTTAGTACTTAGTTGCAAGGTGGATGAATGACGGTGAAACCAGCAGTAGACGACATGGTGTTGGACGTCCACACGCTATCAAAGAAAAAGTTCGTCGGAGACTATCTCGCATGGAGAAGCAAAACCGGAGCCAGACAGTGGCTCAGTTGACAGCCCAATACAATGCAGGGCCAAGTAGAATAGTATCGCAGCACACTGTTCAGCGGACACTGTTGGATAGGGGGCTACGCAGCAAACGTCCCACTCGTGTGCCTTTGCTGACCAGGCGTCATCGCCAACTGCGCCTGCGCTGGGCCCGGGAACATCTCGACTGGTCCATGGATCAGTGGGAGAAAGTTGCCTGGTCAGATGAATCACGGTTTGTCATTCATCACGCCGATGGCCGTGTCAGGATACGCCGTCTTCCAGGCGAACTGTTACTCCCTCAATGTACAGTAGGTCATATACAGGCCGGTGGTGGCGGTATTATGCTTTGGGGGACGTTCTCTTGGGCGTCTCTGGGACCCGTGGTTGTGGTAGAGCAGACCATGAATGCTACAGGGTATCTGAACATCATTGCGGACCAGTTGCACCCTTACATGGCCTCTGTTTTTCCAGCTGGAAATGGAATGTTCCAACAGGACAATGCCCCGTGTCACAAGGCTAAAATTTTGTTGGAGTGGTTCCAGGAACATGATGCTGAACTCCAGTTAATGTCCTGGCCGCCTAACTCACCGGATCTCAATCCGCTAGAACACATTTGGGATGTCATGGGATGGCAGCTCAGAGTTCAAAGACCACAAATTCGCAATATCTCGGATTTGCGTGACCGTTGCTTAAACATCTGGTACAATCTGTCTCCGGCCATCTACCAAGGACTTGTGGCATCTATGCCCAGGCGGGTTGAAGCTGTTTTGCGCGCCAAAGGTGGGCCAACTCGTTATTGACAGGTGGTCATGATGTTTTGGCTCTTGAGTGTGTATATATATATATATATATATATATATATATATATATATATATATATATATATATATATATATGCTAACATTTTTGCGAAACTACGTTTCGTTAGGATTTTATATAATGTTTAATATTTATACTAATCTGTCTTTTGTTATTACTTTCATACGCACAAACAGTTAACAGGTAGTGTAATACTCATTCAAAGGGCGGTGGCATGGTGTAGGTGGCCATGGGCGTTCCCATCTAAGTACCGTCCTATTAATTTTTTCTTAATTATTTAATCTAACGTACAAATAATTAATAGATAGAGAGGGGAGTTTACTGCCAAAATGTTTTGGGCCACCGTAGGCTGTTTGAGAGTTGGAGTAGTGAGCTAAAAGTGTCTCTCCGTTTACCTTTTCCCCGAGTATTTCATTATTTCTGTCACAAATTATGAATAGATAGAAAGGGAAGTACCCCAGTAAAAATTGACCTGATTTTGATGTATGGCTAAAAATAATATGAAAGTTTTGAAAATCAGTGGAGCTGTTTCTTTAGGCATGCTAATGAACATACTAAAAGTCCCCACCGATCAGACTTGTGCTTTCGCCGCCATCTTGGAAAATGTGAACACTTTTTTTGATTTTTGCAAGTAACTTGAGAAATATTGATTTTATGTAAAACATTTGAATTTAAAAATTGAAGAGCACTAAATTGTGAATAAAAACGTCATTTACATTTTTTTTTTATAAATCGAACATGAACAAAGATAATTGCCTTTGAAAGAAGCGAACCATCACGCCAGGGACGCGGGTGCGTGGGTCCTCCGTATCGCGATGGGGGGATGACCCGCGCATGTGCGCCAAAAGTCTTGTATACTCATGTTTGTCAAATCTCTGTATATCAAAGCTCGAGAAAAAGTTGCAACAACACCCAATCCATTGATATCAGGTTGTATTGAGAGGCTTGGTGTATTCTATATTTTTATGTCATACTTAGGCTGCATTGGGTACATAATGACTGGAGGTTAAATGAATGGAGTTAAAATAAATATTAACTTTGGTGTACATAACTACGGCAGTAGAAAATATGTTGCCTGGTCATGCATGTGCTAGAAAAATCCTAGCTCATTTATCTACCCAACCATCTTTAGCAAAAATAATTTTTGACGCCATGGACATATCTGATTTCAAAGCAATCGCCATGGGTTGTTTAGAGATTTTGAAGGTTTTTTTGTGATTTTGCAAATAACTTGGAAAGTATTAACTTTTATATAAAAAAAAAGTTTAATACACAAATTAAAGAAAATTAAATTGTGTACAAAAAATGTGAAATATATTTTGTCGTAACCCTAACACGTAAAAACATATTGACTATTAAATGCGCGTTGATTATGGAGGTAGCGTCCAAGTGTCTCGTTGCAGGTGCTTTCCTTTGAATTTGCTCCATTCCCTTATTGCGGCATTCTTTAAACACAAGAAAATAGACTTTGATGTGTTTTGGTATGTAGATAATTGATCATTATTAATTTTATAAACGAATGTAATAAACTTGGATGCAATCACTACCATATTTTCAGTGTGTATAATTTTATGGATGACCTACTTTATGGGTGACGTAGGGGTCACTTTATGGGTCACTTTATGGGTCACTTTATAGGTGATTCATATACGGGGCAGCTAGCATCACTTCATTTATCAATTCCTTTTATTGGATCGTCATGATCTACAGGGCAATAACTTCAATGGGGTATGTCGTTGTGACATATTCCATTGCATTTCTGGCAGGCCGTTTTGCAGTTGATGCCTGCTTTCTGACACACGCATCTTTCTCCCCAGTCAGTCTTGCTGTTGCAAAACACTAAGCTTAAAACTGAATCGGGAGCCACTGCATCCATAGTTGTGATGGTCACGAGGGTTTACTCTTGGCATTTCCAGTACCACACTTGAGGATTCGATTCATTCCCAAACCACTTCTGCAGTTGGTGATACAACCGAGAGGAAAGTAGCCTGGCTTCCTCTTCAATTGAGGGAAGAGACTAAATGTATGGTTTTATTTTAGTGTCAAATTTTGCGAAGCGTTTGTACCTAAACTTATTTAAAGACTATTCACTGGAATGTGCTCCATACCAGATCAGAAAAAAAGACGTTCTCTTGCTTGAACCATCATTGTGCGATGAGTTGCATTTATTAACTACTGTCACGTTGTGTTCCATATCTTTAATTTGGAACATTTTTATGCAAATTTTCTTTACTTTGTTGGATGCTACAGAAGTAGTTTCACATCCACTGAACGCATGTAGAAAAATGATACTTTGGTAATTCCCGATGATTGTATTTCATTTGATGAATATATTTTTTTCTTTGATTTCCCTTTGCATGGTTTGACAGGTAAAATGTATTTTTTATGTAGGAGTGAGAGCTGTTAATAGAACCATGTGATCAACATATTCAATGATGATTACGACGATGTTGTTACCAGAACATATTTCATTAATTGGAGTATTTATAATGAGAATGTAGGCGGAGTCAAAACTTTGTCGGAATCGAATCCCATTGTTTCTCATCTCAGCTGATAGAGTGCTGATCAATTCGTTCTTACTGTTTTCATTTGAAAGGAACTATTTTTGTTGAACAGTAACTCGCATGTTTCCATCAAAATTTATATCTACAGATTTTTTCAATATAGACCGCATATTTTGTTCAATTTTTTTGCAGTACTAGTGGTGTTGGATTAGCCATTCAAAACGACTATACAGCTGGTACCATGCTTTTTGCTATAGTTAACTTAATTTATATAAACTGCCGAAGAAGTTAATTGTGTTTCCCATTTCACACGTTTTTCAGCTTTTTTTCGACTGGATATAGTCTACCCTTTTCATCTTATTCACCATCTGAGGATTGCTCCCTTAAGAACGCCTCGCATCTTGTAGATATGGATGCAGCCCCATCTACAAGCCTTTTTCATTCAACAAAAATCCTATTTTTGCACAATTTTTACGCGCTGTATTCATCTCTACACATTCCAGGATGCACGTGCAAAAGGGTTAGTCTCAATGTCCAGTCCTCTTTGGCGCATTCCTCGCCTTCCCTCCTTAGACACACAAAAACTACTAATATGTGCTTTTCCAAGCTCCGCTCCACTGATTGGTGGTCGTGGCTCCACTGCTTGGCGCCGCCAAAAATTCCACATCTGGCCAGCTCATCATATCACGTGACCAACCCAGACGGGAAGAAGGAATGTTAACGACAAAGACAGAAGGACTTTTTCCACGAGCCATGAGGGACGTAGCCATGAAGGGAGAACAGAACGGTTTCCCCGGCCTACCAGTTCCAGCGAGCAGATGTACCAAGCCGAGATGGAGACGTCCTCCAGATCCTAAAAGAACCTCCTAATACCTGTTTTTGTCATGGCTTTTTCATTTATTTAAACCAAATAATATAACGTGATGATCATCATTCCTGTTTGCGACCCTTTTACTGTCACAGTCTTGTTCTTATTTTTGCAGATCATCATCCTTAGAGGGGTTATATTCGATCTCCATCTTTTCTCATCTTAAAAGTAATCCAAAAACACTTAATATTTTTTACGACAACTTCTTATATGACAAATATGTGTAGGAAAAAACCACTGTCCACAATGTTGACGCAGTTCAGGAGGTTAAGGTCTAGGTTTAGAACTTCAAAAATGTCGTACATGGCCAATGTCGTTGTCCCTCGCATACCAGCTTCATTAAATAGAGCCAGCATAGAAGGAGCTAACGCATATTCTAAATAAAATGCTAGGTCTTCGTAGTTTTGTTTAGCAATCGCTATTCTCTGAAAAAGCAACAACGGGTTTCCTACTATATTGAAACCATTTCTTTCACCGTACAATTGACGGTGATCAAGCTTTCATAAGGTCACCATTTCAAAGTACTGAACCCAGAGGGCTGCAGTAGGGCCATTCTCTTTCAACTGCTTCAAAGTCTTCCTCATTTTAATCTCATATACGATCGCTCGTTTATGAGTATGTCCATTTATGGTTTCTAGCGATAGTAGCTCAGTAGCAAAATCTCTAAACATCTCATGGAGATTATTTCTTTTGAAATCAGATATATCCATGACGTCAAAAATTATTTTTGCTAAAGCTGTTTGGGTAATTAAATTAGCTACGATTTTTCTAGCGTATGCATAGCCAGGCAACATTTTTTCTACTTACGTAGTTGCATACATCTATTAAGTTAATATTTATTTTTACCCACTTAAAAAGGAAATATATGGAAATAAGCAAAGGAAATAAGGATATATGGAAAATAATATATGGAAATAAGATAAAGGAAAATATATGGAAATAAAGAATAGTTCTACAAAGGACTGAATGGTTAACAATATAAAAATGTTTCATTAGTGTTTTAAAGGGTAAAGAAAAGGATTCCCGAAGAAAAATCTTTTGGATTATAATGAATGGGGGAAAATGTCAAAGTATAATGATTATGTTTAATGTGAAGACTGTTATGATTAACTACATTGGGAAAATATGTGACATATAATCTACATTGAAGATAATTAGATTGTCGAAAGGAATTTTAACATTATAAAGAAATCATAATGCATAATCACATTCTTTCTTTGTTAACAATGTGAAGACTATAAATATATATTTTGTAACAAATGCCTGAAAGAGATTTTAAAAAATAAAGTAAAAATAACTGGCCCTTCTTTTGTCGGAATATTATTCATCGTTAACTGTTATTTGTATAAAAGTTAATAGGTTTAATTTTTTTCCCATTATTAGATTAATGAAGTGCATTACCACTTTAAGAAAGTGCTTTCTGCTTGTTTAATGTTGCTTGAATATTACAGTTTATCAAAAATACATATAGAATAGTTACTTTCATTTGAAATGGCTGAAAAAGAAAATGATGGTTTCTCACAAACTGCATACAGCCCTTTTTAGTTCTGGAATAAGAAATGGTTTGTAAACTGCGGATAAAAATAGCATATATCCGGTTTTCAATACCTGTCACTAACCGATCCACTTATGGCTAAAACAATATTTATACTGAAAAAAATATATACTGTCCTGTGAAGGTACTTTTAAATCCAGTTTCAAGAACACATATTTGACAGATTTCTTGGGGGGGCTGTACAGACAGTACACATTTCCTTGATTGGGAAACCAAGATAAAGATAAAATTGTGTTGCCCTTTACAATTTATCAAAGCCATTTTTTTAATCCCTACAGATGCTAAAATCTGAGCTTTACAAACAATAAATTTAGGATTCGAATGTTCCTATAAAGATTCTTCATGAAAATCAATCATAAAAATGATTTAATAACTGGCAGGCCAGTCTAACTGAAACTTTAGGCTTCGTAATTGACCTTCGGAAAGTTTGGAATCTAGATATAAAATTTCAATTGGACACTTTTGTGAATTTTTTTCATTTTTTTGCACCTTGAATTTTTGAATAAATTTACTATCTTTTACAACTAATTTTTTATTAATATACTTGGCGACTTTCATTGCAATATAATGTTACAGAAAATATATTCTTCCATTATTCGTATGAAATTTTAAATATATTTATCATGCTTTCATGTCTGTAATACATTCCCATCCATTTAACAGTAAATCCGTATGACTAATTCTGTACCGTAGATTAACAGTCAAAATAAACTTGGAGGTAAGTCTTTTCTACAATTATGTCATTTCGGTTAATTTTTTTTTATATTTTTCCCCAATACGGCAGACGGTTTCATAGACCTTCCCGCCTTATGACACCGCGGTTTTGCTGGCCAGTTTTCTGTGAGCACTGTATAAGTGGACCAGCATTACCCCCCTATGGGCCGGTTCCTTAATTTTGAACTGAGTCAATTGACGAGACCGGAACACTTGACCCCGCATCTCCAGAGGTAAATTTGAGAACTTAGAGGACATTGCAGCCATGACATATTTTATGTGTCCCAGCCACCATTAGTGAAAACGGTGGTGGATTTGTCAGCAACCGGCATCGAACCAGAGACGTTTAGATCACTGGCTCGCTGTCTTTTCCAACTGGGCCATCACCCCCAACTTTTTCGTAATAGTGTATTCAATTTTTACTCCAGACCAAAAAGTATCATCATAGATACTATATCCCTAGGTAACCCCTACCTCTCTCTATTCATTCAGCTTTTCTTATTTTCAGAAAACTTGATTTTGATGACATGTAGGGCTTATTTACTAATTTGTTACAAATCCTCTAATCTGATTTACTACTATTTTATGATATACTATATCTAAACCCATATTGAGATGTTAAGATATAAAATTTGTGCCTAGAGATTTATCAAGCACTACAAAAACCATCGATAATAAACACATTTTTTATTTATTATGATTGTAGCATTGCTTAATGCTGCTCAGGGCAGGAAATCAACCTCACAATAATTAAACAGAATGGAAAAAGAAGAAAAAAAAAGACGACAAAAAGAATTAAGCTCGAAGAAGAAAGATTTTTACAGTCATAGCATGGGAACTAGCAATTTAGTCAACATGTCTCCTGTTCACATAGATTCCGCCACAGTTCCTGTTCACATAGATTCCGCCAGCGTCAGTGTTACAGAATCTGTTGACGCTGAGAAGAAAACCTGTTCACATTGAAAGTCAAGCGCATCTGATTGATGGCCTTTGTTTTTTACTCTGTGTAAACAGGTTCTCTTCTCAACGCCATTAATGCAATGTTTAATGCTGTCACTGACGGATTCTATGAGAACACACCCTTAGGCATTGTTTCTATGACACACAACAAAGAGTGTACCACTTCGATGTCAACAAGCTAGCCAGAACAACTTGAATATGTCCATGGTTACCTTTTTTTTCGTCTAAATGAAATTAATAATTTAATTAAACATATAATATTTATGCGTTTTAAAGTTGCCTCAATAATTTCCTCTGAAATCATGTAACATTTAAATAACTTGTAACTTAGAAGTATTTAGTGTAGGCGTAGAATAAACATTTGCACGTGAAGGAAAGTCATAATCGGGGAAATGTTTGGTAACTTCATTCACAGGACATTACGGTGATAAATCGTATACACAAACGTTCTTCCTTCCAATAATAACTGAACTAAAAATAAGTCAAATAAAAGTTTTATCTAAGTCGACTTAATTCAAGCAAAACTTTTTTTTAAATTTTTAACTTAACTGCGATTAAATACGATTTTTTTTTTTTGTTTTTTATAAATACAGTCGAACCTCCATATATCGAAGTAGCAAATTGCGTGAAAAAAATTCGATATAAAGAAATTTCGATATATAGAATTGAGCTTTGTTTTATCATAATTCGCCTAAAAAAATTAAAGATAATTTTCTTATATGAAACTCCATTTCTTATTTATATGCGAATCCCATTAAATGAAAGTTAATAACTAAAAAATGAATTAATATGAAAGATTTATTGATTACTACATATCTTTAAAAAAAACAATAATGCAGACAGTGGTTACAATGATCACAGTTACATTCTTAAAAAAAAAAAAAACTACGAATATCTTGCTGAACAGTTATTTTTGCGGAAAGTTCAAAGAAAGGTTCGTATTTATTCAGTCCACTAAAAACTTCATCAGTGACATTTTCCACCAATTGAAGTCCACGACGTATTGTTTCAAATGGCAAAAATTGGGAGATTTATTCTAAAGTGGAATAAAATCTCCCAATTTGTCTTGAAAAAAGTTTTGATGTATAGAGATTTTTTCGATATATAGAAACAATTTTTCTATATAATGAACATGGAGATTTGCTAAGAGTTCGATATATAGAAAATTTCGATATAGGGAAGTTCGATATATGGAGGTTCGACTGTAATATTAATAGCACTTGTATTGAAATCGTAATTATCTGAAAAAATCTGATTGAAATATGATAATACGAAACTTTCTACCAAACTTTTTCTCTCTGTGAAAGCATTAGGGACAGTTACTCTCAGCAAAATTGTTCAAGGGCATAAAATATAATGCAATTTAGTGTATACATTTCTGACTTGTTCTGTATCTTGAGACTGTTTAGAAATTGTATAAAAACATATTTTAAAAATAAGTCTTCATTAAACTTATGTCTGTAAAACTTATATGTGTGAGACAACCGTCACATGTTTTCATCTCTTTGAAAACATATGACGAGGGATATATCATTTCGTACGCCTTTGAATTGTTTTTCTTCTATACCTCTAGTTTATTCACAGATAAAAAAATATGTTACATAACCATTAGTGAGAATATAAGTGTATATTGCGTTATTTTCTTTCTTTTCGGGAGATTTTTTTCTTAATAATGCAAATAAACATTTCTCGACGATAGTTCGCATAGTTTCATAATTATATCAACCTACTAACACAATGTTTTTAAGGAAAGATTTAGATTTTATGTGATCAACTAGCATTATTGCCCGGCGTTGCACGGGTAGATATATAGATATAAAATATTTCATGCATTCCATCAAAAAAATACTGGGCTGCACTCCCGCTCTTCATGTTCATCTGGCCAGACAGAATGCACTTAGCACGTTTCGACGGAAATGATATACAAACAATAAGAAAGAAAGAAACTTTGAGCCTGCGGGCCTTCGTCTGATTTTAAGTACCTTCGTCCGATTCATCCCCAAACCACCCCTCTTAACTCAGCTGGTCGAGGGGAATCCACAGGGGGTAGACGCACCTCTATCGGGCACAAAAAACATTAAAAAATTAATTTTAAAAAAACTAATTGAGCCCCAAATTTCGTTTTTCCTGATTTAAGTTTCTCGGGTCCAAAACATTAACTGTGCCGAATTTGGTCCCGGTGGGTGAAAGAGTCTATGATTCTATAGCGGACAAACAAACAGACAAGCTCTTTTATATATATAGATAAATTTCTATTAAATAGCGAAATGTTAAAGTGATGTACGAAATGTATTTTGTCCCAAAATATCTGTCCATATAGTTAGGCTGAAATACCTTTAAAA
This sequence comes from Dolomedes plantarius, assembly GCA_907164885.2. Classification (NCBI taxonomy): domain Eukaryota; kingdom Metazoa; phylum Arthropoda; class Arachnida; order Araneae; family Dolomedidae; genus Dolomedes; species Dolomedes plantarius. Next base: position 211,547,479 of record OU015492.1, on the reverse strand, counting down.
TCATGACATGAATTATCTTCATTTAATACAAATTTTTAGGGAGAAATAATGAGTATAAATGACACACTTCGCAAATACTTTTCTGTAAATTTACTGAAAACTACACTGGGAATATTTTAATGGATATATAATATCAATAAAGAGTGCTAAAGACTAGGTTTCAGGTTCAACATGTCTGTTTACTCAAATTATGATGTCGATTTTAAATGCAACTTTAACGTAACAATTTACAATAAAAATTATAAAAGTATTTGAATTACAAAATATTTTATGAAATACATCCATTATTTTGCATCATGAAAATCATGAAAAAAAAATTAGATCATAGAAATTCTGACAGATTTCAAATCATGAAAAATCACGGAAAGTTTTGAAACCTATATATAAGCTTTAGTTTTGAATAACAACGGAAAGGTTTAAATCATAAATATCATGACCATTTTAAATTCTGTAAAACAACGATAATGCCAATAAATCTTGAAATATTTCCACTGTTTAAAGGTACTTTAGTGTCATCGTACACTGCAGATTTGAGGTATTTATGATAACCAGATATTCGAGTTAAAAACCAAATTATAAGTGTCCTTCTTGTTAATCTGGGGCGATTGCAGTAGATGCCATTCGGAAACAGAAGGGTGACGACACTTCTGAAACAAAACCTCGACCATGAATGGCCTCACAAATTGGACGATCCGAACAAGAGATGCTTAGTGAGGCTTCAAAAGAAGAATTGCTGTTCCACTACATCAGCGTTGGCTCGGATGTGTCCTATGCCCCATGAGCTGATATCAGTAATGAGGGGATTCATTGTTAATTGCATAATATCGGATATCACGTCAAATCCTCCTAAAACTGACCCAAGATTACTTGGCCTAATCCCAGATTGAGGGAGCATTGCTGTTTAGCGCGCCATTCATGGACAATAGAATATAGAAAGATGGTTGTGGTAAGTGGTGTATCCCGTTTCATAGTTCTCAAATCGGATGGACAAGCCAGAAGATCTTTTCATGCTTGACTGCCTTGTCTTAACTGTCAAATTCAGGTGAAGCTATGCGATACTATGGGCCTGTATCTGCTAGAATGGCATGACCTCCTTTGATTGTTCGGAACTCTAACATGTACAAACAGCCCTAGATGATTGCTTACGTCCTACACTGCGAACATTATTTTTTTCAAGTATGACCTAGACCATGCGCATTTCAAACATTAGAGACCCAGTATGAAGGACAAAACGTACAAAAATTAGACTGCTTAGAGCTAGGTATATAGCTAGGAAGCCACATCCGTCTCTGACTAGGAACCTCATCTACTAAAGTTATTCATTGTCAGTAGCCTTAATCGGGACATTGAGACAGATCCCAGCGGACACATATCAAAATTTGGCTGAATGGTTAGTGAGAAGAGTTGAGGCAGTCTTTGCAGACATACGCGGTTAAACAATATATTGGTTTTTTCTATATGTACTTTTATTATTTATATATGTACTTTTATCAGATTAGGCAGATTTAAACATGCGAAGAAACACTTTCAAAATAAGAAATTTTTAGAATTCAATTTATAATGTTTTAAAACCATTCAGATATTTTAAAAAGGGAGAATCTACGTATGTATAAATGTAATAATAATCCCCTACCATTCATTAATTATATTCCTTTACTTTGTCTATCTCCATTTGTAATTATTGTACGAATGATAGTTTTATTTCTCAATTTGTGCCTGTCCCCTCCGTACCTGTAATTGTAGCACCTGTAAGGTATACATAAGATTCGATTCACAAGAATCGAACTTTTGAGTGAATGAATTAAAGAAGCTGCTTGACTATTGCTAATTTCGGCATACGTGCTTGGTATAAATACCATGCAGCTTGATTAATAGAAAGGTTGTTAAAGTTCATAGATAAACGAGAGGGAGCTACGAGGTAAGCAGCTCCAGGTGTTAACCGGTGCTAGAGCTTAAGGGGCCCAAGGTTTACGTGGTAGAACTGCTGGTTTGACTCTATAGTTTGTGAGTATTACAAAGTGCATTTTTATTGAATGCTAATATATATTCCGTACAAGTAGTACGTATGCTTATTGCTGTAAAAGCAAATTCTATATGTGCAACGAATTCAATAAATATTGTTTCATGTATAAACCGTGTTTGTATCAAATTCATTTAGAGTGCCACTTCAAATTATATACACCCAAATCTCGGTAGAAGTGAGCTGTACTCTACACAGCTAACTGTCTGTATAGTAGATCAACCCATATGGTCAACTGTTAACAAAATTTCCATTGCCTGCCTGCCGTCCGTCCGTGCGTGCGTGCGTGCGCGCGCGCATGTATGTGTGTGTGTGTGCGTGTATGTGTATATTACCCAAAGGATCAGAAACCTGTGTTTTAGAGGGGGCCTTTATTTTTTTAGAAACTTATTCTCTAAAAGGTAACTGGCACTTAAGACTAATACTAGTTGAACAATGAAATCCTTTCTTAGAAGAACATAATTTACCTATAAGACCTCTCCGTACAATCATTTTACAAATCTTACTTCGTGAACATATATTACCTGCTGAATCAGCCTGCCATACTATCCTAATCTTTTAAGTTATTAGAAAATCTTATTGATTTAATTTACAAAAAAGTGAGACGACGTGAAAAATGAAGAAAAAATGTATTTTATCAAAATTTAATCCTATGTACATCCCACACTTTAAAATATATTAAAATAAGATATAAACTTTTACTGACAACTGTCATAAAATAGATTTATCCGCATCGATTTCTATAAACTGTCGGATTTTAACACTGGATTATTTTGTTTGATAGTAATATCAAATACGACTGCAGTTAACATAAAGCCTCAAGTTTATGTTATAAGATGTCATATGAGCTTATCAACTTCAAACGTATCGGAATATGGATTAAACGGATCCTTTCAAAGAGCTGTCAGACTAGCTACTTTCATGCAATTCACCTTCAACATCCTTTTGAAATGAGAAAACAGCGCCTCATCCAGAACTGACGTCTGAAATTACGGCAGTGTTATGCTCATCACCGTAAAAGTGTTTGCGAACTTATAGAACTCGTTCCCGAACATTCTCAAAGAATTCACAGAAATGCCTCGAAATTTATGTCTCGAACATTCGACTCTAAAAGTTTTAGGAAATATATGGAATGTTTTACGTTCTTTATTTATATGTATCAGCTTCAAATATCTAGTTTACAAGGATATTTCCGCAATTTATAATTTTTCAATGATAAGGCCGTATTTCCCATCTAACCGGTGTTGGAAAAATATAACATTAATAATAAGCACTCAAATATTAAAAGAAAAGAATATCGACAACAATAATACCAAACGAGACAGCTGTGATAATGTAAAAGAAATACTAAAAAAAAATGTATGGGAAAAGAAATAACCAGAAGAATCGAGCAGCTCATTTACAAAATGGTTAAGGCATCGGCATACTACGTCGGGGTCACGGGTTTGAATCCCGCGTAAGGCAGAGTTCTAATCTGGGGAGATAGTCAATCCCCAGCTTGCAAAATGAGTCCAACCTTCAAAGAAGAACTGCAATGTACAATACATTGTCGGTGTCACCATTAGTAAATAAAAATTGTGTGTGTTTATGTTGATATATATATATATATATATATATATATATATATATATATATATATATATATATATATATATATATTATATAATAATAATAATAAATACGACGATCAATGTATATAATTGATGTTATATATATATATATACATACATTTATAAGAAAATCGTAAAGAATATTTTTGTAGACAAAATAATGTAGAAGAAAATATTCAAATTAAATCTAATATAAAGAATACTAAAGAATATAGTACAGTTAATATAGTACAGTTTGTAGAAAATTTTTTTACTGTATTTTTTGGATAATGTCCAATCGTCTGCCGTATTATCAAGAAAAAAAAGTATATTTTTTGTCTATTTAGTTGCTATGCACGTGACGATAAAATTATTTAAATTACCAGGAAAATATATCACGTGATCAGCATTTAATAAATTAAATTCTAAAAATGAATCTTTAAAAATTCACCAAAAATCAGAAAAAGGAGGTAAATATTCGAAAAAGATCTCATTTTAAAGGAATTTTTATGGTCTTTCTCGTGATATAAATTTTTATAACCCTCAAATTATTATTTTAAATGCAAACTTAAAAAAAAGTTACTAAAACAGCTAAATAATTTAATTTAAAAAAATCTAAGAAGAATTTTCCAAAAATCTCTCTTAGTGCACCTCTACACTATAAGAAGAATCGCCATGCAAAATTTCAGCACTTTAGGTCCAGCGGTTTGGTCTGTGCGTTGTATGTCAGTCAGTGAGTCAGTTACGGAACTGTTATATATATATAACTTATCTTTTGGCTTAAGAAATATATGTATAAATAAGTAAAGGGAAAAAACAAAGAAAGCAACAAGGAAATGGAGTGTAACTTAAGTCGGGTTGCCATTATAAATTGCTTAAATAGATAGTTTAGAATTGCGAATTGTAAAGGCGAAAAATCGGCTTGGTGGTGTCCGGGTAAGTCGTCCACCCCCCCAGCCAATGGCTCCCTGCTGAGCGGATTGCTGGTGGGATGACTTGGCTCCAATTAAATATACCGTATAAGCTTATCGCTGTGGTCGGCGGAACCTATAGAATTATCTTTTGGCTTATTTGGTGGCACTTTGTCTAAGACAATCATACAGACTAGTTTTTTATCTGAGAAAATCATACAGGAGATTTCACGCACTGTATAATTAAAGTAAATAGTTTCAAAATTATACAGTTTAAAAATCAGATTTCTTATAACGAAACTACCTATGATTTTACATTTTTGTCCGCTAACTTTGCGTGTCCAAGAAAAAATCCGCTCATACATTGATTTCTAATTAATTAGAATACTAAAAAAATGTTTTTAACACATGCATACAGGTATCGTCGTCAAAAAGAGGTTCTATTTTTTCCAACTTAAGTAATGCGTATACAATAAGTATTCATTCAGATGATAATAATATGAAAGTTCATTTAGAATTAACTACCATTTCAATATAATGAAAAATCAAAGTATAAGTAAACATTTTATTTATTTATATATATATATATATATATATATATATATATATATATATATATATATATATATATATATATATATATATATATATATATATATATATATATATATATATATATATAAACCCGGTAACGAAACAGAAGAAAAATAAATTTCAAAGGAAAATAAATTAGTTTTAATACATAAAAATTTCCTTTTCTCTCCTCAAATTCACTGAGAAATAATAGTAAATACATCATTAACTTAAACTACTCTTCCATGGTGATATTTTCCGTACTCAACCAAACAGGAAAATCTATTGTGGGGTCGGACAATGCAGGCTGGAATATTTTCCTTTAATAGTCATTATATTGCAAAAGCTGATTTGAACTTATAATTTTTTTAATTTTATAATTGGACATAAGACCATTCAGCGGTATGATTTGTGCAATTTTCTAATCACTTTAATTGCTCATTATCTTCTTTCAAAACTATATCATCTCTGAATGATGATATTTTGGATGTTATATTAGTTCGATAACTTTCTATACATTAAAATTTACTTTTATCGATATATCTACTGTTATATATATATCTTTTCGAATTTCAAAAGTTTGTTTAAAAATAATAATTGGGTATATCTTGATAAAAAAACACAAACTTTTATACCATTGAAAAAAATATACACTCTGTCACAAAAAAATATATGCATCCAGAAGAAAACGAGCTACTATCACGAAACTTAACACGTATATAATTCATGAGGAGATAAGCAAATGATTACAAATTCAGAAGAACAGACCGTTTTATTAAGATATGGCATGAAAATGTTACAAATCAGTATGTAGTAAATCCACCTCTGGCAGCTATACAAGCCGAAACACAGCGTTGCATCGAATCAATGAGGTCTCCTATGACCTCCTGCGGAAGATCATGCCATAATCTTTGCAACTGGGCAGTTAATGCACCAGTATTCCGGGCCGAAAACAGTTGCTTTCCAAACACGTCCCAGACGTGCTCTATTGGCAGAAGGTCTAGTGACCTGTCAGGCCATCGGAGAACGTCATATCCTTGAAGTCATTGTTGGGATAGTCGCGCAGTATGTGGACGAGCGTTGTCTTGCTGATAAATGACACCTCGACGACTTGATAGCATAAGCAGTACAACTGGCGTTAAAATCTCGTCCACGTAACTGCATGCCGTCAAAGTGCGTTGAAGAACGACTAGAGGTGATCGTGTGAACCGAAAATCGCTCGCCACACTGTCACACCTTGTGTAATCGCCGTCTGCCTCCCGGCAACAAATGGGGGATCGGACCAGTGGCCTAGCCGCCTCCACGCGAGTATGCACTGGTCATCAGCATTGAGACTGAATCGGGATTCATCACTGAAAATCACACGCCTGCAGTCGGTCACAGTCTAGCTTGCCCGAGGTCACCAAAAATCCAGTCGACACTGCCTATGATGTGGGGTCAGTGGTACGCGTCTTAATGGCCGTCGGATCTTTATACCTGTGTCGGCCAGTCGTCTCCGAATGTTTTCCCTTGATACCACCGGATGTCTGTATGGTGGCAAATGGCGTCGAACCGATTCTAGTGACGTGGTTGTTGCGGACGTGTCCGCTCTTATCTTCGCGCTCATTTTGTTCCTGGGACGCTCTGACCCTCCGCGACGGGGAACTATCGCTTCCATGGTTTATTGTTGCCAACACCGAGAAACTGTCATATTGCTCCAACCTAGGTGGAGGCCGATACGCCTGTTCTACCAATCTGCTTATCTGAGGCCTACTATACGCCCGTCTTAAAGTCCGACAATTGCTCGTACTGTCGCCGGATACGTCTCACAGGCATCTCTAGTCACAGTACCGTCCATCCAAGTCGACAGATTTGTTTGAATAACCCTATGACACGAGCAATCATGCTTTTAAACTCTCCTAGCAGAGCATTTCATATGCGCATAGCGTGCTTACCCTTGTCTAAATGGCGTCGAAATTTTAATCCTTTGCATATCTTTTACCATACTACATTCCGAGTTTCGTGATAGTAGCTCGATTTCTTCTGGGTGCATATATATATTTTTTGTGACAGATTATATTTTGAGAATCTGAATATCTTAAATCAAAGAATTGGTAAACATTGGGATGGCATTTTCTGGATGTGCAGTGGTTTGAGGTTAATGTGAAAGAATTGCTCACTATTTCCCTCTACAACATTAAAAGTCAGTATTTGACGATAGTCTGGACTCGATTTCCGTAGCTCTAAAACTAGTAAGACGGAAAATAATTACTCGGACAAACATTGTTAATCTTTCCTATTTAAGGGTTCAAATACAAGCTGTTGTGAATTGTCATCTCAAAGAATTCTGGACACTGTGAACTACATTAGAGAACTCTTTAAAAGGGAAACACAGCCATAGAACAGTGGATACCATCACATTGTTAGATTCCGAGGAATGAGACCGTCTATGTGTTGGCAAAGAATGGTCCTTGAATGATCCAGCGTGCACCTAACGATGTGAACGAGATTTCCAAAACGTAGTAAGATACACAGATAGGTTTTCTTGACTTTTATAAATATCTAAAGATTAGCTACGGAAAACGCCCCTTGCGCTATTAACATACCTGAGACTCTTGGTGGTTGCTGAATTTAGGATGGCAAACAGCCCAAGTGCATCCTTCCCCAAGTTGTCTTCGCATTGGAATTGTCAGCTCCTCAGCTGTAAGTTATGAATACTACTCTTACAATAGAACCGCAAGCTTAGAAGTTTAAGATTTATATGGCGGGCGTATTTGAATAGTGGTCCAACTACATTATTGTTCATTTTGAGATAAAGAGCCTTAAAGTCTAATGAGTGCTGAGAAATTACTGCTGAAGTCTGATTTGAAATGCCCTTTGTTGGCAGCAGAAATAAGCTGGAGGTGTACCAGTTTAAAAATACAAGAAATGACTTGTATAAACAAGGAAGTGAGGCTAACTCCATTTTTTTAAAAGGGGAGTTCAACCACTATTCAAATACGGCCTTCATATAGACTTGCTGGCCTCCAAATAGTTCTCCTGATCAGTGATACACATTTCTGTCCGGTCTAGATTTTAAAACAAAAACTTTTTTTCGTACATCGAATGCTTTATGTACTTCTTTCGTGTGTTTTTCAAATTTTCTGTGCATTTGCCGACTTTTTTCGTTTACCTAGACATGCATGTTTCTAGCAAAATATCTTTGTCTGTGTTACCTGCCCTTTTAGAAAAAAAATTCTTTCAATCAGGTGAAGACAAGGTATATTTGAAAATTCGTATCTATTACTACTAATATTAAGCGAACAGTTTCTAAATAACACATAATTTTTTTAAGATATGTACATTACAGTACCATCTAGTCAAAAATGACAATTTCTTTGTAAGTAAAAGTTAGAGGAGCATCATGACTGACGGTAAAATTATTTATTCAACCCTTTGCATAGTAAGTCGTTTCTCCCTGTTCTATATTATCCATTGGGTGTATGAATTTCCTACTGTGCTATTGTGACATTTATATTTGATTTAAATAAAATAATTTTAGATAAAAGACAGACAACCTAAAAGTGCATAAAAATGCGAGGTAATGGCTACTTTGAATGAAGACAAACAACTAACTAACTTTAAAAAGCAGATAGGATCTCTTTTACGGTTTTAAATGGAGGGTAATTCTGAAGTCAAACATTACCCAAAGTACCCGAAGTGTTCATGCACATATATATAGTAAACGCACAAAAGGTTCCATAAATAGAATTTTTTGTACATAATATCCCAAACACTCCCCAAACCAATATTTTCGCGGTGGCACCGATTCGGAAAAAAATATTTTATTTGAAGTTCTAATTAAAATAGTTCTATCGTATTTAAAAACTAGAATGACTGATATTTGAACATAAGTTTCATTTTAAAATTTAGAGTTCTTTTACTAAGTATTTAATATCAGTAGCCTGCCCCCTTAAGTATAAATTTTGAAGGGAAAATTTACTCTCGCAGTGTTAGATCTCAAATCAATAAATTCTCAGCAAAATTTGATACTTGGCCATTGTTTCCAGTTATTTCCTTCGAAATCGCGAACGAGGTTCGTCAAAATCTAAAGAGCGTGCAAGGTTTGATTCAGACCTCACGATATAATTTCAGGTGCCAGAAAGAATCACTTTTGGCACGATATAGTAGTAAGCGATCACTGTGAAGAGATGATGTAATTTTGCAAGGAAAAAGTTTGAAGTTATTGAAACATTTCATGATTTCTTTCATCAAATAATTGTAATTTAAAGATATAATGAAACTTTTTGATAGAAAGCCAATATTTCCTTATTAATTTTTCTGAATCATTTTTTGAATTGCTGCCAATTCATTCTTTTTTAAGTAATACACTTTTGTTTCTTTATTATTTCATGAAAAATACTATGATATACACCCCATTCCCGCATATATATATATATATATATATATATATATATATATATATATATATATATATATATATATATATAAGAGCTTGTCTGTTTGTTTGTCCTCTACAGAATCATAGACTGTTTCACCCATCGGAACCAAATTCGGCACAGTTAATGTTTAGGACCTAGTTAATGTTTATGATTAAATGAGGAAAAACGAAATTTGGGGCTCGATTAGTTTTCTTAAATTATATTTTTAATGATTTTTGTGCCCCTAAGCGCACCTCTTAAATGTAGATACAGCCCCTTTACCACAACCAGTCTAATTCGATACGCGGGAAAAAGAGGTTTCTTCTGACGGGTGGTTTGAGAATTGGTCTGGGAGTGACGGGGGGGAGGGGGCAGGGCGAAGTGTTTATTTTGCCCAGTATTTTTTTTTATGCAATGCATGAAAAATTTTATATCTATATATCTACCCGGGCAATGCCGGGCAATAATGCTAGTATATATATATATATATATATATATATATATATATATATATATATATATATATATATATATATATATATATATATATATATATATATATCCGCCCCGGAACGGCGTTCCGGTACCTCCATTTAAGGAAAAATAAGTTACGACAGTAAAAAACATTTATTTAATTATTTTCATTACTTACTACAACACATTATTCGACATGAACATTTTTGGACTTGAACCACACTTTTCGACTTCACCAAGTTTTATTTTGAAAAATAACACTTGGAATTCCATAAAATGTTCAAGTTTTTGTATAACCTGAGATTTCTTGTTTTCAGACCAATAATTTGGAATACCCCCCTCCCCACACACACACACACATCCCGGAAGGTTACAGTTCCGGCATCTCTATTTCTAGAAATCGGTCTCTGTATATATATATATATATATATATATATATATATATATATATATATATATATATATATATATATATATATATATATATATATGTACAGTGGAATCTCGATCTATTGTTTTTCAAGGGACCGACTAATCTGAACGATACATACGGGAAAACAATGATTCGAAGAACGATCGATCGAGATTCCACTATATATATATATATATATATATATATATATATATATATATATATATATATATATATATATATATGAATCTGCTTGTGTATGGGTTAACGAGATTTACAGACTTAAACCGTGTAGTATTATCTGATTCAACATTGCTTTGAATAGTTGTGACAACTCAATAATTATCTAACTCTCTGACATCTAAATGTGTTTTAACTGACAGAATACAAGGTTATAAATTTACTATTTCGTTCAATAGCGCTTATCTATAGTGAACTTAAAAAAAAGCTTTCCCTTATGGGTAACACTTTGCCCAATCGCTATTTCTGCAACTTCTCGTCGCTGATTATTCTATTTTGCGTCCGGAGCTAACGCTGGTCAATCCGTACGTATTATGTAGTTGCGTAGGACCGGCGTCTTTCTTCTAATATTATACAGTGGGTCTCTTCTCAGCCCTGTAGCAGCTTATTTTTTTGTTGAGTTTCGTAAGTTAGGGCTCTCGTCGGCCCGTTGGCAGCTTACTGTCTTATCATCTCTTTTTTTTTAATGGCGCTCTCCTACAAATGTCTCATCATCTTGTATATATTCTTCTCCATCCTCGTCTCATTGGTTCTCGCTTCCTCGGTCCCTATTCGCTCGCCCCTCCCTTGTTTATAGAGGGGGCGGATGCGATTAGCTCTCATAGGTTATTCTTGTCTCTTGCCTTTCGCAATTGCCTAAGTTCTGGCGCCGATTATGTCTGGTAAAACTTCCCATCAGACGGCCCCACCTGCTCGACCTCCGACCTCAGATATACGGCCGTTGACAACTTAATTTCTCCGTTTTTTATGGTACCGTAAATCTGGCGTTATAAAAATGTCGGGACTGTAAATTTGCTTGTCCACGCAAGCTGGGTGGCCCCTTAACAATTTAGGTTTCTGTTGTTTTCGCATTCCGACTCTTTACATTCTCCCGCCTTACGATTTTTTAATTCGCCAAGGGGGAGAATGTAAAGAGTCGGAATGCGAAAACAACAGAAACCTAAATTGTTAAGGGGCCACCCAGCTTGCGTGGACAAGCAAATTTACAGTCCCGACATTTTTATAACGCCAGATTTACGGTACCATAAAAAACGGAGAAATTAAGTTGTCAACGGCCGTATATCTGAGGTCGGAGGTCGAGCAGGTGGGGCCGTCTGATGGGAAGTTTTACCAGACATAATCGGCGCCAGAACTTAGGCAATTGCGAAAGGCAAGAGACAAGAATAACCTATGAGAGCTAATCGCATCCGCCCCCTCTATAAACAAGGGAGGGGCGAGCGAATAGGGACCGAGGAAGCGAGAACCAATGAGACGAGGATGGAGAAGAATATATACAAGATGATGAGACATTTGTAGGAGAGCGCCATTAAAAAAAAAGAGATGATAAGACAGTAAGCTGCCAACGGGCCGACGAGAGCCCTAACTTACGAAACTCAACAAAAAAAATAAGCTGCTACAGGGCTGAGAAGAGACCCACTGTATAATATTAGAAGAAAGACGCCGGTCCTACGCAAGTACATAATACGTACGGATTGAACAGCGTTAGCTCCGGACGCAAAATAGAATAATCAGCGACGAGAAGTTGCAGAAGTATCGATTGCCCATAGATGTCAACATAGTGCCGAGGGCGAAGAGACGACACTACCATTAAGTTTAAGCCGATACCAGAGAGATACGCACCGTCGCTTAATGAGTTGGACACCCAGATGACCACCCATCAGTGCTGATCGAACCGCATATCGGAAGAGAAGGTACCTATGCTGAGCAACATTGACCGCCCACCCATGCTGACCGACCCGCATAGTGTAAGAAAAGCTACCCGTGCTGAGTAACGTACGAGGAGTCTTCAATAAGTGACCTTCGACATAAAAGGATCCCGAACTCTTTAGTCCCAAGAGAACTGGATAAATAGGACGAGGATACACCGCGACGCTACAGTGAACAAACTGTACCCACGAACTCTGTGAACACTGTGTGAACTTTATATACTACTATGGACCAGCGTTATCGGTGAATTCGATGTAGACGGCTGCGACAAATGGGTGAGCATTTTGTATTATATAAACTAGCATTCCGACTCTTTACATAATCGCCTCTAACCCGCCAGGGCCGGCGACATCGTAAGATTTAAAAGATAGTGATTGGATAAGATTATATATATATGTAAATTCCTAGCATTACTAATGTTTCAGCGTTTGCTAAGTGTTACAAGTTCGAATGTATGTAAATATGTATAAATAAAGTGTATATATGTATATTCAGTATCATTCTTGAGAGTTGGGCCCATCTATTTAATTAATTAATTACCGCCCTATTGGCGAACGTACAACCAGTGTACGAGATACGATTTCAGCCGTAGTTAATAGCAACAGGTCAGGATCCTGTGTTATTACAGCCACATACAATACTGTTTTCTCCAACCTTCCATTTACAGTAGAAATAAGGTCGGGAATAATGAGTGTTTAAATTGGATCACCATGATTTTCGAAAATTCAGGCACAAAAAAAATCACTCCTCTATGAGGAAAAATTTACGATTTGGTAATTTTCAATTGATATTGCGTTAGGTCCGAATGTATGAAGAAAAGGGAAATTCAGAAAAAAAAAGATTAACTTATATCAGTATTAACAGAAAATTGTGAAAACACAAATAAAACCAGACGTAAGCTTGGTCAGGGCATTAAATTGTCCATCATATGGAAACTTAGCACTCAAGGAAGAATGTTACAAAGAAATTTCGGGAAATTTCTAAACATCGCTCTTTAGAAATATCAGCCAAACTCTTGTTTCTTTACCGATAAATCTGTCTTGTAAAATTTTAAGTTTAATATCTTTTATGATGATCTAAAAAACTTTCCATCGATAGAACTTTTTAAAATTTCGTACATGTTCATAAATTTACTTTCTTATATATTTATAAATTTATTTCTATAAGTGATATTTTGAGATGTTTAAATTGACCTTAGGAATATTAAAATGTTGTTGAGGTCTTTAATACTTTAGAAATAAATTTCGAAACTGTTTTATCTGGTTTTTACATTTTTCCTTTTTATATTCCCAAAGAAACAAAAACTTCATAAATAATATTTAAATAAAACACCGATGCATTTAACTCACAATATTTTCAGAGTAGTTATTTTTTAATTCTTGCGAATTCATGGATTAATTTATGTTCCCAATGATATATCAATCCTTTAATTTGACAGTAATAATAACATTGAAATGTTATACTGTTTTTTTTAGAATAAAAATTGAATTTTTTAAACTTTTTTAGACATTGTTTTAATGTTTTTAAAGGAAAATATAAAGAATATTTTTTTTGACGAAAGGACGCATACATTGAATTTCAATATTTTAGTAATGCAAGTCACAAAGTTATTTTTTTAATTCGTATTATTTCATAACATAATTTATGTTAGAAATAAAATACTAAACGTTTAAATTGAACAATCAAAATACTAAACTGTTTATAAGATATTCTGTTTTTATAGGATAACATTTGGGAACTTTTTCCTGTTTTACCTCTTTTAGTTTTTCTTGTTGACAAAATTTAAAAAAAATAAACTATATATATATTTTTGAAAATAAAAATCAGATCACAAACTGAAAATATATCCCCAGCCAATACTTACAGTTCTTACTATACTAAATACAAGAAAAACAGAAAAGCAAGGAATTTTTTTCTTCTTTTGTTTTTCCTGTGGACAAAATTAAAAAAAAATCTTTTATACATTTTTTTTCAACTAAATATCAAATTCAAATAAATATCGCGTAAATCACAATATCTTCCCAGCTAATATTTACGGCCCTAACTATGAAGGATACGTGAAAAACTGAGACTATTGAAACTGTTTCCTGTTTTGACTTATTTGTTGTTTTTCATATTGACAAAATTAAGTTTAAAAACCTATATTTTCTCAAATAAAAAACAGATTGCAAAACTCACATAACTTCACCACTCAATATTTACAGCCCCAACTATAACGGATATGGGAAAAATAGAAACGTGTAGAACCTTTTTCCTGTATTGACTTCTTTTTTTGATTTTCTGTTGACAAAATTTTTAAAAAAATATTTTACATATTATTTTCAAAGAAAAATCAGATCAAATAAATCAAAAATTTCCCCAGCCAATGTTTAGTCTTTACTATTTCGAATACGTGAAAAACAGAAAGTAAAAGCAAAGGACTGACTCAAGAACTAATATAGTTGCAAAATGTAAAACGAACTCCATAATTTTTAAAGGGTTTAATAATCAATATAAGCATGCACGAGTCGAGAGCAAATAGATCATTTTTCTTTTTTCTGATGAAGACTGACAGAACATCGATTACTGAAGCAGATCATTGGTTACACAGCTACCCGTCGATTAGCCTCATCTCTTTTTATTTCCTTGGCGAGATTTTGACCCCCTGCTGCAGTTGTTAAATTTTTCTTCTGAACCTGAATTTCGTTTGGAGATATTAAAAAAACTTGTGCTACTAATTCTAAAGTTAAAATAATGCTTCGTTGTTTTTAAAATTAAAAACTGAAACTGAAATTTTGTACAAAACTCAGTTTACATATATTTCAAGCTATTGCAGAATCTATTAAAAAAAAAACATAATATGATGTTTTAGTTCTAAAACATATATATATATATATATATGTATATATATATATATATATATATATATATATATATATATATATATATATATATATATATATATATATATATATATTGTTGATAGTACTATGGCACATCCATGGACTAAACTTTTAATAGAATAATTGTGGGAAGACTGACTCTTGATACTAGGATTTACTATCTTCTTGTAATATTAGTTCATTCTACAATTTAGGATCGGTCGAGACACTTTTCTAGTTATACACATTTCATATTACATTCTTATTGTCGCCAGATATTTACTTGCAGTGGTTTGGTTTGGTTTGTTGGCGTTTGATGGCGCAAGGTCCAGAGAGGACATGCTGCGCCAAAAACAACTCAAGGAGAAAACCATAATGCATATAAAAAATAATCTTAAATAATCTTAAATAAGTATAACAAATATCGACGATATAAAATGTGATAAAAGCAAAGAGGGTAAAAACAGTATTATATTAAACGGTGACAAAAACGATGATGTGCTTCAGAAGACAAAGAGTAACGTGTAACAACATGGTAAAAATAGTGATAAGAGGTCACAGTTAAAGGCTGATAAAACCAATACATACAAGTTTTAGGTATGGAGAAAATCAAAGCGGTGTAAAAGATGGTAAAACAGTATAGGAGTTGATAAAAGGAGTCATATATAAAAGAAGACAACAGTAAAAGTGATAAGAACAGTGACATAAAAATATGAGACAAAAGAAAACAAACTAACGCTAAAACCTCTGGCTGGGGATTCCCCCATCTTGAAAAAAGCAATATAAAAGGAGATAGAAAAGCAAAGACAAAAAAACATAAAGGAAGAAAAATGAGGCGTTAAAACTCCTCAAACACAACATCATTGTCCGAGTCCTCGAACACATACAATTTTAATTCTCAATTTTCTGCGAGCCTGCGGACATATTGATTATTTTTTTAAATATAATTGGGATATTTTGCCTTCCTAGAGAGGACAAAGCACTTTCTAGGAATGGCTACTTTCATATATTTGCTTTAAGATTTTTTGGCCTGTCAAGACGTATCATTTTTTAAAATGAATTTAAAGAAAAAAAGGAATTGATTACTTTTTTGTATTATCGTGCAAATATTCAGAGAATATTAGTGTGTGCCATTGAAAATAGGAGCCCAAATTTATTTCCATGTTATGCATTACCTCATGGAACCCACCCCCGAAGCGAATCCGTTTTCCGAATGAAGTGGCTAAATAAAACGTTTAACATTATTTAATCATAATGCATTTGTTCTCTACCTTTAAATATTTTAGATTTTTACATAAATTGCAATTTCGCTGTTTACTTAAAAAAATACATTAAACACTAATTATGGATCTTGAAATTAAGAAAATTATAAAACACCTTAATCACGGCTTAATAAGATTGTTAAGGAAATGAATTCCCTATCACTATCTCTTAATAGTAAAGGGTGAGTAAAAATGTTTATAAGCATAAAGTGAGATAAAGTGCGCTTAAAGTTAATAAAAATAATTTTTTGCTATTTCGCTTACGAAACTTATTTAGCACTGCCTTCTATATTACAGATGTACCATGTGATATCTGATTCGTCGTAAACAAGATAAAATCCCCCGAGGCATCAACTTTGTGTACTAGCACATTCGTTAAATGTATGAAATCTCTTCCAGTTGAGAAATATCTCATGAATCTTTTTTTAGTAGTCGAAACAATAACAATAAAATGATGCGGGTATCCGCTAGTTTCGGCATTTAAAAATAGTTAACACTTTTTTCATTAAGAAGGGATCAATAATTGAAAAAAAATAGAAATATGATCGAGTAGGTTAAAACTGTTTCAACTGGCAGGCTAAAACAGCCTTTAGGCGTTCAGAAAAATATTTTAGTTAAACAATAATATCAAATATTTTCAGAATTTGTCGGTACAGTGCACATTATAAGGGCGAAAAGCACAATTTTCTACTATAAGGATACCTGAATAGCTTTGTAAGAAACATTTTACTTTTATATGTTATCTATACCGGCATTACTTAATACAAGTTAAAATGGGTGTAGTGCAATGAAAAATTGATATATATTACTTTCAAAAATGAAGACTGTGATATGAAACTATTAAAAGATAAAAGCATATATTATAAAATTAATTGTAAAAATAATCTTAAACTCATTTGCTTCATAATACATTTTTAAAATTAAACATGATATTCCTTCGAAAGTCTGCCCATAGATTTAAGTTTAATGTGGTGATAACCTTAGTACGTATCGATATGGTCAGAGCAACGTTTGAATTTTTATAGTTAAGGTCTAACATTTAATTTACCCGTTTGCAAGTTCATCTTTGATCTTATCATTCCTTTTGTCCCACTGAACTTTCTTCCTCTATTATACATGAAAGAAATTTATGTTCAAATTCAAATTATCCCTATTCATAATCAAAGCGCATAATTCCTTTGCATAGATGATTGATAAAATTAGAACGCATTTGTCGTCTACATTTTAAAATCTTTATTGCTTTTTTTTCTTTATTGCTTTTTTTTTTCAAACAGAAGAGTTTGAAAATGACAGTGAAGTCACGAAAAACTGATTTTAATTCTTATGATAAGATTCAGTATGAAATGTTATAAGAAAAAAGATGATTATAGACGTTTTAACATACATTAATGTTACGGTTGATATAAGACACTCTATAGAGAGTAGGAGAAAATGTTCGGGGTATTAAATTCTGATATACAATTCCGATAGCTCTAAACATGCTAAAAAATTAGCAATTATAATACATAAATTGCCATAACTTACTTTTACTTCCGCGAATCATTTTACCCCGCGTGAATGCAAATATGCAACCACTGTCTATCAGGATAGCAACTGAACCTCAAAGTTATTTTTTGACACGGTTATGCTAGGAAATATCATGTAATGAATTTCATACCATTAATTCATACCATTAATTATCCACTTTCTCTTGTGCACAGCACTCACGATAAAGTATTTAAACCATGGGTGTCCAGTATTTAAGCTTTCCTGTCCCGCATTGAGTGGAGTGTAATAAATTATTGGGTCACATTCTAAAATGTAATAAAGTTTATGTACACAAGTAAAAAGCTTCCTTTCTCTCTTCATTTTACATTACAACATAAAAAAGGTGACAACATAAACATGAGCTTAGTGGAAATTTTGTCCTTGTTTTTGTGAGACTAATGCATGAATGTCTAGTTCGATGGACATGGTTGAAATTCTTATTGAGTTATTTAGGTACTCGCCAGAAATACCTTACATAATTTTACTCTACGAGTCCTTCATCTTCGAAAATAAATGTTTATAAATATAGCACAAAAATCGATGACATCAGTATTATGTGACTGTGAGGAAAGTGTACTGTTATCTGGGAAAATGTGTCATAAATTTTCCGAACTTTGGTGGAGCTGCATTACTAACTGCTCAGGGCCATACTCAGCCAGTGGGTTACGAGTGGAACAAGCATAATTAAAACAATTGGCGTACAATATTGGAAACCAATATTTATTTTACATTTTTTGACCTAGTTTTTTTTTCCCTTTCCAATAAAATTTTTTTTCTCAATGGTCCACCATCGTTCTTCCCATGGTTGAAAGTCAACATAGCGACCGTCATTTAGGACCACTGTAATCAAACCACAAGTGTTTGAATGTTGCAGTCCCCGATCTGTACATTAGACAGTCTAGGCAGTCCGGAGTGTGTAACATGGATTTTATGATACATAGCTATAATATCACTGCAATTTCATTTAATTTCCATACAAAATGTTTGGGAATTTGGAACACAATTAACGCCGTTAAACCGTGTTTATTTATTTTCAACGTATGGTTACGTTAAAAATAACGGTTCCTCCATAACGGTCCTTCGGAAAGCAAAATTTCAGATGTCATGCGCCGCAAGTTATAATTTCGGCAGCGAGCCAAACCCAGTCTGTATCGCTTGGGCAAGCAGCAAACAGTTAAACAGAAAATTACCAAAATGCGTCAACATTTTGACACTGACACACACACGCGAACACACACACACACGCACACACACACACGCGCACACACACAAACACACGCACACACACACACACACACACATACATATAACACATACATACATATATACATAAAATAGAAGTAAACAACGATAAGTAATCCTACGTTAGTAAGCCGGGGTAGATTCATTAGAAGAGACTACCTGAATTATTATTATTATTATTTTTTATACGGGTCAGTTAAATAGAAACCATTGCATTTTGTAGAAATTAAGGAACAAATGGATAAATTAACATAACACTGATATATCCAGCAGAGCAAACAAATGAATCAGGACATTGCTTAGAGCCAGGTGTAATAGGCATTGTACGCATACGAAGCTTTCCTTGACTAGAATTTTCCAAGTCGGCGTACCACTAGAAATTTATTCACGGACCACTAAGAGGTCCATGAATCATAAGTAGAAATTAGTTGATACCCGTCAAAACGTGACGCCTAGATAGTAAATAAATGTACTAATACAGAAATTATACTCAGCACATAATTGCCAAAAGTTAAAAATCATAATAATTCGCAGAAACATATTAATTTGTTTAAGCGTCTTCGTGCTCAGTGAGAATCTAAAGTCAGATTTAAAAATGTCACTAAGCATGCAAGGAAAGCAATTTTTTAACTGTAAATTACCGCTAATTAAGCAGCACGAGATAAACAATTTCCATGAGGTTTAAGATTTAATCTTATATTTCACAAACATAATTATCATAAAAATAAAAATAGCAGAGTGAGATCTAGAGTGACTATCATTAAAACATGTCATTTAGCATGCCCAGAAACAGTGAGTTTCTAAAGACTGATTTAAACATACCACTGAGCATGCGAAGAAATCAATTTTTAATTCTAAATTATCGCTAATTAATAAAATTGCGGTTACAAAAGCCAAATTTGAGAAATCTACAGATTACAATCTTTCGTTTAAGACCAATATGAAGCAAATTGATGCAGTAGTTTTATCTCACGGACTGCCCAAAAAGTCGGCTTAGCAACTTAATTATATGGATAGTGTAAGGTATACATAAGATTCGATTCACAAGAATCGAACTTTTGAGTGAATAAATTAAAGAAGCTGCTTGAGATATGCTAATTTCGGCATACGCGCTTGGTATAAATACCATGCAGCTTGATTAGTAAAAAGGTTGTTAAAGTTGATAGATAAGCGAAGTAAGGGAGCTACGAGGTAAGCAGCTCCAGGTGTTAACCGGCGCTTGTGCTTAGGGTGCCCAAAGTTTACGTGGCAGAACTGCTGGTTTGACTCTCTGCTGGTTTGTGAGTACGGTTAAGTGTATTTTTATTGAATGCTAATATATATTCTGTACAAGTAGTACGTATGCTTATTTCTGTAAAAGCAAATTCTATATGTGCAACGAATTCAATAAACATTGTTTCATGTATAAACTGTGTTTGTATCAAATTCATTTAGAGCGCGCCACTTCAAATTATATACACCCAAGTCTGGGTAGAAGTAGCTATTCTCTATAATATGCTCTAGGCAAGAAACTATGCCTAGTTCCCCGCTCTCTTAGCAATGTCCTGATTAGTCTTTTGTTTAGTTCTTCCTGATATTTCCGGTGTTACGTTAATTTATCCATTTCTACTTTGAACTTTGCACACCAGGGTATTGAGATACGAACGCAATAAAAGAATAGGTAGTAGAAAAACCAAAGGATCAGACCACTGTTAATCACAAGCATGAAATTCGACATCGTTTTAAACATTTACCGAGTAAATAAACTACTCCAATGCATCTTCCACACGTACTCTAATATTTTATTCAAGAATTGCGTTAAGAAATGTCGAAAATTTTACACATTCGCAGCAAGTATCTGTTGATTAATGCTTTCATCACTTTATTAAAATTTTTGTTCACTTTACGGGTAAAATAAATAAGAATAGAATGCAAAATAAAGTTTACTGTGCCATGCTAGTGGCAATTTTCCAGAAATATTAGATGCTTCGCATAAATGCCGATAGCAACTTGGCACTAAAACAGATATTATCGTCAAGTAAAGCAGACAAATGACAATTTTATGGTCAAAGTAATTCCTTGCGAAGTACAAATATTAATAGATCTTTCGCGCATTCTGAAAGTTTAGAATCATTTAAATAGTCATTTTTCTAATTTAAAACATTAACAAAATTTTTCACGATCCAATATTTATTTCGTAGCATTTTATTCTAATTAAATAATATTTTGTCGCTGATTACATATTAATTAATGCATTAGAATTTAGCTAGCATTGAATAATTTGAAATTATGCGCTAAAAGA
>OU015492.1:211518480-211523480 GCA_907164885.2 Dolomedes plantarius | reverse complement strand
GATATACGATGTACTCGGTGAGAAGAGGTTGTAATAGTGCTTTGATGTTCTTGTGAATTTGTTAAATTTAAATAAAAAAATGTTCGTTTAAAGTTTTGAATGTTCAATTTGAAAGTAATCTTCAGAAACCGAGTCAACACCCTCACTGCATGTGGAACCCAAAAAGGATATCGCCCCATTAACTTAGGCGGGTGATTTTTTTACAATATCGACTACTCCATACTCGGAGATTTCTCACCCTCATCTAATGCTAGACTCGCTTTAACTAGTGGGCATCTCACTGGTGGGCCAAATACATTTTTCAAATATATACTTGATAACCCTTCTGTATTTCCCATTTCCAAAACATCCTTCCTTACGACCGTTATCTCACAGCCTGAATCAAGTAACGCCTCTATTGCCTTTCCGTTTATTTTGACCTTTACCCTTTGTAGTTTCCCATAGCAAAGCACCTTTTCCTTCCTTTGGAACAAATCCACCCTTGCTACTACTACATGTTCCGAATCCTCAATTTTTTCAGCGTTCGATATAGTTTCTACGCTTGCGTTTTCATTTTCCTCTTGCAACTCTTTAGCTACATTTATTATAGCCACCTTATTCGTCTTTTTGTGGTTCCCCTCTTTATTAACTTTTGAGCAATCCCTCTTAGAGCGATCCTTCGCGCCGCAAATGCAACAGTCCGAATTACGTTCTTGCGAAAATTCTTTCCTGGGCTCCCCGGCTATTCTGACGCTTTCATTGTTCCCCGCTATCGTCCCATCCCGTGGTTCGAAAGCGTAACTGCGCCCCTTAGCCGCCCAAAACCTGTCACCTTCCAGCGCAAATTCTTTCCGCCTAGTCCCAGAATCTCCCTGGTGTACCAGGACATGAGACCCCGTCTCACTGGATAGAGATTCCACACTATTCGTGCTACTTCTATCCAACCGTAACCTATAGTTTTCCCCTTGAACAAGTTGTATTTTTAACTTCATTAACTCTAACTCGTGGTTCCGAGCTATTTGTTCTCTCTCTAATTCCTGACTCCATGCCCGTGCCCTTTCTTCTCTCTCTAATTTCTGACTCTCTATTTTCTGTCGTTCTCGTTCCTTCCTGTCTTCAACAATCGTTTCCAACGATTCTTTAGCCAAAGTTTCCGCATAGTTTTCCCCTCCCTTAATAATTTTAATTATTTGCAATTTGTACATATCCTCGGTGACTACCTCACCCATCTCGCAAGCCAATTGCACGAGATCCGTTTTCCTCGCTGTATTTAAAAAAGACATTCCTCCTGAATGTTAATTTACAATACACGAGCGAAAACAAAATAAAATCCAGAAAACAGCTCTTAGCTTTTTCCTACACTAAACAAATATCCCTTCCACAAATAACAATTATTCAAAGCAGAAAACACTATGCACTTTTAGAGAATTTTAACTCAATAAGAAGAAATTTACTTCATATAAAATACTAATACTATTAATCATTATATGCAAGCAATATTAACCTATGCAAGAACACAGTATACAAAAGAACATAAAATCATAAAATTTCCGGAGAGAAAGAAAAAATTAGCCTAACGCACGCGTTCCTAAGCACCCAATATCAAACTAGCCATGAACAGAATGTGAGGGACAAACGAGTAACAATTCATGCACCCTACTTTGCCAGACGACATCCGAGATCCTTACAGGTATCCTTTTTCATCACAAACATCCTCTGTTTTGTTTCCGACACTCTGTTTCACTTTTTTCGACGCTCCGTTGTAACGGTCGGTAGCTGAGGTCTGCAACACTTTTCCCGACGCTCCGCCGTCCGTTGGTATCCGCTGTAACGGTCAGAAGTTGATGAATACTTGGCCTTCACCTCCGTTGCTCATCCACTTCTTATCCTCTCCGTTAAGCTCCCGGTCCTTAGATCTGCGTCTTCCGATGAAGTCCATTGTCGCTGCTGGAATCCTCAGCAGAAATAAATAAAAAAAAATTATTTTTCCAAAACTTCCTTACCCTCGCATGGACCCAACTTCCTGACACCAGATGTAAAACACCGTACTTGGTCCAAGGACGCAATATCAGATATTCATGTATAGATAATTCGTTTAAAATGTATATTTTAATCGATTTATTAACGGGAATATTTCTGTAACGTCCAGGAAACGTGCCTTACAGGCAACTCCTGGCGGGTGATTTTTTACAATATCGACTACTCCATACTCGGAGATTGAAAAAGAAAAACCGCTCGGAAAACCTGTGAATATCTGATATTGCGTCCTTGGACCAAGTACGGTGTTTTACAATTTCTTTCTAAAGTGTTGTGAAAATCTCCCCTACGTTGGTCAGTTATGATTGTTCATGTGTTCTATATATTATTAAATTCCATATTTCTTAAGGATATTTTATCCCGACCAGCGATATTCCAAGCACTGTACTATATTCATAGCTAAATCCTCGTTTAAAAAGGACTTTGAAAATTTTCGACAGGGTTTTGTGCACAACATTCAAAGGGTTCACATTTTCAAAATCCAAAGATGCCACCGATTTATTTTTTCCGTTTTGGGGCCTACACTGTCTCTTTGAATAATATTTTTTTTTTCAATTCTTCTTGCAAAAGGATTTTCAATTCGTCTACAAATGTTTAAATTTCTATATAATCGTCACTCTGTCTTTAACATTTTGTTTCTATTTATTGGAAACGCTATGATGGCAAGTTTAAAAGCCCCACCTCAGATCAACCAGTTGCAGCCCAGATTAACATCGATCGACAATGGAGACCCTTTACATGCAATAATTTTATACATATATCAACAGATTTGTTTTCCGACCAATTCATTCTTCTCTACTACCACATACTCTTTGCGGATTCCATCTCACTTATGTTTGATTGTCAGTATTGCTACGAGTGTAATACCGCAGTAATGTGTAGATTTGACATAACATTAAATGATGTTACAGACATTCATTTCAAACTTATAGCTTCGCATGGAAAGATTGTGTGAGACTGTGGGCGTATGCTGTAAGCATACTGTAGGAGTTAATCACCTAGAATCAATAGATGCATGCAAGGGTTGGAATACGCAAGGAATACAACGCATTGACCTTACACATACGTTTATTAGACAACCCAAATTTCAATTTACATGTCAGAACTATAGTATTACAATCAGTTTTATATTAATAATTTTGCCGTACAATACCCAGAAGCAGAGGCAAACTATAGAGTCAAATATGATTTTTAGAATCTAACGGGGAGGCACTTACTATAACGGATGTATGCAACGATGATCGTAGCATCGGCGACCGGGACCCAGTATCATCTCCAGTGTATGAAAACGTTGGCAGTATATTGGCACTTCTCCACGGCTATATGGCAGACGAGAGCCTCCGACATCTAACTCTCAGGAACCCAATCTGAAGACCGTCTCCTTTTTTTTTTGATTCCTCTCGTCCTTAGCGAAGCTGTTGTCCGTTTTCAGGGGGCCATTCTAGCACGCCCCTCACTTTCATTGGGCAGTGGGCTGTTTCTCCTTCAGTGGTTCCTATCCCTAATTGGTCCTTTATTATACCGCCTCTGCCGCCTCTGTCCATAGGCTATATAGTACCTCCTCCCACATACGTTTATTTTGTAAAACAACTTTCATTCTTCTCCTCTGACGTTTTTACTGTGGGCCATAAAATAACGACCATCCATCTTGTAAAATATAAACTTCAGATCGCTATCACTGGCCACACCGACAGCTATTCTTCTATTTTTTATTGTTTTACAATCCTGTATTTGCCCCTGCCTCTGCATCCTTTATGATACATTCTTTATTGTCCACACACCGTGGGGAATTACACTATTTTCACTTCTACACATACGTCACACAGAAAGTCACAATCTCCAATACCTCCTTTAGAGTATTAATAAGAAACTTCTGTAGAGAGTTGTTGAACCAGAATCAATAGAGTCCATTTATGATATCCTATATCAACATGTCATCTGCTGTTTAACACTCATAGGTGATTTCTTTGCTGATGTGACCTATAGTTGTCAGCAAAGGGAATATTTTCGAACACGTCAAAACTTTCTGCAAACTCCACAACGTCTCTTTTCCCACATTTTTTTATGGGAATAACGTTCACTCTTTCCATCTATGGATCTATGGAAGAGTAAAAATGTGAACTTGCATTATGAAATGGATCTTGATTGGAGATATTTTAGAAAGCAGATACCGTTATAATATATGATCGTTGAACTGTGGATGTTATCACTTTGTTGTTTAAATACCATGCAGATTTTCATGCATCGCGAGACATTACGTCTGCCATGGAATTATCCATCAGAGAATTAAAGAGTAAAAAAGACATACCTCTTCCTATCATGGACTTTCTTTTCTTTTGTCCTACGGAGTGAATTTTGTTTTATTTTCATTTGCGAGAATTTCATGGAGATAAATTTTATTTACATATATTTTCTGGTGCATATAAAATGCTTTACATTTTTGAAATTTTAGTTAGCAAAAGAAATTTAATAAAAATTTAAAGCTTGTTCAATTTTTACCATATTTGTCATAATCATTCAATATAATTTCATTTTTATTAGTACTCCGTGCGAGGTGGGATTGCATCGCGCCCGAAAAACGATAGAATCATCAGTTACTACGAAGTTGGATGCCTTACGGCGGGACGAAGTATTACTTATAACTTTGGGCGTAGGAAAAATTTTAAAAATCATTTCACTTCAGGATTCCTAAACAATTTTATAAGATTTTGAACGAATTACAATGGCTGAAAATATTATTAAAGGTTTTTTTCTTTAGGGAAAATATTTTCAGACACTTTACTCCAACAGAAAATTTTTCAACCTTTTTCTTTTTTTAATTTTGCGTTGAAGACTTAGGCCCTGTTCACATAGACTTCTTCAGCGTCAGCATCAGTCGTATTAAAATGTTAAACCAATTACAAACTTCCAAACGATTATCAACGAAGTTGCTAAGGCCTGTTATTGGTTTAAAATATGTCAATACGAGTAAAGCTGCAGCTGAC
>OU015492.1:211365980-211513480 GCA_907164885.2 Dolomedes plantarius | reverse complement strand
CTCAATATTTATTTTTTTAAACATGATGAATTCTTTGATTTTAATGTAAAATAGAACATATACGTTTTATAAATTTGTGGACGTAATTTAAATTATTTTTTCTCTGTTTTATGATTTAAAGGAAAGTCTTATATAAGATTACATTAGATGTAATTTTCTATCTTTTGACATAAAATATGCTAAAACTTCGTTTACATTGTTGAATGTTTATAATAAAGGGAATTTGGAACATAAAAAAACCGCTTTCAAAAGAAGCAAGTTTCTAAATTTTATTAGTAAATTATTTAAACATTTTATCTAATTAGAAACATGAAAGTTATCTACCCATCTTTATATATATATATATATATATATATATATATATATATATATGTGTGTGTGTGTGTGTGTGTGTGTGTGCTAGTTATACGTTCAAAATTTTACATTGGATACACATCCTAAAGTTTCTGTAGTCGTTGAGTTATGTCATCTGTTACCGTGATTTTAAAAGTGGTTAGTACTGGGAATAATTATAAGTGATAATGAGTGATTACTCAAATGTATACATATGAATCAATTAATTAAACAAACATATTAACATATACATATTTCGATTACACTTTCATTTCTCCAATGCACCCTCCTACACTAATCTATACTCATATTTCTCGTTTGCTAACTGCTACCAATATTGATAATTCATTTCTTAAACACATACGTTAATACACTTTCTCACAATTGCAATCCGCTAGTAATTATTAATTCACTTCTTAAACATATACATTAATACACACTTTTTTTAAACACACCAGTGATATATATTTATGGCAACATATATAACATCAATTATAATTGCTCCCGTCATTAACCTACGCAACCCTCTTATTTAACCTAACCCAGTAATCCTTTTAAATTCTGAGCATTGATAAAAAATAATTTCGTTCAATTTCTCCCTACCTTGGGCGGCCTGCACAATACGGGTCTTCTCCTTGGACAATAGGGGCCGGAGAAATGCGCCTCATTTCTATTGGATAATCGACCCACGGTCAGGTCTTGCTTGGGCTCCGGGTCCTTCGACAGGGGATGGTGGCCAGAGGCAGGTTCAACTCCTCGGTGATCTTTGAAGAGGGTCTTCGCTGTTTAGGGCAAGGGTCATCGGGGTGATGCTCTATCTGGTGGCGGTGAGCTTGCGTCTGGTCGGCTGCAATCTTGCGTCTCGTTCAGCTCGGTGCGGGATTTCATCAATCTACAGGTTACTGCTCATGCAGGGCATCAATGATTTGTACATCTCGGCTATGTATCAGGGGCTGGCGTCTGCAGATTTTTTGGGGTGTTGGGTACTTCGACGTCCTGACATTAATTGCTGCGTGTTTCTCGCCTTTGGAACTGGCGGCCTGCATCTATTTCTTCCCTCGTCATTCCATCTATTCCTTCCTCCAGACGACTATTAATATGAGCTTATCAATAGGCCATGCTCAATCGGCTGCGATCTTTCCTTCTATTTATCAGCTCTCCTCGCAATCGGTTCTCCGCTACTCAGCTCCTAACTGCTATGCTTATCGGCTCTCTCGAATATGCTGTTTTTTTCTTAGATCTCTCTGTCATCATTTTCTTTTCTCTTAATTTCACTTAGGCTTCTTCGCCCTGGGCCATCATTGGTGACACCCAATAACCAATGAGTCCCTCGTCATCCTATCATTGGACGTCATATCTTTTACCCCTTTCCTTTTGCTCCAATATACATCACGGAGGGCAGTGGCTGTATATCTATACTCTCCCATCTGGGGTCTTCATCACACCCCCATATTCACACGCTATCTTTTCGACCGTCTGGGGCGTGCACTAACAAATTCAACTTCATACATTCTTATCTTCCCTTTCCATCTTCTAACTTCGGATATCTACATCTCCAATTTTCGACTTCTCAGCTCATAACCAGCTAGGCCCCTTTTACTCTCAATATTTTCTTCCCTATGACATTAACTTATTCATCTTAACTCAAACTGTTCGTTAAACGCAGCTGTGTCTTGACTCGTTGTCTTTTTTCCAAACTACTTTACTCGTTTTTCACTTTTAATCACGTCGTTTTCTGAATGTGGGACCTGGCCCCTCTCTTTTCTACGAACAATGTCGTTTTTTACTACGACATCATCGTTTTGTAGTTGTGGTTCAAGCTTCAATAAAACACACAGTTCATATGTTTAATACAGCTTTAGTATGTAATTCTATGGAATAGCAATTTCTATCTGACCGAATAGGGGTCCCAAGGCCTATCTGAATTCAGACATACTGCGAGAGTGATCTGCAGGTCTTTCCAGAGAGGAATCTACAGTCAATCTGAAGAGTATAATTGCATAAAGGCAATTATACGTCACGTAACACCTCGATACTTATAAAATAAAAAAACTTCTTTGCGGTAAGGATTTTTACTAACTCGGAAATTTCATCGATCGCGATTGCTTAATTGGATACAATGTATAAGCCATGCTGTCTATATCTCAGAGTCAGGTTTAGCTGGGAGCACACCTGAGGATAGATATAAAAATTACTGAAAGTTTAACAGGGGATAGTAAAATTAGAAATTCATGAGTTAAGTTAGGCAGTTTCATTACGCTTGGACTGAGGTATATTTATTGGCATAACATATATATATATATATATATATATATATATATATATATATATATATATATATATATATATATATATATATATATATATATATATATATATATATATATATAAATATATATATTGAATGTGTTTGTTGAAGTGAAAATTGAAATAAAATTCCGAGTTTTACTGAAAGTCGAAATCAAGAAGGATTTTTTAGATATTTTTAATTTACTTTCAGGGAATTAATCTAAACTTTCTTTTAGTCAGAATTAAAGTCCTCGTGTTAATTAAGCCTCGCAAAAAGTATATAATCAGCTGCCGAAAAACATTTCGTGATATTATAAACTTCTTTTATACCTTTAGTGCAGTGAAAATACTTATGCCCATAGATACTGCAACAAAACACGGTATGGCTGATATATTTTTAATATTTTTAAGGACCTTAACAGTATGCGCAGTATTCTTGCCTAACATACGTAACATTTCATCAAGTTACCTATAGTGTTAGATACGGGAATTCTGTTTTAGAGAAATTTTGTGAAATATCCAATCGTTTGAACTTGCATGAATGAATGAATATCTGACCAAGAATTCATATTCTTTTGTTGGATGTAAACTTCTCAATTTTGTGGCTGTCATACGCCTTGTTCTGAAGATTATTAACTTGTGTTTGTGTTAGAGCCAAGGCGTCTGAAGGCGTTTCCTTTCGTTGAAACTTCAATACTTCTTTTCTTAGTATGTCACGTCTCACTATAATTCGCAGACTTGAGCTGTAAACCAGATTCAGATGTAATTAATTCAGAAAAAATTTATTAGTGATAGTTTAATGTATATACTTTTTAATTACTCGATAATTTATTTAAAGAGCAAAATTGTGTAAAGATACGGATGAATGTATGGATGTATATGTCGGTAGTTGAGATAGATGAAGTTGAACAACTTCCTGTTGATGAATTAGAGGAAAATCAGCATAAGTACAGATCATTGCAACAATTTAAGAAAAAAAAGTCGTAGTTTCAAAATAGAAATCTACTGCCAAAATAGAAATCTACTGATAGAAATCTACTAAGTTTTGTTTGCATTGTAGGGATAAAAATTATCTACAAATCTTTATCACTAGAAAGACGGGAATTTTTTTCTTACTAAGAAGATCGAACGCCGTCATTTTGACGGTTTAAAATAAAATTAAGAATTAAAAATACTTAATTTTTTTAAATGGCTAAATACTTTAAATTTTGAACTATTTCATACCAATATATAATAAATTAGTACATATTTAGATATATTTTTATGCAAGGGCCGTGGCGGCCTTGTGGTACAGCGCGCTGGTCTTTGGTACTGAGGGTGCTCAGATCGAATCCTGGCGAAGCGCCACTAAAATGCCTCCGTTTGTGTCGTCCCTTCATAGGGGGCAATGCTGATCCGCCTGTATGGTGTCCCCGTAATAAAATGGCCAGCAAAACTACGGTGATATAGGCGAATGTTTTCACGACATGTGCCTCCGCATTGAAAAAAAAAAGAACATTTTTATCCAGGTATGCCGAGCTGACAACCTGGTAAGGTTTATCCACGTAAATATATATGCATGGTTTGTGCAGTCCTTATTTTTCAACACCAATATTTTCGAAGGGCCAATATTTCTGTTATTTGCAAAAGGGGGAAGAGGCGAAAAGTAACTAACATTTTTCCGGCATTAATTTAAAGATTTCTGCCTGTTTTCTCTATTGCCGTCAAATGGACGTCTTTCGGTCTAAGTAGGTATACAACACATTTTCTCCCTCTCTTCACTATCGAATATAATTTTGTAAATATGTGTGCATATTTAGCGTAAAATTAGAAAAAAATTAAAATTTCAGAAGCCAGAGTACATAAATACAGACATAGCGCTCAATAGTATGTCCGAAACCGTCAAAATGACGGCAGCCGTCTTTCTAGTCTTATAAAAAAGTCATCAAGTCTATTAACTAAGTTGCCAAGTATTTAAAGTTGCTTTAAAACCAGTTGCTAAGTTAGATAAATTACATTAATGATTAAAAAAGGCACTGAAAATTTCAATAGGCATTTAATGTTCCTATATAAAAATAACAAAAAAGTGAAATAATGTCTTATTAATATGGTGCTCATCACTTAGAATGAGAGAACTTAGAATGACATAGACAGACACGTTCTTTTCTCGCCTGGGAATAATCTTCTAATACAACTTCATCTGAAAGCACTTGGTTTTTAATGATGTTTATCTACAAATCCGCCTTGTGTAAACGAACTATTAGAAACCACTCAGAATTACTCGGAAACAGGATAATTTAAAAATTTCCCCCCTTTCATATCTATGGAAATTATATAACTAATTTAATTAAATTCTGCGAACACCAATACTTGCAATAAAACCTACAAATATATCATAAAGTGTAGGAGCACTTTTAAGGTGTAAGAGCACTTTTAGACCAATAAATGGTTTACCATAACATATGCACATTTACGCAATAACCCCACACATTATAAATAGTTAAGTGTGTTTATTTAGTATAAACCTATATTTTGCTGCTTCCAAAATATTTTTCTAGTTCAAAAATATTTCAATCTCAGATGACAGACAGAATATTAAAATCATAAGTAAGGCTAGTCCATTTGGAATCATATTATCTCCTACGCGTCTTTAAATTTGTAGGGATTGATGCAGTAGTCTTTTGTGTCTCATATTTGTCAACATAACACAATTGGCTTGTTTGATGCATAACGCTGGTCGTTGTGAGAAAGGAAACTGTTCAGAATGCCAACTGCAGTGTGAAAGAAGACGATTGGGGTGGTAAGAGCCACCAATGTGATTGGTAACTGGAGGACAAAAACGCATTCTAGATGTCACAAAATGATCATTCAAGAATCGTGGGGTAAAATGTTAAGAATGTCGCCTGCAGCGTGTAATTCAACAATAAGGGAGATAACTACTGTGATTGGTAGCTGGAAGACAAAAATGTTCTTCTAGACGTCTTAAAATTAATCATTAAGAATCGTAGGTTAAATTGATCAGAATGTCAACTGTAGACTATAAATGAACAATTCGGGTAATAAGAACCACCACTGTGATTGACAGCATGAAGGCAAAAACATTTTGTCTATATATATAAAACACATCTATAACTGACTGACTGACTGACTGACTGACTGACTGATTGACTGACTGGCTGATTGACAGACAACGCACAGACCAAAGCACTGGACCTAAAAGAGCTGTAATTTTGCATGGCGATTCTTCTTATAGTATAGGGGTGCACTAAGAACGATTTTTGAAAAATTCTTCTTAGATTTTATAAAAATTAAGTTTTTAAGCTGTTTTTGTAACTTTTTTTCAAGTTTGCATTTAACATAATAATCTGAATGTTATGAAATTTATATCACGAGAAAGTACATAAAAATTTCATTAAAATGAAATCTTTTTCGAATTCGAATCTTCACCTCCATTTTTTGATTTTTGGTGAATTTTTAAAGATTAATTTTTAGAATTTAATTTATTAAATGCCGATCATGTGATTTCTTTTTCTGGTACTTTAAATTAATTTACCGTCCCGTGCATAGCAACCAAATACAAATTTTTTTTTCTTGCTAATCCAG
This sequence comes from Dolomedes plantarius, assembly GCA_907164885.2. Classification (NCBI taxonomy): domain Eukaryota; kingdom Metazoa; phylum Arthropoda; class Arachnida; order Araneae; family Dolomedidae; genus Dolomedes; species Dolomedes plantarius. The sequence goes on along the minus strand of OU015492.1, from coordinate 211,507,276 downwards.
CAGACGATTGGACATTATCCAAAAGAATATAAAAGTACAGTAAAAGATATGTTCCTCAAACTGTACTATATTAACTGTACTTCTTTAGTATGTTCTATTATATTTAATTTGAATATTTTCTTCTACATTATTTTGTCAATAAAAATATCAGTTACGATTTTTGTTATAAATATTTTTTTTCACACCAATTGCATACATTGATTGATCGTTGTATTTAATTTGAATGTATTCCGTAACGAAGTACGGGTATTCAGCTAGTATTTAAAAAAATGATCATTCAAGAATCGGGAAGGAAATTGTTCAAAATGTCAACTGCAGTATTTCAGGGGAATTATCCGGGTGATAAGAGCTACCAATGTGGCTGGTTTCTGGTATACAAAAACGATTTTTCTACGTGTCATAAAAGTGATCATTCAAAAAACGTAGGAAAAATAAATGTTTTCTACATTTTGAACGACCAAATTGTTGTTTTTATTCACACAGTACCGTATTTTACAGAGAATTCATTCCGCAGATTATTACCGTTATTATATTTTTATTTTGAGGTTTTAAAACCTTTAATGTAGTCCGATTGCTGTAAAATGTACATAATTCTCTGAAGTTATTATTGAATACAGAAAATACAGAATCATATTATTACACAAAAATTTTAAATTGAGACCGGGAACCTTTAATTTCTGAATCCTCTTTTCTTATATAAGATACCAAATAGTACATAAAATTAACTGGTATACGGACTGGTATACGGTTTTTGCATAACCAATAAAAACACTTTTCAAATTGTTGAAAATGCTATAATATTTACGTAATTACATGATGTCTATTTAATAAAGGGAGATAAGAAACAGCATTTTCAAATGTAGTTCGTAGACAACACCTTCATTTTGGGAAAACTATTGTTTATGTCGACAAGAGGTTAGAATTAATTTTTTTCTGGCAACCAGATTATCGTTATTATTGAGACAGAAAGAGATGGTTTTGCAGAGGATTCATCATCCATGTAACGATTTTTTTAAAGAATTATAACTTCGTCTGTTTCAAAGATTTTTTTTTAAAATCTGCATGCTGTTTGAAACTGTTTATTCAGTTTAATGGAGCTCTATATTATCGCAAGATCTTTATACTCGAAACATGGATATTTTGCAGCAATTCTTCTTTGTGTGTAAGCGATGGTACATTAGGCATATAACTAAATGAAAAACTGGTACACAGATTACACGTCTGTGTATACACACACACACACACACACACACACACACACACACACACACATATATATATATATATATATATATATATATATATATATATATATATATATATATATATATATATATATATATATATATATATATATATATATGTTAAGAGTTTGAAATTTTCTTTCCCCGTTACGCTGCGTGCCTCCTTGGTTTTAGCGCTGCTCGATGTGAACGAGGCTATTAGAAGCAAACGAAAAGCGGGACTTTTTCTTTCCCTTATGTCTCACGATACGAACAAATCAGAATCTTTTCTTTTAAAATTTGCCCAACGGGAGTATTTAGAAGAAATCACTGTCTTGGGGAAGGGTGAGAGTGTGAAAGGTAAAAGTAAATTATCTTCTCTCAATTGTTTTCTTCATAAAAATGGGCTTATACGCGTTGGAGGACGAATAATCAATTCAAATGTTAATGATAATACTTAACATCCTATTGTCCTCCCACCTAAACATCCTTAACTTACAAGATTGTACAGTATCTTCACTTGAAGTATTTGCAAGTGGGGTCTCAAGCATTGCTGTACCTAATACGTCAAGGTATTGTCCGTTAAATGGCAGGAATTTATGCAGATTGGTGATACATAATTGTGTCACACGTACAAAGAACAAACCAATTCTAGAGGAACAATTGATGGGCCAATTGCCCAAAGAACGCATAGAACCTTCTCTCCCATTTAGGGTTACCAGTATAGATTTTTTGCGGACCTTTCTATGTAAGATTCAAAGGTCAAAGCAAAGGTATGTTGAATAAGATATATGTAGCAATTTATGTATGTTTCTGCACTAAAGCAATCCATTTAGACTTTGTAAGTGATTTAATATCAGCAGCGCTCATTGCCAGTTTGGGAAGATCTTTCTCCCGAAGAGCTAAGGCCTCTCAGATTTTCACTGACAATGGGCGAAATTTCGTTGGCGCAAATGCCGAACTAAAAACTTCTAAAAATTGTAAATTCCCCGGATGAACCAATGACTCAATATTTCACTGAGGAGAAAATTGATTGGCATTATAGCCCTCCAAAATCTCCAAATTTTGGGGGGGTTATATGAAGCCGGTGCGAAATCCTTTAAATTTTATTTAAAACGCATGGCGGGAAATTGTCATTTTACTTTGGAAGAATTCATTACGATCTTAGCGGAAATTGAAGGAGTTCTATACTCCAGGCCATTGACTCCATTGTCAGCTGAGTTTGAGAATTTTGAAACCCTAACTCCAGGGCATTTTCCTATTGGGAGACTCATCACTTCCATCGCGGAACCCCCAACTTACAAATATCGAGGAAAATAGACACAGTAAGTGGGAAAGGATTTCTAAAGCCTCTCAAAGAATTTGGAGTCTTTGGAAAAGAGATTACTTAAATAATCTACAAGAACGCCATAAATGGCAATTCAGTAAGAACAACGTAAGGGTGGGGAACTGAGTTTTGGAGAAGGAAGAAAATTTACCAGGCACTAAGTGGTTAACAGGAAGATTAGAAGAAATATTTAATGGAAGTGATGGGAAAGTGAGAGTGGTGAACATACGTTTACCACAAGGTAACATACTTAAAAGATGAGTACGAAATATTTGTGCATTACCTGTGTACTAATTATTGTGTTAAGTTTCATTAATTTTTTTTCATTGTATGCATATTTGATATTAATGTTATAAGTGTAACTATTATCGTAGAACTTTCATTTAAACCTATATTGTATTGTTTTTGGAAATAATTTAGAATTATTGGATTATGAATCCAATCGGCGGGGAGTGTTAAGAATTTGAAATTTTCTTTCCCCGTTATGCGGCGCGCCTCCTTGGTTTTAGCGCTGATCGGTGTGAACGAGGCTATTAGAAGCAAACGAAAAGCGGGACTTTTTTTCCCTTATGTCTCATGATACGTTTGTCACTCGATACGTTTGTTTCTCGATACGTAATTTGTATTCAAATGTTTGTAAATAGACGTTGTGTATTAAAGTATTTGTGGAAATTACAGTCTTCAATCAATTCGATGGACAATCACGCTACAATATATATATATATATATATATATATATATATATATATATATATATATATATATATATATATATATATATATATATTGTGACGTTGTATCCATTACTACACGAAAATTGTAATTATATAAGTCTGTGATGCTCGTTCCTACCCCTCAACATGAACATGTCATCTATCGGCGAAATGTTAAACTGAGCGGTCTCATAAACTCTAGGATAAGAGGCCATAAATTTTGTGTAATATGCGGTTCTGGCGTTATAAAAGGCATAAATCCCAGAGTGGTTCGACGGCTCTCCAGAATTTTGACACTATAGCGACATGTGGAATCCCATAAACTTTGGACACTTACGAGCACTTAAAACGCCGGAGAACGCTTTTGAATTCGCCGATCGTATAAAAGAAGACCCCCAATACTCCACAAGAAGAGATCTGTTTTGATTGCCAGAGAGGACGCAGCTCTCCTGGTCTTTCGGCCTGATAGGCCGAGTGGTCTGTGAACCCGAAGCCGTCCTGACATATCTAACTGTAAATTCTAACTCGCTGTACATACTTGCTTTTTTGTAGTTGTAGTGTTTAAGGTAGCGTAGTAAAGTAATTGAAGCGAAACGCTTGTCTTATTATTGACTACGTTACAATATATATATATATATATATATATATATATATATATATATATATGCATAATCTATAAAACACTGGTTCTAAGATAAAAGTGTCCAAAACCCTAAATGAATTACAAAATTCCATGGAACAATTTAAATAAGTACCAATAATGTTATTAGTCATTTTAAGGAGGCTGCGATAAGCTGAAAATTAGTAATATTATACATTGAAATAGATACACACTTTATCAGATTTAATACTCAAATTTTCTTCCTATTTTCTTATGTTTTATAATATATATTTCATGAAGATTCTGTTAATTTGAAATAAATCCTTCTATTCATGATCATTCAATTTATTGCCCATTCTTCTGGGTTTTTTTCCAAGCTTATATACAAATAAGAATAAAAGAAGAAAGTATATAAAAGTGGATTCAACATAAGTAACTTCAATTTCTTTTCGGTGTAGTTGACATTTATTGTTCGAACTATTACTCCTTCGCTGACAAAATAAAAAGCAATCGAATTTATTGCTTGTATGTGGCCCACAAGAGCAATTTCAGTTGCTCGGTATATATGTATCCGCAGTTCTTGGTTGTTGTTTTTTTTTTCCATGCGAGTCATTGCTCTAATCTGATTTAAGTTGGTCCAGTCATATTATAACTATCATAGTAATGATAGTATGCCTTTTTTATTTGATATACGTGTCCAATATTTTTTATCATTTGTCTATTCATTATTAATTACGACTGCAGTATAGTTTTTCGAAACTGCAATTACTTTTGGAGGAATGAGCAAGCTATTTATTAAGTATTAGTATTAGGGGTGAAATGTTTTGTTAACTAACAAAATAATTGCTTAACCATCATACAGATAAAAGCTGCGAAAAAATATAAATGGTAAAACAATAACGCCAGCCTGATATGAAAACAGGAAATATTTATATTTTTTTTTTGTCCTAGTGTATTATTAAAGATGTGTGTATTTAACGCATGGACTAGTTTTATCATTTAATATACATATTCCCTTACAAAATCTTTGCTTAATGTTATGAAGACAATATGTGTAATTAAATAGAACAAATTACATTTATACGACCTTTAACAGGGTCTTTGTTAGAAGAAGAAGAATCAAATTAATCTCTTTAGACATAGAATTTAAATATCAAGAAAATATTCTTATTTCGTAAAAGTGAAATAATTTTATAAAATGTATATTTATTTGTTGAGGGTAAATGTTATCCACAAATATATTTATTTTTCAAAAGTATAATTTTAAATTTTACGAAATATTTTTTGTATGCATTATAAGTTATAATTGTTTGTCATTTTACGTAAACAGTTATATAACTATTCCTTGAAATATGCCTTGAATGTCATTTATATAATAATATTATAGAGATTTTCTCTTTCCATTATGAGATATAACTATTTGTCAGTTTATTACGTACATGAATGCCCCCTAACATGGTAAAGGAGGACGGATATTAAGAAATTTTAGTGGTAAAAAATTGCTATACCAGAAAATTAATATTTATGTAGCATCTAGCTAGTCCTATATTTTTGTCGAATTATGAACCAGTCTAGTAAATCTCATAGCTTTTTTTAGTAAGACTTATGATGTAATATAAGCTATATTATAATTATTAAAAAACACTAAACTAAACTACATAGAATGCATGGCAAAATTGTCATAACAATCATTCTCTAAAGAATCCTGCTTCATTATTTTTCAAACTATTCCATGGTATTGAATACATGGAGAAATACGGCTTGTTTCCGAGAGTCATAGAAACACATCTGTTATATACTAGTTTTATTTGTCTGGGCTGAGTACATATGATAGATACAAAAATATCATATATGAATGACATTTTTGGGATTTAATTAAACTATTTCTTTTAAATTTAACATGTGTCTTATATTTTTTTTTCTTAGGCACATCACTGGAAATAGCTGTCTATTTTTAAATTTTTTTAACAAACTTTAATAGAAATAACTCGTAATAATTATAAAGTTCAACTTTTTTTTCCCGTTAATAAATGCATATTGTAAATATGATGTTCTTTGTTTCCCTTTCACTGTGACCGTAAGTGACTGTGTAGGTAAACACAGGTTATGTTATGATTGTATCCATAGGTGTAGCGTGATGCTAACTTTTCAGGGGGCACGATTTAAATCCAGTTAGGGCCTTTCTCTGCGCATTGACTGCCTGGTGGTCCTTAAAATAAGAAATATTATGATTTTTTTTAAATAGATCAACAATAGAATTTATGTTTGAGTAGTATTCAAAAGTTAAACAATGAGAAAAAAATATAATAGAAATAAAATGAGAAAAAAAATATAGAATCGAATTTTTGTTATGGATCATATCATTGTTAAAAACTATGTTAAGGCTAAAGGCATAATCAGAATCTTCAATTTCACAGTTTGAAAAAGCAGGAACATTTCTTGAAAGTTTTCTACAATTTTCCGATTTTAACTGAACTTCTATTAACGTTTTAATTTATTTAAAGTTACGTTAGGGGGGGGGGGCATGTGCCCCCGTGGTAATGGGTCTTACATATAACATGTTAGTATCATTTCTCCAACCTGCAGTTATTATCCTATTTTGTCAACAGGCTATTTCAGTTATTGCTTCCACTGTTCGTAAAGTCTTTTATACAAGACTGCCCGCTATTTGGGGTTCTAAATTAAATCGCAGCTATCTGAACATTTTTTATAAGGTTGCCCAAATGAAAAGTGGACACATGAGATTGCATCAGAATGACTGCAGCTATAGCAGCGCCACCGAACAGGCATATAAAGGGCGGTAGGAGGTGTGCACTGCATACGGCGTTCAACAGTGAAACCTGTTCGCCGTAGAGGAAATTGATCGAAAGTAAAATCGTGCTACACATGGATGCGTCCATGTCAGAACAACGCTCGGTAGTACGGTTTCTGGCTGAGGAAAGTGAGCGTAATGCGGACATCCATCGACGACACAATAGCTGCAGTAATCTGACGAAACTACGGAAAGTAATCTAAAGCAAACGTCCAGGCCTTCTCACACAACAAGTGATCAGCCTCCATGACAATGCCCGTTCACACGTCTCCTGTGAAACCCAGACAACCTTAAACAAATTCCGTTGGGAAGTGTTGGTACAACCTCCGTAGAGTCCGGATTTGTCACACTGTGACTTCCATATCTTTGGGCCACTTAAGGGAACAAAAGACCTTCAATCTCGTTCTTCTTTAATTTTCAATATTTTACTCTATATACCACATGAGTATAATTAATATTCATTTCTACTACATTGAAGATACTTAGAATTCACAAATAAGTATTTTGTTGAGATACTATACCTGTTTATCAAAAAATTCTTCAAAAATACTAGAATTTTTCAAAAGGCTCCATGCGTATTCATTTTCTCCTGATATCTTCCATATTTCTTTGAATTGTTTATTGAAGTGTTTGGCACAAAATTGCGCATAATCCTTTGAAATCACAAATATTTTTCAAATTTATAGACCATAAAATAAAGTAATAACATAAAAAGTAAAGAAAAGAATAGAAAAAAAATTATTTAAGACTTTAGATTCCTATAAAAATAAATTAAATGCCCATTTATATTTATATACACATGGTAAACTTATAATAAAAAAATTAAAGACTTTAATTAATATAGAATGCGCATAGAGCATTTTGAAAAACATTAGGATTCTTGAAAAAAATTATAATAATAATATTTATATAAATTATAATAAATTATAATTATAATATAAATTAAATATAAATTAGAATCTTGAAAAAAGTTATAAACTTATAATAAAAAAAATTAAAGACTTTAATTAATGTAGAATGCGCATAGAGCATTTTGAAAAACATTAGGATTCTTGAAAAAAATTTGAAAATCAGTAATTGTTCTGCGAAATATTCCTTATTTTGAATTCTAGGAGTTTTCCAATGTAGTAAGAAAGATAATTAATTATTCTCATTTTGTATATAGACTTAAAAATTGAAAATTAAAAAAATCGACTTTGAAGGTCCCTTGTCCCCTTAACCCTTTGAGGGGCGTCGTTTGCACAGTGCAAACGGTAAATCTCGTCTTTTTTTCACTTGCATTCAATGTATTCCAGTCAAATGAGCAGAAAAATGGCTAATGCTGCCATCTATTATCAGTTTAAAGAAGGAAAAGCATTTTACAACCTTTAATTGGAATTTTCTTCAAGATTTTTTAGGTTAAAAACAACCGAGATAAAAAATCTGCACCGTGCAAGCCATGCCCCTGAAAGGGTTAAGAGAGCATTATGAGGGAAACGCTTACATTCAGACGACGAATTGAAGGAAGCTGTACATTATTTATTCAAGAATCAACCACGATCTTTCTACAGAAAAGGCATAGAACTGCTGCCGGAACGATGGGACCTGTGTTGCAACGCCCATGGCTATTTCTTTGATTTCCAATAAAGGCATTATTTTTATTCAACTTGTCCACTTTTCATGTGGGCAACTCTCTTATTTGTATTTTTGGAAATGAGGCTGGTGATTATCATGAAGTTGCTGTACTTATTGTTGGTAAATGTGATGAAAAGAAATGTGTAAAAAAAAATCTCAAACATTATACATGGCTGAATACCCTGCATTACACTTCTTAATGGACAATGGCGCCCTTTACACGTACGCTCCTTCGCGAGTGCTTGGAGCGTACGGGATTGCGCGCGGGAAAACTTGCAGTATGCTCCAAACCAGCTTTCCCTTCTTCTCCGAAACCTTCACACGTGCACTGAAAAGCGCGGGATAGTGGTTTCACGCGGAAAAGAGCGTACGTGTAAAGGGCGCTATTGTTAACAACTGTTTTCCTTGTTATAAAGTTATCGTAAAGATTACGTTTCACACACCGACGGAAACTCGAATAAGTAATGGGAAAAATTCTAAAGCTGAAATTTGAAAGAATTATAAGCTTGAAATTTGAAAAGACTGCCATTATTTTCCCAGTCACATTGTTTATATTATACAAAGTTATGGAATAAAAAATTTACCAATATTCTGATAATAAAAGATAGAATAGAAGTTTAAAATTTGGAATAAAATTTTAAAATCGAAGAGAAGAAACTCAAATTATGACTACCATTGACACCAATAATCGATGATCCTTATTTAAGCCAACAGAACCGAAGTATGGGAACTTTAAAAATCTCCTTTAGTATCTACGAAGGAATAGATTCTTATAGAAACGCTCCAGACTACTTCAAATGCTAATTTCTTTCCTGACCTACATAAAGGAATGCCGGTAAACTGGATTATTCACGATGACTAAAAACTGGATACCGTATTCTCTTGGTAATTGGTAGTGGTATTCCTTTATAATATTTATATGTACTAACTAGAAATGGGCTTAAAATTTACCGTCTCATCTCTGTAATATCGAGCATTAGACATATTTCATTGATGGAATTGGAGTTGAAACCCAACATCTTGTTGACTAACATTTTGAATGTTATTGAAGATGCAGTCTCTAAACGAATGCATATTTTACGAATTCTGAAAATTTTTTCGTGGGACGTATTAACAATTAGTGCAAGCAATTTAGAATAATGAGGATCTATGAAACCTGTAGACATGTATTATTCAAATCAATGCATTAGACACCTAATTTATTTAACACCTTGAATTAATGTAGATGCAATAGCTCTGTCGTCTTGATTTGTTGGTATAACTGTTTACCCCTTGAGATTCCGCCCAAATAATGATACAATAAAGTCGAACAAATTCATCTCTAAGAAACAGCTTTAAAAAGTACCAGAGAAAATCTGTTAGTCGAATTTCCAGAATGCCTTTTTCAGTCTATATATATAAAACAGTTCCGTAACTGACTGACTCACTGACTGATTGACTGAGTGACATACAACGCACAGACTAAACCGCTTGACCTAAAGGGCTGAAATTTTGCTTGGCGATTTATCTTATAGTGTAGGGGTGCACTAAGAATGATTTTTGAAAAATTCTTCTTAGATTTATTTAAATTAAATTTTTAAGTTGTTTTTGTAACTTTTTTTAAGTTTGCATTTAAAATAATAATTTGAGGGTTATAAAATTTATATCACGAGAAATATCATAAAAATTCCTTTAAAATGAATTCTTTTTCGAATCTTTAGCTCTATTGTCTGAATTTTGGTGAATTTTTACAGATTAATTTTTAGAACTTAATTTATTAAATTCTGATCACGTGATATCTTTTCTGGTACTTTAAATAAATATATCATCACATGCATAACAACTAAATTGACAAAAAAAATTTATATTTTCTTGCTTCTGTGGCAGACGCTTGGACATTATTCAAACAAATATTAAAATACAGTAAAAAATACGATCCTCAAACTGTACTATATTAACTTTACTATATTCTTTAGTATGTCCTATTAGATTTAATTTGAACGTTTTCTTCTACATTATTTTATCTATAAGAATATCCCTTACGATTTTTTTATAAATATATATTTTGTCTTTTCTTACAGCAATTGTATACATTAATCGTCATATTTATTATATATATATATATATATATATATATATATATATATATATATATATATATATATTATTATTAATTTTTTGGCATTAATTGCATACATTGACAGTAGTATTTAATTTTAATGTACTCTATAGCGAATTGCGGATTTTCAGCTAGTTATCGTATAAAACTTTTAACTGACGTAGATGTCGAACCCAATAAATCTGTAACAGTCTCTTAAAATTACAAATGTTGTAAAACTAGAGAAATAGCTCAAAATCTTTAATTAGCCCGGTTTTAATTAGATATTAGATCTTTATCATTTCCTTCGAGACAAAAGAAATGTACCATTCATTATGATGACAAAAGAAAGTTTTAAAAAATGCAATAGCCAACGTTAATGCTAGCGATTACTATCCACTGCAAGTTCGACTACTAACAATGAAATTAGACAAGACGAAAATAATTGTTGGCAGGGAGAGAATTCACATGAAAATCGACTCTGAGAGAATTCAGATGTTACCTGGAACGCGTCTGCCGGAGTTTCAATAACGGAGATCCCTTGCTGAAATGACCAGGACATGAGATTGACAATGTTTTATTTAACATCTAACAACAGAATAAAATAATGAAGTTTACTGCAGTCAGTTTGCTGGGGGTATTTTGTTCCAGAAATTGTGCCAGAATTCATATTCTGATAAATTAGAAAATAAGCTAAATCTCCCACCTTAGTCATAAAGTTGATCCGAAACTCAAGGTGATATATTCAATTAACTTGTATTTTGCTTACATGTATTTGCTGCCTTTCGGCACAAATTTAACTTAAAACTGAGTAGAAATAAAAAGTAGAGTAAGAAAGGGAATCCAAGCCCTTTTTAATGAATATAAATCATTTCATTGTTTGAGAGTTCCAAATGTCCATTAGGAATACATTCAAGCAAAGTAGATAACTTTTAGTAAGTTTATGGTGACAACTTTGTTTAAAATAATTAAAAATTTTAATAAAATACTCAGAATTGTAAATAAAAATTTTAGAGAATCTTAACAATTATATATATATATATATATATATATATATATATATATATATATATATATATATATATACGATTATAAAATAAATAATTGTGTAAAAGGCTAAAAATTAGGTACAAGGGTAATTTTTTAAACAAATTTCTCAATTTTCTTTGGTCTAACTTTATGAAAAACAAAATTACTTCCAAGACCTTTACTAGTATGCCCTTCGAACATTAAAATAAAAATACAATAAGAAAAGAAATACCAAATGTGTTTAAGTTAGAGGAAAATATTTTAAACGTTATAAAAGTTTTAATGCAATATAATTTAAAATTCTCTGTAAGCGTTTAGAAATGCTTATTTCTTTTTAAGTTTATCAAAGGAAAACAACTTTAAATAACATAGGGACACATAAATGTCTCGTAAAATATGATACTGTAAAAAATCCAACGTACTTCATGCGGAATTACACCATTTTTCTGTGTAATTGTGAGATATATTTCAGAGTTTTAAGAGAGAATGCGACACATATAACATGATTTCCTTTATCATAGTTAACATTCCTTAATGTTTATCAAAAGTTTAAAAAGAAAAAAAAATGAGCAAAACGTGAATTCATGCAATGTGCGTTTGAATTAATGATTTATTTTGCAAAATAAGCATTAATTTGCTTTTTTCTGGAGTTCTTATAAGATTTCAGAATCAGATTCTTCAAAAAAGTGTTATCAACATAGATTAAATAAATAAATTTAATTGTATGTGAAAAAAGTATCCTATCCACATATTTGTAGGAAAAACCTGAAATATTTGTGAAGTCAAGAATAAAAAATATGTAAAACAATTAATCTAAATTATTACCATTTTAGAGCTGAAATTTTGATGCTTGGACGAACAAGTAAAAATTTAAAATGTCCTACCGGTATTTAAAAATGAAGTTAACTAATATATGTTATCGATTGATGTCAGTTGATATATAAGAGAAAATTACATTAGTTATAATCTAACAGTATAGAAGAATTAGATATTATTTTCACTTGCAAGCATTACAGACTCTTCGAATTCAAAATATAAAAAGTTTATTAGAAAGAGTAGGAAACAGTAAAACTTCCCCCGATGGTGATTAAAGAATTCAGAAGAAAGAAAATGCTAATAATAAGGTAGAGTAAAGAGTGTAAATACAATTTCAGTAAAAATTATATGTTTTTACATTATGTACACAAGTGTATCGATTATATCTCTTTACAGCTTCTCTTCCGTAATTGCTGTCATAGGAAAATCAGAATCCATACCTCGTGCTACTCCAGGACATTTTATATCGGCTATAATATTTTACGATGTTTCATAACGGCTTTCGTTTCAACAAATGCAGAATTTTAAAAGATGTACCCTGAGCATTCTAACAGAGCAATTTTTTCAATTTTTCAGACTCAACGTAAAAATTGTATAGCCCCTTTTAATACTGGATGTAAAAGATAAGCATATTTAAAAATATTTGTATTCCCTAAACTGAAATGATGATTTATCTGTTGTTACTATATTCGATTTTATTTACATACTTACTTACTTGCACACACACACACACACACACACACACACACACACACACACACACACACACACACACACACACATATATATATATATATATATATATATATATATATATATATATATATATATATATATATGCAATATCTTAAATATTATGTCCTCCATTCTAGCATTTAAATTCCCTTTCCTAAATCCAATCCCCACTAATATTAATTTATCGCTTTAAAACCCTCAGCCACAGAACTTCCCATGAATCATATGCCTTAGCATGTCTATCCTTGTATATGTCCCGATTCAGGAGTGGGTTAGCATCGCGAGCCCCTAAATCCGCTGACCATACAAATAATAGTCACATGTTTACCTCGTCCTCGCGTTTAATGTTGAAAGGTGATATTATTCCGCGCCGTTCTTCTGGAATGAACTGGTGTATTTAGTCTTTCTAATAAACGATTTGTCCCGACTGCTTCGAAATTTAATTTTATTCCTTTTAGGCTGAGTCTAGCTCCAGCCATGTAAATATGAGCTAGTTTTCCCTTTGAGGTTATAATTTAAGGACGTGATGTAATGGGTATATTACTTACTTACACTCACACACACACACATACACACACACATATATATATATATATATATATATATATATATATATATATATATATATATATATATATATATATATATATATATATATACAACAAGCAACATATTTTGACCTAATGTAGTTGTTTCAGATGATGCATTTCAGCTTGTTGAAAGTTTATAAATAAATTTAATTATGAAGGAAGGATTTCCCACAGTAACAAATAATTACTTTTACTTAAAAATCTCTATAGTGTGTATACTAAATTCATTAATAAAATGATAGAAAATTTTTCGTAATGTGATTGTTATCAGTTCCTAAACTAATGAGACATGCGGAAAGGAAAAGCATAATTCGATTTTTTATCCAAAATATTACTTTCATTGGTTTAACTTACAAAAATTTCCTTAACATTTTGAAATTTAACTGTGTTGTGCCTGAGGCAAAATGAAATGGAATCTTGTTATTTTGCTGAAATTTTAGAGTAACTCACTTTGAAATAATTGTGTTGAATGTATTGATTGCAACACTGGGTTAAATCTGTCATTCCTGTACCCCATTTTCAGTTATATTTCTCCTGATAGGCAAACTCATGAATGAAACCGGAATCAGACATCATAACCATTTCCTATATTTTACATCCATTAAGTGATGTTTCTTTCATTTAATATTTTTTTTTAAAGTGAGAACATCCATAACGTCATGATATAAACCCAATAAAACAGCTGGGATTTTTTTTCAAAACTTAACATATGACTAAACACAAATTCAAAAGTCGTGCAAAACACAAAAACATGCATTATGATAAATACATACATAAATATGCTTTACACATAATAAACGAGTAAAAACGATTATATATATATTTTTTTCTTCTTGCTGCACTCTGTGCCGTACCATTGTAATAGGAATCTGTTATCTGAACTTCTCCATCATTTCCTGTAGCACAGAGTAATATAAGTACCGGCACAATGCTCTTGGAAAATTTCCAGTATTAAAACCATTGAAAGAAACGCCACCAGCAACTTGGCAATATAACAAGTTTCATACTTTAATGTACAAAGTTAAAGCTGCGTTCATGCCAAAAAATATTTAATGATAGGTATTTTTATCACCTGCGTTTCCTTTATTTCTTCGGTTTCGACAATGAAATTTAAAATATAGCTTTCTCCCTGTTAATACATCATTTGGAAGGAGGTTTCAAGATATACCTTCTCATAAAGCATGAAAAATGTGTTTCTTGAGTTTAAATATCTAATAGAGAGAATATTGCATTCGGTTATTATGCTGAATATTTGAAATATGATTCCATAAGAGATTTATGCATCAGAAATATACTAAGTATTGCTGTTGAAATATGTTTCGTTTTGTAACGAACAAGGAGATGCATATCTATGTTAAATGTGAATTATATCAAAAACTACCCGCATTATAAAGGAAACTAAAGATTTATTTGATGTAATTTTTTTAGATTCGTATATATCAAGAAATGTTTTATCGAGGAATTTTATAAAAAAATTAACTAATATCTTTCATTTTATAAATTAATATTCTTAAAATCCTGCAGAAAAAGCAATTTTTTCGAGTAACCATTTGCTGCCAAATTCATAATTTATCTCATGAGGTATGCTCTCCATCTTATTTCTTAAGAAAGTAGTTCACCAACTAAAATGTATTTTCTAAATACCTTCATTATTTACAAAATTCATATTAAAAAGACTGTATTTCGTGTGTAATGTACCCACATTAATTTTTACTTATGATAATTACTTAAAACTATCATTATAACCAGACTAAAGAAATTTCAGATTTTATTTTGCCTTTTATTAGATAAACTATAGCAAGGGTAAATTCATTTACTCAGACTGCATACTCTATGAAAAAATTTATATATTTTTAAAATTTATTCATTTATTTATTTATTTATATTTTTTACAGAGTCTGTTTTGACAAAAAGTGAAGAGAAAATTTTACAAAAGGAAATGTCAGGATACAGATAAATGATTTTTACCCAAAATTAAAACTAAATAAATTGCAAGTTTAACTAGCGGAGGTCTTAAACTGTTTCTATAATTTTACTATGCATATAATGTTTCTGCTTAAAGAACTCATATTTTAGTTATCAGTCTTATTTCTAAAATAACTCAGAACAATTTAAGAATGTACACATAAATATTGCTTTACAGCTAAACTTCACTGTTTTGGGTATACGGAATGGGACTAAGCGTTTTAAGATGAATTACGCATTTTCAGCATTGAAGAGAAAACCGGCATTAGACTAATCCTTTATAAAGTCTCTTGTAAGGCAAACCGTCAAAGATGCTTCTATACTTGAAAACTCTGTGATGGGTATAGTTAGTTTGATGTTATAATCCATAAGCTCGCTAAGGATTTTCCGAGGAGTGCTATAGTAAAACGCTATTTATCAGGTACTCAATTGTACGTTCTTATAGTTATTCGTCATTTTCCAAATCAAAGAACACTCTAACTCAAAACAGAGCGAAATTACTTCCATTACACGAAATTTATTATCTCCTAAAGATTATTTATATCTACAATTCCTTTCTGGGAAAGAGTAAATGTCATTTTCTCTGGAATTAATTGTTTTGCTAGACGGAAAATCTTTGCTTTACCTAAGCAATCAATGAATCATTTCCTAATAAGAGAGTTATGGGCAGATATATGTTGTTTGCGAAAACGTAACCAGGATACAATGACTTTCAAGACACCAGGAAAAAGTATGAATTAGTAGAGTCTTCACTTTCAATTTGTATCAGAAACTGTCATGGCCATGCATGAATTTCGTCAAATATAGCTGGTACTGATTTACATTTATTTATTTATTTATTTACAAATGCCAGGCGTTTATCAACTAAGCCATTAGCCTTCTAGCTTCCAATAGTTTGGAACAGAAATAAAACCGCACAATGCAGTGCATGTGTCCAAATGTTCCCAGTTCACAGGTCGTCCAGAATTACATAAAATACAGATAGGTCAGTCCCTAATTCCAATCATAAACAAATTAGCACTGAGGCAGTGTTCACTTAGAAGACGAAACATTTCAACAGTAGATGTACTAGGAAAGCTCGAGACAGTGGAAGCCAGGCACTCCTAGGCCTTATCTTCAGCATACTTAGCCATAAGTATCTTGAATATTTTACTAAATTCGAGTTTGATAATACGCTTTGCAGAATAAAAAGTCATAAATACCTCGTTCTTTGAATGATAGCAACGTTTTTCGCTAAGAAGTCCGCCCTCTCATTTCGTTTCACGATAAAGAACATAAAAGATGGTAAAAGTATGATATCATTCATAAAAACTACGATTTTTGCTCCCTGGAGCAATTGTAAAAAATATCTCCTTTACAAAAAACTTAATATTATATGGTTTGTATGATGGTTAATACATTGTATGTCTCCCATGTGATGAAATACAGTCCGTACAACACCTTGGCATGCTGAGTATCAAATTATCAAGCTGATCTTGGTGAAGATTACTCCACTCAGCAAGCAATACTCTTCCAAGTTCCGGTATACATGTAGGAGGTGCTTGACGGACTTCAACTCGTCGGCCAAGCATGCCCCACACATGCTCTATTGGATTCAAGTCAGGTGCGAATGCTGGCCATTCCATAAGGGTGACATCCTTAGATTGAAGAAATTCGTTTACGATGTTTGCTCGGTGAGGATGGGCGTTGTCATCCATAAACACAAATTCTGCGCCCATTGCACCCCTAAACAAACGTACATGTTGTTTCAGAATGATGTCCCGATAAATGTGGCCGTTCATGGTTCCGATTTGAACATGCAGATCTGTTTTGGAGTCCAGTATATTTCCACCCCAAACAAGCAATCTTGCATCAAGGTAACGGTGTCGTTCAATGATGTTGTCTTGGTGGTAACGGGTACCTGGCGTTCTCCATATGAAAGTCCGACGTGAATCAGACTGCAAGCTAAACCTGGACTCGTCGGAAAACATCACACAAGCCCACTGTGACGATGTCCACATTGCATGTTCACTACTCCAGGCTAATCTCTGCCGACAGTGAGTTGCCGTGCGCGGAACACATCTGACAGGCCTGCGAGCATATAGACCAATATTTCCGAAAAGTCTGTACACGGTTTGTCTTAAAACTGTGGTAAACGTAGCTGCAGATAGCTGACGAGACAGGTCGGATGCTGTGCTCCGTCTGTTTCCTTTCGCAGTTATTGCTAAATACCGGTCTTCATTCAGCGTTGTACTTCGAGGTCGTCCTATACTGTACAGTCTACTGTCATTTCCATCATCTTGGAATCGTTGCCAAAGCCTAGAAATGACAATTTGGGCAATTCCAGGTTCCTCGGATACTTCCATCTGAGTACGTCCACATTCCAGGAGGCCGATAATTCTACCACGTAAAAATCATCCACATGCGTCCTCTGTGTCATAACTATTCGGTTATGGCACTGAGCGGCTTATAGAACGCCAGTGAACAATTTTATTTCTTTGCCACCATTCCTTATATACCCCTCTGTTACAATCTCGTCATTGTGACGTGCTATCGGCGTCATCTGGTGTTTTCCTGTAAGTTGCATATCATTCTTGAAGATGTGTGTGATAATTCTGCAGGGGAAATTTTTACTTTAGAGTTCGGTATCCCTGTGATTCTGAATTATCCTTAATTTATGGACATGAGTGTAGTTCGAGAAGATTGGACTAACTTGCGGGACAACTTAGAAAGTATGTATAGAGCCCTATTTATTCGACTGATGCATTGTTGCTAGTTGTTAAAATGTTATGAAATAGAAGTGACAGTAAGAGACGGGAAACATTTACCAACACTATAAAAACAGGTTTCATAAAGACAAATTCCTTGTTAAATTGAAAAATTTTAAACCAAGGAAGATTTTTAATAAAAAGAATAAAACTTTCTTAATAACCAACCCTTAAACTTTCAAATTGACTATGAAGTACCACCAAAAACTTATATTTAATAAAAATTTAAGAATTTTTTCTCTCATATTTCAAATGTAATTTTTGCTAAGATGCAAATACATTTCAAAAAACTCTAAACGAAATAAAGTGAACACTTGGTTCTTAAGAATTAAAAAAAACTTGATTTCTATAATGATGCAAAATGTTAATATTTCTTTCAAATACGCCGAAGTGACAAAACTGGGATACATGTCAAATTCCAGATAGTTACACTTCTAGATTGTCGGACTTTAGAAACGCGATAGGGCATGCACTCCATAAGTTTTCTGTGACAAGGAACATCATGCGATCCCCTGATTTTTAATAATCCTAGATAGTGGATCAGTGCTTTGAATGGAACATCGCATGGTTTTCCAGATAAGTTCAATAACCTTGAGATATTGTGAACAAGGGGACGGTTTCATGTTCCTAAACTCGGATATGTGTTCATCAAATCATAATTTGATGGCTGTGGATGCTGTTGACGTTAGTTTTTTTAATTTTATACTCGATAATAAGCAGACTATAACTCTACAAATAACATTTATTAAATTTAGCAACACCTCGAACACAAAACATTTCCTTGTTGGCTGCAACAGTGGAACTCACCAAAAGATCCGGCCACATTTTTAAATCGCATTCTATTTTCTACCATTTTCGGTAACTTCCAATAAAAAAAACTTGGCGAGCAGCCAGTTCGCCAAATGGCACAGAATCGCGCTAAAAAGGACGCCAACAGATGCATATGGCATTCTCTTGTGGGAGGACTCCCAACCATTGGAATAGATATATGGCGTGAATGGCTGAAATACATCGTAAAGTATGTTACCACAGCGTTCAGAGAAGACGTAGCCGTATTAGGGGTTCTAATTCTAGTCAGCTTAACACATACCATTACTGAGGGACCACCACCCTGAAGTCGCTTGTTGACATGATGGATTCATTGATTTATGGCGTGTTCTTCACAAGCGGTTCTTTCCACCTGCCCAAATCTGTTGGAAATCAAGTTCGTCGGACCAGGTTACTCATTTCCAGTCTTCGTGTTATCAGTGGCGGTGTTTCTGCGCCCATATGAGGAGTAGAGCTGTGTGTCGTTAGGAAAGCAATGACACTTGGGTTGCGCATCTGCTGTTAAAGCCCATAACTTGCAGTGAACGATGTATTTCTCTCTGATGCCAGAAGATGAACCAGCATTCAATTGTGACGTTATATATGGCATTTGTGCACTCCTTTTTCTTGAAATCACTCTCCATTTGAAAGAAATCATAACTAAATTTTTTAAAAAGTTATATGGAAATTTATCAATGTGCACTCTAGAAATTTCCTGAAATGTAGATAACAAGTTAAAACGTAATTTATGATTTTTTAAATATTATTCTAGTCAAGGTATTTAATCCCTTTTAAATAATTTTAATGGAGATAAGTAGATTATTTTATGTTTTAGGATTTTTTAAATTGATTAATATATTACAACTCAGAAAACGGATTAATGAAAGAAATTAAGTGATAGAAAATGCCTTATTAATGTTAAGTTTTTTTTTTTCATTTTCCTTTACATTCGCAGTTACAAAGAATTCCCAATTTTTTGTTCTTTTTTTGTAGATTTTCATTGATGTGAAATCAATAATTTTCTATTTTCCTTTTTTGTCTACATTATATATTTTATAAAAGTTAAATAAGGAAAAACTGAATCAGATTTAATACATAAATGAGAACCAATAAAAATTTACAGTAGAATGCTAAAAGCCTTAAGATTTACCTTTATTAATTCCCAGTATTATGGTTTTGTATTTTAATATTAATATTTAATAAGTTACAGGGGAAAACGTAAGTCTAACTAACATAAGAAAAAGAGGAAACGGAAAAAAAAATAAATCTGTAACACATGGCAATGGAACAATACGCAGCAGTTTCTCAGGGCATCATAAAATGCTAAAATATTCATTTACTGAACGTAGAATAAATATTTTCTCTTGAATTACTTTCTTAAAGTCATTCAGAAGAATGAAATATTCCAGGAAGTCATTTCCATCGTATCTGCGTTTTGGGGACTAACAACTTTTCGATAATTTCTGTCTATTAAAACAGCATTTTGTGTTCAGAAAGTGATTTGGAAACACACGTAACTTTTGACGATTAACGATTTACCCATTAGGCTATCTTCGAAATTCGATCAAATAACATCTGCTATTAAGTAATGCTATTCATTTTATCACCGGATACCCGCTTTCTTAATCGCTATGTTTGAAACAGCTTAGGCATATATCTTCGAGTTATGTTTCAAAATTTTCATTCAAATAGACGTTTTAAAATACGTATCGGGTTGAATAATGCATAATGTTGGAATTAAATGCTAAGTTACCTCCATCGACAAAATAACGAGATTAGACAGTGCATGGTGGACTAGCTTAACATTTATAAACAGGTAAACATATTATTTGTTACATTGTTTCAGGTTAGCATTGTGTATTGCAACATTATTATTCATGCTGCAAGCGTCCGAACTTAGTTAAAATGAGTTCGGAAAAAAAAAATGTTAAAAATAATGACCAGAAATTTTTCTGTCTGAAACGAATGAACGGGAAGCAATTAATCAACCTAAACAGGTACAAAAAAAGGTCTCCCGTTTTCTACTTTTCGTAAAACATACCGTAAAACCACTTTTACAAGTTAAAAAGTATTATTTAAACTACAATTAAAATGATTTAAAAGAAATTGCGTCCATATGATAGTATGTATCAAACAGAGTAAAAATTATTATTCTCCTGAAGTCCATATTTCAAAATCTCGTTTTTTTTTCTTGACGTCAAACATTGTTCATTTAAACATGATGGAAGATTTAAGAAAATAAGCTAGTTAAAAATTTTAAACATTTAACATTTTTTATTAATAATATATTAATAATATATTAATAATATATTAAAAAATTTTAAACATTTAACATTTAACATTTTTTATTAATTCTATTAAACATTTTTTTAAATAAACTTTGATCTGTGACACTGCCTGTTAGTTCAATTGGTACAGAATAGGCAAGAATAACGCGTGCGTTGCATTATGTTTTTATTTAAAGTTCCTTTTTTAATGACATTAATTTCAGGGTAAAACATCCAATTTTTTTACATTAACAGCCATCGTGTAACTGAATGATTTTTGACCAACAAATGAAGCACATCTGTATTTCAAGAGTTCGGTTAGACTACATGGTTGATCTACGAACTAAAACAGTAGTTTAGTTTTTATATCAATTTACCCTTATATTGAATAGCGTTATTCACTTATAATAAATTTAATATTTTGTACAGGATATTTAAAATATATATATATATATATATATATATATATATATATATATATATATATATATATATATATATATATATATATATATAAATTACTGAAATATGAAAAATGAGGTTACATCACGATTTGAAACCTCTAAAAATGTGTATATACTTTAGATTAATTTTTTTAACACAAAATTTGGAAAATGTTTAAGTTTAAACCGTAAGTAAGCAATAAATTAGAGAAAAAGTTTTTGCTGCATATATCTCAGGAATGCAAAATTCTGATTAATTTCTCACAAGAGATTTTCCGAATTTCCTCTTAGCAGAAATACTGTAGTAATCAAGAGAGTTCATGATTTAAATAACTAAGTTGATAAATAGAAAGTGTTGCTGCTTATGAGAAAATGCATTTGTTCACATATACATGTGACT
Organism: Dolomedes plantarius; assembly: GCA_907164885.2. NCBI lineage: Eukaryota > Metazoa > Arthropoda > Arachnida > Araneae > Dolomedidae > Dolomedes > Dolomedes plantarius. The sequence continues at coordinate 211,485,110 of OU015492.1, read as the reverse complement.
GCAGTACAATGTTGTGCGGCTACAAGCATGTTCTTTAATGTTATTTAGTTATACTTATGCAGTATTACCCAATTATATATGTACAGTCATCAGTTTTACCCTTCATTGTTATGGAGATTTGTTGCAAAACTCTTTATTAATAGAATTAGTAGCAAGATGCATGCGTTTATGATAACTGTTTACATTTCTTGTAGGCTGAGTAACTTTTGTAAGCTCGTGCAATCAAATTAAGTAGAGTTTATATTATTCATACGGCTTGCAATAGTTGAGGACTATAATGATGTGTGCAAAATCTGTAGTTACATGATTAGATAGTTTGAAATACTAAACACACAATACTGCGACTGTGTTTTAAATAGCGTAGAGATTATGCGCTAAAGGATTTAAAAGAATAGAGATACTGCATTTTTACTGGAAAAAATAGTATTACATCACTTGATAATCCAGGGTAATTATGGGCAATCCAGCATCATAGATAACGAGGAAAAGTTTCTAAACAGTTAATTGCATGAAATTATCACTGTATATGAACATTAAGATAAATACTTCATTTCAATGATTATTATTGCAGAAATTCTTTCTTCCCATTTGAAACAACTTAGGTAACTAAAGTTACCTAAGCTACCCATTAAAATTTTATTTCCCTTTTTCTGTTTCATGGAACTATACTAAAATTATATAAAAGTTATTATAATAGTTATTAAGAGCTCATTTTATATATCGATATAATATTTTAAACAAATTTCGACATCATTTTCAATATTTTTCAGTTAAAGAGACAAAATATATTTCTTTTCTTGAACATAGTGTACTTTAGAGATACAACAGGTATTAATTCCTTGTGAGCAAAATTGATTTATTTAGTTGTATTTTTATATGATAATTAATTTTAATGAGTTTCATGATTTCCTATAGAAGTAATTTAATTTCATAACGAAGTACTATTTCCCGTTGGCATAGAAACTAACCCTGATTGCAATAATACTTCAATTTTCTTCAATTTTATTGTCACTGACTATTCAACGAAAAGCATAATCAAACAAACAAAATATTTGATATTTTACAGCAAAATCTTTTAATACGAAATAGTTACATTTTATGCAATTATTACAGCATACAAACATTAAAAAATAATTTCTGAAAATTGTTAGAAATAAAAACTTTTATTTAATGATTTTCAATGCAAATGCTCTTTTTTTATACACTGCTGAAAAAATTAGGGGAGCAAACAAAGAAGTTAAGAAAACCGTGCGAGACAGCCACGTATTGGCATAAAATGGATAGTACACGCGTATCAATACGCAATACAGAAAAAAAGACGTAACAAATTTGTAATTAAGCTTTAATTCTTTGAAAATATGGAAAAAACATGAAAAGATGATTTAGGGAACAATTTGGTGACATGTAAACGATAAAAAAAGTATTGTTTAGAAATGATGCAAAATTTTTAATATGGCATGTGGTCTCCTCGAACATCTAAGACTGCTGCACACCTGTTTTTCATGGATGCGATGATGTTATCGATAAGACTTTGGGGAATACTGTTCCACTCCTCAAGAAGTGCAATATCCAAGTCTCGGAGAGTAAAAGGAGGCCTTGGTCTCGCAGCAATGCTTCGTCCGAGCATGTCCCAAACATGCTCGATTGGATTCAGGTCAGAAGAACACTCTGACCATTCCATACGCTGTATTGTTTCAGCTTCAAGCATGTTCTCCACAAGACGAGCTGTATGCGGTCTGGCATTATCATGCTGGAAGACAAAGGAATCCCCAATGTCTGCAGCGTAAGGTATCACATGAGGTCTCAGTATATCGTCTGCATACCTTCGGGCCGTCAAAGTACCATTCCGAATGATATGCAGGTCCGTACGTCCACCTATGCTGATTCCACACCATACCATAAAACCAGCTCGTCTGTATTGTGGCCTTTCACGAACGAATGCGGGGTTATTTCGAGTGTCCCTTTCCCTCCATACCAAAACACGTCGGTGTCACACTCCAGACTGAATTGCGACTCGTCTGTAAACAGCACTTGGCTCCAATCATGTTGCTCCCAATCTCGATGTTCAGCAGCCCATCTTCTTCGGGCCGCACGGTGGCGTGAGGTCAACGGAATGCAGACCATTTGCCTACGTGCATAGAGACCTCCCTGATGAAGCCTATTACGTACTGTTTGGCTGACCCCCCTTCGTCCTGTTGCCAAGAGCAACTGTCTTTGCAGCTGAGTAGCATTGTCTGTTCTGTTTCGACGAGCTGTTAACAGTATATACTGGACATCAGTTTCTGTAGTGGCGCGTGGTCTACCTTGCCCTGGTCGACGTCTAACATTCCCTGTTTCTTGGAATAGATTCCACCGCCTTGCAACGACACCTCCGGCAACTCCAACAGCGTCCACGACATTTCGTTATGTTTGCCCGGATTCAAGTCTGCCTATAATACGCCATGCCATGGATTCCGGTAAATCACGTTGTTGAGACATTTCCAAGTCTCCTTTTCTCAAAAAGAATAACTGAGTAATCGAATTTCACATTTAAGGCAGTGAAACAGACGTTTCTGTAACATCCCGATTTCAGCCTTTATGTTTTTTTTTTTTGGTTTTTGACGTCATGAACTTTGATTTGCATATGAAATTTTCTTTTTCTGTTTCCTGCTAGGATTTAAATTATGAATGATTTATTTTATGTTACTTATCGGTGTAAGTATTTGCGTAATTTCGTTAAAACCATGTGCTCCCCTAATTGTTTTGAGCAGTGTAGTTTGGAAGAATAATTGAATGTCATTCAATATAATTTTTCATCTTCATTTCACTTTCTTCAATTCGTACTGAATATAATGATGAAGCTAACATAGTAGTTATATAAAATGTAGTATTCATACATCAAGTTATTTTTTACTCAATTTACACATTTTCGAAGGTTTCTCTGTTGTTTGTAACCAAAATATATCTATATTTCTGAACACAGTGGATTATCTAGCTACAATTGTGCTATTAATTGATTAGAATAATTTCTTCAGACATACTTGCATGTAGCAATTGATTTTAATTTCATAAGTACAACTAATTCATTAATTTTTTAACAAGTTGAATATTTTATTAATTTGGCAATGAAAAAAAACATGTTTAAATATTTTTAAGTTATTTAAAATTCCCGGATATTAAATGAATATCGCATGCCAATTCCTTTAACATATAATATTATAGATCGAAAACTAATGCTCCACATTTTCGAAATATCATTTTAAAGAAAATAAACAACATTAGAAACACAAACAGCCCTCTATGTGAGGAATTTCTTCATAGTTCAAAAAGGAAAATCATATAATGAAACTGTTTGTTTCAAACCATATAATACATATTCACTTAAAACAGTACGAAATTTAAAATATACGCCGTTCATACTTGGACGAAAGTGTAAAAAGTTTTCCCTCAGACACTGTTATTTCTTCTTCTGATCATATCGCCGTTATGAAAAGGATAAAAACATTTACACTTTTATTCTATGTTTTTTTGCCTTTCTTACTGATTTCCATCTACTTTAACATTTGTTTTCGAACCATAAGCTAAGAGGAAATGAACCAAGAAATTGTCCTATATCAGTAAAACGGCTCCAGACATGAACTAAATGTGCATTAAATGTTCCAATCCCAATGCTTAAAATCAACAAAAATTCAGGAAAAAACAATGCGAGCCAAAATTTAGGAGCAACATATAATTTTTAACATTTAAAAAAATTATATAATGTTTTAATGCATTTAATCATATGGGTTACTGAAATTGTGACAAATATCTAAACATTTATTAGGAATATTTAATTCTCTTTTTCAGATTTACCCGTACAACAAGAAATAACAACCACTCCAAACAATATTTTGATTTTGTTTTTGCATATTGTTAAAATGATATAATCCTTAAAATTGTAAAAAAATTATATAATGTTTTAATGCATTTAATAATATGGGTTACTGAAATTGTGACAAATATCTAAACATATATTGGGAATATTTCATTCTCTTTTTCAGATTTACCCGTACAACAAGAAATAACAACCACTCCAAACAATATTTTGATTTTGTTTTTGCATATTGTTAAAATCATATAATCCTTAAAATTGTAAAAAAATTATATAATGTTTTAATGCATTTAATCATATGGGTTACTGAAATTGTGACAAATATCTAAACATTTATTGGGAATATTTAATTCTCTTTTTCAGATTTACCCGTACAACAAGAAATAACAACCACTCCAAACAATATTTTGATTTTGTTTTTACATATTGTTAAAATCATATAATCCTTAAAATTGTAAAAATATTATATAATGTTTTAATGCATTTAATCATATGGGTTACTGAAATTGTGACAAATATCTAAACATATATTGGGAATATTTCATTCTCTTTTTCAGATTTACCCGTACAACAAGAAATAACAACCACTCCAAACAATATTTTGATTTTGTTTTTGCATATTGTTAAAATCATATAATCCTTAAAATTGTAAAAAAAATTATATAATGTTTTAATGCATTTAATCATATGGGTTACTGAAATTGTGACAAATATCTAAACATATATTGGGAATATTTTATTCTCTTTTTTCAGATTTACCCGTACAACAAGAAATAACAACCACTCCAAACAATATTTTGTTTTTGTTTTTGCATATTGTTAAAATCCTACAATCCTTAAAATTGTAGACCCTATAAGTGTCATAAATCATCGCACTGTTTTTAACATATTCTAGCTCCAGAAAGCCTAGAAAACAAGATTATTTTACGAGGGAAAATCCAAGCATTGTTCGTATTTTCGGTTTAGTGATCGGTCGGCTGGCTGTACTGCTTTCTGCGATTGCAGGTCGAGAGTATATGGATTTGTCGTCGGCTATGGAATGTTTCACTGTTGTCGATCAGTTGTCGATCAGTGAACATGGGTGCTCCACTTATTGTTATAATCTGCTATAATAGTATATAATACGTCACTGTTATTGTAGATTGAGAGACATTTATCTTAAAATGTAGCTCATTGTCGTTTTAAGACCATACATTTGTTTAATGAGTGACCCTATAAAATTCCTTTATAACTTATTTCTGTAACGTTTCCTACTATTTTAGTGTTCAGTATATATATATATATATATATATATATATATATATATATATATATATATATATATATATATATATATATATATTTATTTAATTATGTATTTATTTATTTATAATATAGGTAGATAGATAGAGATAGAGAGAGAGAGAGAAAAGGAAGATTAAATTCGACAGACGAGTTTGCGTTTGCATTTTCTATTGCAGTCTTCTCCATTGGATCTTGTGAAGAAAATATCTAACCTCATGTAACAATTATTTTCAAAATTTATGCCTAAAAAGTTCTTGCATATTAATGTATTTGATCTTTAGCATCAAAGAGACTTCACTTGCATAAAAAAAAAGTTTGAAATATTTTTTTTCTTATTTTAAGAATAATAATGACTTGATTATCAGGAGAATCCTTTGTAGTCGTGCATTTCCTGAAATCCTCCTGAAAAACCACCATTTGGTTTTAAAAAGCGTAGTTTTTGAGAGCTTCATGGCTATTTCTTGTGATCCTGTTTATTGATTTGACACAAACAGACAATATAAATTAAGCGAGGGAAAGACTAATAGTAGGAAATTAGTATTTCAGTTTTTAACGTGTGGCCTTTCTGGGTGATACCGAAAGGCACATAAGAGAACAATGATATCGCGAAATGAACACGTTTTCAAATAACCCTGCAAAGCACTGTCTTTACCCACAAAATGTATTCTGAAGCTATAAACGATTTTCGACAGACTTTGTCAGGCTCTGTTAACGATTTTTCCATTAAGGCTGACTGGAAATTCAATAAAACACTATCAGCTGTGAATGCCACAAACGAAAGATTTCATTACTTAATCACATGATATTTGTTTCGCTAAATGTTCGCTGTCAAACTTTTCCAATTATATCTAAATTCGGAATTGGTTAAAACTTTTACAATGTAAAATAAAATGCATGATAGTTAAAATTATTTGATAAGCATTTCAATTATATTTTTTAAGTGATTATAAGTGATTAAGTGTTATATTTTTTTTAAGTGAAACGTGATTAACATTTCAGTGACAACATTTCAGTGATTAACATTTTAGTGAAACGTGATTAACATTTTTCATCACCTCCCATAAAATAACATTGATGCTATCAGGCATACAGAAGACAACTGTACTATGCTACTATATTTCCTACTGAAACAGTGACTGAAGTATAACCTTTAGGGAGTTACAATAAATTTCTGTAAATGTATAAAGAAATAACTAACTAAAGTAAAACCTCGTTTATCCAGATTAACCGAGATCATACATAATCCGGATAATCGAAATCCAGATAATTCGGCAAATGCGAGTGATAAGCAAATCAAAATCCTTTAATAAGCAGACTTACCGTTTATTACGATAAAAAATTATGTTTTGTAACAAAATTACATAGTATTGTTTACAAGACATAAATACATAAAAACATCTTGCTATCATAGTTAAAAATTATTATCTAATGTGAAAATTCAATTTAAAAAAATCTACAAATCTGATCCGGATAAAGGGGGTATTACTGAATACAGAATTATCACCAGAAAAGCATTAATACTACAATATAATTTCGTTTTGGTTTAAATTTTTACAGTAAAAAATGTTTAACATAACATTGATACATTTTAACAAACTTTCCTGCATTTCAATTGTATCTAAAACTAGGCTTTCTTTCGCAATATATTTGTCTTGCATTTATCATGAGCAATGTTTTTTGCATTTAACATGATATAAATGGTATAATTTTTGTGATTTTTAAAGAAGTGCCTATTGGAAAGGTAGTGATAATAAGCAAATACCCCACGAATTAATAGAATTCTCACTTTGAATCAAACAATTTTTACAGTAAAAATGTTTAACATAACATTGATACATTTTAACAAACTTTGCTGCATTTCAATTGTATCTAAAACTAGGCTTTCTTTCGCAATATATTTTTCTTACATTTATCATGTGCAATGTTTTTTTTTACATTCAACATGATATAAATGGTATAATTTTTGTGATTTTTAAAGAAGTGCATATTGGTAAGGTATTGATAATAAGGAAATACCCCACGAATTAATAGAATTCTCACTTTGAATCAAACAATTTCTAAAATTATCTCTGCAGTCTCTTATACTAAGCAAATACAAAGTTAAAAAGAATTATATTCATTTGGTGAACGAGGAAAACACCAGAGGACATTTCGAACTGAAAAGCATAAATCATGATGGAAAAGTTTGTATATCCACACTGCATCCAGTAAATTCAATTTAATTCAATGCTCTCTGAAGTGTGCATTACTAGACTGTAAATATTAAAATCACATTTATATGTATGTATATATTTTATTTCCAATGGCGGGTTACAAGACTAAATCTTTGAAGTTCGGTCTAAAGGGATTAAGTAACATACAGTGATTTTTAGATATTTAAAAAAAACGCAAAAATAAAAAACACAAAATCCTCTGGACTGTATAAAACGCTTAAGTCTATCAATTTCATATACAAAATTACACTTCTTCGTAAAAAAGACTGAAGTCGAAACTATATTTTTGTGATTGGTACAAAAGGCAAAAACTTGGTATACTTAAATCACTGTTTTGACGTAAGCCCTGTATACCGGGCATCATTCAAATTTTATATATATATATATATATATATATATATATATATATATATATATATATATATATATATATATATATACATATACACAAGGTGTGCATAATTAAAGTCCCACTTTCAAAAGTGTGCAAAAAAAGAACCACTGGCCATCATGACTTTAAATTTGAACTGAATATACTGGAAGAAGGTGGAAACGATTTGGCATAATAAAAAAAAGTTCCAAAATGTATCAATAGATGGCGCTGTAACATTTTGGAACTTTTTGTTTATTATGCCAAATCGTTTCCCTTCTTCCAGTATATTCAGTTCAAATTTGAAGTCATTCTGACCAGTGGTTCTTTTTTTGCAGCCTTTTTAAAGTGGGACTTTAATTATGAACACCCTGTGTATATATATATGTTAAGAATTAATTAGAAAAAGGATAATAATTAAACAATTTACAGGGGGGTGGGCTTCGAAATAATCAAATTTCTAGCATTAAATCTGATTAATTATCTTATTTCGAAACGCGCCGTAAGAAGGGAAATTCCCGTTTTGAACGAACTTAGAGCGAGACTATTAATAGTATCGAATTTAACCACGCCCGAACCTCATCTTCGGTGTAAACGTCATAAGCATGCGCAATGATATTGGGAGCTTCTGAGACAATAGGTAAGTTAAGCAGACCGAGATTATTTTTCAATGACAGCAAACATACGTTGGGTTGGGTTTGGAGCGCTACGGTAAACTTTTGTTACACGAGCGCTAATTAGACCAACAGACGTTGGGACTGCTCCACGTTTGAGTAGGGTGAACGCTACGATGTGCACTTCTTTGGAACAATGGATGTTAATAGATGAAGAAATAAATTTGGTTAAATCGAACTAGTGTGTGTTTCCTGAATATTGGACTGCCTTCCATTGCGCCATCAGATCACGATTGACTGCAACATAAGTTTAAGAGGAGGTCCAGCTTTATTGAACTTCATAAGCCAACCACTCTCCAGGTTCATTACCGCGCTTCGCCATTTTAACAATTCCCAAGCACGCCTGCCGCGAACATCCTCTCTCAACGAGATTTTCCTCCAATCTGGCGCGAAAAACCCAATTCCCTCCGAGCGCCTGCGGTACGCGTATGTGCAGACCTCAACCTTTTGGTCATCTGGACTTTTAATATTGCTGAACTTGTAATTTTGACTTCGCAGCCAACCTTTACATTTCTAAAAATAAATCTTCTAGCCTTGAATTATTCGCTTTGCGCTCAAGTCGCCTCGAAAAGATGATTTTCCCCACAGCAAAATACGCGCGCTTTATAAATGAAATATTAGATTCTAATTATTTTAAGCCCTCTTTCCCCGTACTTCTGAACTATATTTTGACAGATCAGTTATGTTTTGGCATATATATAAACAAGAACAAACAATTAAAATTGAACTAAAACGTCCGTGAATCCAAAAGTCTCCTAGCTATCACATATCTCTCCCACACTGGAGATGGAGGTAGAGTGGGACAAGACAGCATATGGGTAAAGCCCATGTCCTCTTGTCGAATACAAACCTTGCAAAAGGGTTCTGAAACCTTATTTATACGGCAGAGATGTTTCAATAGGCAATCATGGCCTGTCACTAATCGAAACAAGGCGACTGCTTTCTGCCTTGTACATTCTGGGACTTCAGCGATTTTGCTCCACCATATAAATCTTGCATGATATGTATACGCCGATGTCTATATGAGGAGCAGACTGTAGGCAGTGAAAAGAATTGGCGCATCCGGGCATAGTTTGAAGTAAATTCTTTTATCATATTGAATTATTTATGTAAATCTATCTGCTTTAAATTATCTATATTTACATATTTTTAGTATTTTCATTAATATTTTTTACATGATAAAAAAATTGACTATGTGATATTGTTTAATAGGGTGTCAAACAGTCTTACAATAAAAACTTCATCAGTGAGAGGCTGTATTTACATTGCTTCTATTTGCTTTTACCCATCTGTGTGAATCTGAGTTTTCAAAACGACTAGATATAAAAACAAAACAACTAGGAAGACTTACACAGGGAGATGATAGGAGGGTTCATATGAAGAACGTGATACGGTCGCCAAACTGTGGCGATATAGCGCCAATGTGACATTATAAATCGAAGAACCATGTTGTGTAAATTTTAACGTGGTCTAGGATTCAGATATTTGAGCTTTTATTTAGAATACTGCTCTCTGTGGCAAACTCACGAAACACGCCAAATATTTTGCTCAAAAAACGGTTTGGCAGAAAACCGTCCCTATATCAACCTTTACACATACACTGAAGTGCCACTGAATTAGGGATAGCATAGCCTATGGAAATTGTGTAGCGCTGCGCATCATGTATGCAAGTGAGGGCGCTGCGGTGACTTCATATATAGCGCGTACTGTGGTTGTTCTGAATTAGTTGTTGGAATTGCCAGTATGGGTAAACTGCCTGATTTAGACGCCTTCGATCGCGGACAAATCGTAGGTGCGCGACGCATGTGCCATTCAATTTCCGAAATCGTCAGACAGCTAGGATTTTCAAGGTCGACAGTGTCAAGAGTATACCAAGAATATATCGATGGTGGAAAAAAAAACTGGCGATCGGACAAACTGCAAAGGACAATTAGCCTTGACAGTGCGTGGTGAGAGACGGCTCAGGCGTATTGTACCTAGCCAGCGAAGCCAAGCATTAGCTCAAATTACCACCCAGTTTAATGACGGTGCCAGTCGCACAGTCAGGAAACGGACTGTGCAACGCTTGCTTCACCGTATGGATTTCGGGAGCCGTCGACCTACGAGAGTACCATTGCTCTATACTCGCCATCGGGCTGCACATCTTGCCTGGGCAAGAGAGCACAGAGACTGGAGTGTAGAGGACTGGAAACGAAATAGCATGGAGTGATGAGTCTCGATTCCGACTACTTAACGCCGACGGGAGGCTGATAATATGGCGTCAGGCTCATGAAGCCATGGATCCTGCATGCCTGGCTGGAACTGTACAAGGGCATGGTGGCTCAATCATGGTCTGGGGTGTTTTATCGTGGCACAGTTTGGGATCTTTGGTGCGTGTACCAACCTCCCTCAATGCAATTCGGTACGTAGAGTTGCTGGGTGATGACCTCCATACGTTTATGCTGTTCTGTTATCCGCACGGTAATGGAGTTTTCCAGCAAGGCAACTGTACCTCCCACAAGTCCCGGTTGGCTACTGGCTGGTTGGATGAGCATTCCTCTGACTTCTCTGGCATGAATTGGCCACCTAGAAGCCCAGACTTAAATCCTATTGAGCATCTTTGGGATGTTTTGGAACAAGGCGTGAAAGGCCATCACACAGCACCAAAGAACCTTACTGAATTATGGACAGCTTTAGCCAATATTTGGCAAGCCATTCCCGTGGAACGTTTCCAGAAACTTGTTGAATATATGCCTCGTCGTGTGGCAGCCGTTATCAAGGCCAGTGGAGGCCCAACTCGTTACTAGGTAGGTATCCCAAATTCAGGGGCACTTCAGTGTATTTGAGCTTTTATTTAGAATACTGCTCTTTCTAGGAAACTCACGAAACACTCCAAATATTTTGCTCAAAAAACAGTTTGGCGGAAAACCGTATCATGTTCTTTATATTTATCAATACCTGATCACATATTGAACATTTCATCACATATTGAAAAAATTATATCGCATGTCCATAATTCTCATTAGTTTTTTCTTTCTATTTTAGTTTGATATAAAGAAATAACATTTATAATTTTCAGTGTTTTAATATGAAGCTCATAATTTTGAAATAATTATTTTTTATAATATTAATTTTTGTTAATCTTTACCTAGATGAAAAAGAAATACGGATTAAGGGGATGGTGCACTTTCAAATTACCAAAAATCGAGCAAAAATTTTTTTTTTGGGGGGGTGTATTAATATTTTAAAAACATGTAAATATTGTAATGAAATGCATTTAAAATGTGTAGTGAAAAGAAAAATGAAAAATTGGTGGCTTTAGAGTAGTAAGTATTAAAGGTAGATAAAAAATTATCTTTTAAATGACTTTTTCTCACAATGAGAAATTTCAGATTTGCAAGTCTTTAAAATGCTCCTCGCGTCATAATTTTTGACGAAATTTTATGAAATTTATAATAAAGATTCCTGTAATACGTCAAAATAAAGTTATGTATCCATTTTAGGATTCGGGGTCATTTAGGTTATAAAAGTTTAACTTTAGTGTAGAAAAGTACAAAAATTTCGCGAAAATTCAGAGTACAAGCATAAAAATATTTTCTAAAAATTAACTATTCAACGAAAGTACAAAAAAGTACATAACTTTGTTCAGAAAGTATTTATAAGCAATATAAATGCAAAATTAAGGGGAAAAGTTTAAAATTGAGTCGCAAGGAGCATTTTAAAGAATGGTAATGTAATTTAAATTTTTTAATTATAAAATATTTTTTTAAAGATATTTATAAAATTTTATAGGGTGTTTAATATTGTTATATTTTAATGAATATATATACAAAATTTTATATCTCTGTGGTAAAAATTTCAAAAATCGTTTTGAAAGGTCCACCATCCCCTTAACATTTAAATAAGCGGTTTTAGTCTTATAAGATTTTCAAAATAAAGTGTAAAAAATAAGATAGATATTTTTTAATTGTTGTTACGCACAGTAAATACATTCCTTATATCAACCGTTCTTTGAGTTTTAAAATATTTTGTCAAAATTTGCCTACTTCTATTTTTCTGTATTTCTGTTTTGTCTATTTGTTTTATTATCAGTTTTCCAGTTTTTTTAAAAATATTTTGGTACAACGAAAAAAAATTTCACCAGGGTCGAGTGATTTTTTTTTATTTAAAATAAAAAGTGAGTTGCTATCGAAAAAAAGTTTACGCACCACTGACCTGGATGATGAGAAATACTATATTCAACTTCAGAAGATTTCTGAATAGTTGTAGGTCTCTATTGACTTTCAATGTTCATTCAGAAAGCATTTTTACTGCACTCTTTCCATGCAGCTAAACTGCTGAATGATTCTCAGTATTCACTTGCTGCATGTTCTTTCGTTGTCGTTTGCTTATGCAGGAAAAATACGAAAAGTAAAACTTACGAAAAAAATGCTTGAAAATACGATTTTCAAAGAACAGAGAGGAAAAAAAAGAATATCTGCTAAATTGAGTCAACTATGACACTGATTTTTTTTATAACTTTTATGCTTCAGAGAGATCTCGCAAAATATTTTTATTTTCTCCCAGAAATGTAAAGATCGAGAAAGGGGATAACTGCCACCACGCGCAACAACGTTTTCAAAAGTGGAGATTGTGGAGCAACGTTTTCAAAAGGAAAATTTTATTATAGAAAGGAACGTAGTACACCTAATTATGTCAAAATATATTGTCTTTGTTCTTTTCCATTCAATGCTGGGCAATTTCAAGACATTTTTAGGGAGATAAATTCAGATGTCGTCATTTCAGAGTCCCTATTTCTAACACATAGTGTGCATGATCTGTAGAGTATAACTTCTGGTTTCGGAGCATAAATTCAAATAAGAAGACTTTATTCAAAAGCTTGCTACTCTAAGAAATTATAACAAGTAGTATTTCCGAGAAAAAAAAATCACTCAATTAAGAATATATCCATTTCGAGATATTTTATTCAGCTAGTTTATAAAGGAATTTCTCTTTTCACTTATACATTCTTTACAGTTATTTGAGCTTTTATTAAGGAAACATGTAAATTCGTTTATCATACGATCTCGAGTATAGACCATATACAGACATAACAAGATTAGAATACAGATGGTCAGAAATTGAAATAAATATCTGTAGGTCACAGGATTATAGTGGCAGAAATTAGGAGTTATACTGTACAATTTGTTACAATTTGTTTACATTTACAGTTTGTACATTATTCTACTAAGTGCTATATTTTTATACTATATATTCACATTTTTAAAAGAACTTTTAAAATTTTGAAATTGAATGGGTTATTTTAATTGTGGCCCGCTTACTCATTTATAAAAAAAAATTCTGCCACATCCAATTTATATAAAAATCTTCAATATTGTATTAAGTACAGATTTGTATTTAATTATTATTATTATTATTATTATTATTATATTTAAAAGGTTCTATTTTTATAATAATAACAATTATGAGTTATATGTTCGGTGAAGAAGTTTTTCAATATGCATTTTAAACATTTTAGATTTTTGTCGATTCTCGACTTTGTACTTACAAAAAGATAAACTTAGAAAAAGATAAAAGCTAATTGATGGTATTTTAAACAAATTTTAATTAAAAAAATCTGTGCCTTTAAGTAAGTATTTTTTGTCATGGCTTGCGTAACGAAATTTATAGCATTAATGAGCGTATCATTAAAAAAAATATTTCACTAAAGCCATTAAGAAAATAATTTTTCTATTCCGATGAAACACACATCAAAAATATTAAACGTACAGTCTTCGTATCTTGTTTGTATGCTAGCTAATTATTTTCTTCATTTACAAGGAATGTAAAAATATAATTTGAAAAATACAATTGAACTCTAATTAAAGTAAAAGAATCATGCCCAGCAAAAACTAGAAACAAAGGTCTTGGACTTTCTTTCTTTGGAGGTAACATGGGACTGTGATATTCTTTGTAGAGTTGCCTCACAATAATTTATCATTTGTTTGCGAAAAGAAATAAAATCTTTCCTAAAATCATTAATTTCTCTGCATTTTTGGATTCAAAATGTCAAGCTCCTTCGTTTGTATTCAGTTATTTTTTTCTCACTGGTAATTTGCGAAGATAAATCTTCCATGTTATTTAGTTCATCCTCACCATTTCCTTATTACCTTATTTTTAGCCCTTTCACGGCATTATTTCAATTTTTTTCACGTTACAGGTTCCTAGGAAACAAGAAAACCTACAGAAGTAAATATTTGTTCTTGAAAGAATATACTTTTTATTAGCCTAATTGCGTATTAAATCACAACAAGCTAATTAAATAAATACTTACTTGTCATTGTTTCGCTATAAGTGCATCTAGTTTTAATATATTTTTTATTGTAGTTTTTATTAAAAAAACAGAGAAAAATGAATTTATGATAATTTTCCATTTATTGGAAAATTATTGGAAAATATGCTAGATTTAAATTTTTTTTCTATGTAAGAAATGTATTTTATGACTAGTCTTATTTAAGTCGTAATCCATAAAGCAAGTTAATAAAACATTATAGAGAATAGCTACTTCTACCAAGACTTGGGTGTATATAATTTGAAGTGGCACTCTAAATGAATTTGATACAAATACACTTTATACATGAAACAATGTTTATTGAATTCGTTGCACATATAGAATTTGCTTTTACAGCAATAAGCTTACGTACTACTTGTACGGAATATATATTAGCATTCAATAAAAATACATTTTGCCATACTCACAAACCAGCAGAGAGTCAAACCAGCAGTTCTACCACGTAAACTTTAGACCCCCTAAGCACAAGCGCCGGTTAACACCTGGAGCTGCTTACCTCGTAGCTCCCTCTCGCTTATCTATCAACCTTAACAACTTTCTTCTCTTTAATCAAGCTGCATGGTATTTATACCAAGCGCGTATGCCGAAATTAGCATATCTCAAGCTGCTTCTTTAATTTATTTACTCAAAAGTTCGATTCTTGTGAATCCAATCTTATGTATACCTTACAACTTGTCAAGATAATTTTGCCATTATTAAAATTTAAATTTATTATCATAATTATTTGTAATTAACGCTATACAATGTCAATTTATTTATTTAGACTACTGTTTTCTCAATATTGGTTTCATTAATCTGATTTTTCATTCACAGATTTTTTTTTCCTTTTTTTACGTTACGGCTCCCTAGAAAACATACACAAGTAAAATTTAACTTTTGAGAGAATGTTGTTTTTATTAGCCTTATTGCGTATTAAATACCAACAAGCTAATTAAATAAATACTTTCTTGTCATTTATTTGCTATATGTACATCAAATTTTAATAAGTTTTATTTATTCTAATTGTTTTTATTCAATAAAATGGGTAAATAAATGGAAAATTATTGGAAACTATGTTGATTTTTTAAAAAATATTTTGTAGAATATGTATTTTATGTCATGTCTTATTAAATTTCTGACCATAAAGTAACCAATAAAATAGGTCAACATAATTTTATCATTATTGACTTTAAATGTATTATCCTAATTATTCGTAATTAATATCATATGATACCAATTTATTGATTTAGACAACTAATTACTCAACATTGGTTGCATTAATCTGATTTTTCTTTCATCGACATCATTATTTTCCCTTCTTTACGTTATAGGTTCCTAGAATAAACATACACAAGTAAATATTCATTTTTGAAAGAATATAGTTTTTATTAGCCTCATTGAGTGTTAAATCACAACAAGTTAATTGCATAAATTCTTTCTTGTCATTGTTTCGCTATTTACATGTCTAATTTTAATATATATATATATATATATATATATATATATATATATATATATATATATATATATATATATATTTAATGTAGTTTTTTTTTTTTTTTAAGCTGGAAATAAGTGGAAAATTACTGAAAACTATGGTAGGATTTTAAAATTTTTATGTTGGAAATGTATTTTATGATAAGTCATATTTAATATTTTACCCAAAAGGCAAGCAATAAAATAGGTCAACAGAATTTTCCGAGTATTTAAAAGTATTCCCTTGATTATTTATAACTAATGCTTCAAGTTATTGTTGAACAACAAAGCAATTTATAGGGTTAGAAAATTATTTTCTCAACATCGGTTTCGTTAATTTGATAGTTATTAGAATCTTAAATTTTCTCTTGAAATTTATTAGAAGGATGTGGTGTTGCAATCTAACAGCATACCCAGTATCAATATCCTAATTAGTATATATGTTTAGTTTACCAAATTCCTCACTTTCTTTTGTCAACGTTCTGTATGTGACTTGGGAAATAATTGTCTTAGAAGTTAGAACGGTTTTCCGGGGATCCTAATTGATATACTCTGCATAATATCTATGTACAGAGAATACAAGTTTGAAGCTTAAAAGAATGAGATTTTATTCAGTGCAGTTCTCCACGATTTGGTAGTTTCCTCAATAGTCATGTAAGGTTTCAGTCTGTACGGTTCCAGCAATCGGAGTAGTTATTCTTGCAATCTTCATGAAATAAAAAGAGATACCCATTTCATTTAAACTTTCTTTTTGCGATAAAAACTTTGAAATTAATTTCGAGTTATCAATTTTGCAACAGGTATGACAGCAAAAACGGAAGTATGGCAGGTTAACCCTTAGCTTACGGGATCCATTTTCCCTATTCCCTCGTTAGAACGAAAGATTTCATACCCCCTTTGTAAGAATGGCCATTAAGGGGTTTAATTATATATATATATATATATATATATATATATATATATATATATATATATATTTATTTATTTATTTATTTATTTATTTATTTATTTATTTATTCTTGGGATACATGCTATCCCACCCCGTAAGGAAAAGGTTAAAATATGTTAAGACTTTCAGAATTTTATTTTTACTTAAATAAATAGAAACATAAAAGAAGATTTCTCTTATGAACAATTTAGATATATCATTTCCCTTTTTCTACTGTTTTTAAAATCATTTAGAGTTGTTTAATCATTTAGAGCAGTACAGACAGAAATAGGAATTTGTACAAAGAAGTAAAAAATAGTTACATACACTTATATTCTTTAACTTGGGTTACATGCGTTTACAATCAGGGC
The DNA here is from genome assembly GCA_907164885.2 of Dolomedes plantarius. Classification (NCBI taxonomy): domain Eukaryota; kingdom Metazoa; phylum Arthropoda; class Arachnida; order Araneae; family Dolomedidae; genus Dolomedes; species Dolomedes plantarius. The sequence goes on along the minus strand of OU015492.1, from coordinate 211,467,655 downwards.
TATCGGCAGCAATACTAATACCTTAAAATAATGTTATAGATGCAACGCTTACTCAGACAATGAATTTGGATTTCTAGAGCAGCTTTGTTAATAGATTATCAATCTAGCCTTTATAAACTAGCAAGTTATTGGAATCATTTATAAGCAAATCCATGTGTACTGTTGATTAGCAGGTAGTTTGTATCCTCATTGTGAAATTGCATGCAGCCTTTATTCTGTGTAAGGAAGTTCACGAGAGAGTAAATTGTGGCAATGAAATGTAAACAGTTCGGTTTCAGAATAAATATATTGTATTACGGTCGTTAAAGATATCCTCATTATAAAAAATAGCTTGTGCATTATTATGTTCTTAATCAAATAACGTGTTATAAATTTAATTAATCAAGTCAAACTATTGGCTTCTTCCTGTGTGCTAAAATTCCAATGATAAAATCCCGAAAGTCAAATTTCCATAGTAATTTTCACTGTACACCCAGCCAAACGCTTTCATTCCTATAAAAATTAACTCTTAAATGTAACTTAAATAACATGCAGACGCTCTGTTACATTTACATTTAGATAGTGAACTAAATGCCGTTTTATCTATAGCTTTTCATACTTGATATATTCTTTCTCAATACTAAACAAAATTTTGTCTGTATTTGCAGATCAAAATAGAATATTGCATATCTCAAAACCTTGATTTGAAACGTATATAATGCACTTCGGTTCGAATGTACGTATTCAATAAACAACACCAAACTCATATATTTAGTGTTGCTAGCATGCAAATATTAAAAAAAAAAAATTAAAGTGATAAGTAAAACACGAAAATTTTAGTTTCATCTATGGGTTGCAATCAGACATTATATATCGAACATACGAAATAACTCCCTTAATTTTACAGAAATCTGAAATTTATAATCTAACCTAAAATGATTTTTTGTTAAAATATAATTGTATGATAAGTAATTTAATTTACAGAAATTTTTAACAAACTGACTGCGATATTCCTAACTTAAAAGTAATATTTCAGTTATAATATTTCAGTTAACAAATTTAATACGAGGGCCATTCTAAAAGTAAAGAACGTTTTGATCTGACGAGCCGCGTAATTCTACTACCCGCGCTGCCGTGAAATTTACTTACCAAATCATTCCCGCCAATTTGACACTAACAGCGGCCATTTACTGTTTATTTTTTCGATTTTAAAATGTGTGACAGAATTAAGGATCCAGCCAAGTGTGACGTTCATAGCGTAATACGCTTCCTGAATGCAAAAACACGTTCGCCCTATTGAAATTTACAGACAGATAACTGAAGTGTATGGAAAATGTTATGAATGAAGCTTCAGTTCGAAAATGGTGCATTATATTTAAATGCCGCAGCCTACTACCAGACCCTTTACCGACTACGCCGTGCCATTCAAAAGAAACGGCGTGGATTGTTGTCCAGCGGCATTGTGCTTCTTCGCTCGTCCGCATGCTGCTGCGTTGACGAAGGAATTTGCTTCAGCATTTTAACTGGGAAGTTTTTGAACATCCCAACTTATAGCCCGGACTTGGCCACTAGTGAGTACTTTCTTTTTTTTATCAAATTGAAGGATTTTTTGGGGCGGAAACCACTATGGAAATGATGGCGAACTGAAAGAGGAAGTTAGTGACTGGTTCAAAAACTTGGCGGCATGTGAGTATGCAGAAGGCATAGGAAAGCTGGTACAGCGCTTTGACAAATGGTTCAATTTGAACAGCGACTACGTAGAAAAATAGGTAAGATATCAAAATGTGTCGTACAATAAGTTTTCTTTCATTACCTTGCCTAAAAATGACTAGAGAAACAAACGTTCTTTACCTTTAGAATGAACCTCGTAGTTCAGTTTCAACAACTTAATTTGAAAATTGTAGGGTTTTAAAAAATAACAAAGGGAACAGTGAAACAATGGCTGTTTGTAAACAAACAGACTAAAACTGTAGTTTACTGATACATATTCACCAAATATGATTTCGAAGTACCCACGTGTTCAGTGCTTATATGAGTAAAATGATAACTGAAAATAAGTTGTTTTACAATGTTATAAAGCGTTAAATCGCAAGTACCATTAGAGTCAGTATTTTAACTATGATTGTTCTTGGAAATGAACAAAAAAGGCATAATTGAACTATTTATTAGAATAAATAATAATCCCCAGTCACAAGATAAACCTTCTCAAATGTTAGAAAAACTTTAAACATGTCAGGGATTGAAAATATATCAATCAGATTATATAACAACGAGAAAATATTCGCACCAAATTTTAAGAATCCATGGTCATTATCTCGTTGTGAGAGAATTCTAAAATTTCGCAGACTCGAATAGAAGGGACTGAACTTTTTTTTAAAGATTAAAGTTGAGCCCCTCTACTTATATCAATAGAATATTTCAGTCAAAGTTTTCATTAATTAATATATATATATATATATATATATATATATATATATATATATATATATATATATATATATATATATATATATATATATATATATATAGAGAGAGAGAGAGAGAGAGAGAGAGAGCAATCAAAAGTTTCGTCAAAAATGATGTGAAAAATTAACTAATCAATAAATGTAGAACTCAACTGCTGTAAAAATGAAAAATAATTCAATAAATTGCTTTTGCTCGTAACATCTCGATATTTCGATATTTTAAAAATTATTAAAAAAATATTTGTTCTTCTGTTAATCAACAGTTTAATCATACGGCAAACATTTTGTAAAAACTATAGAATTAACGTCAAAATTATTAGCCCCACTTTTGAAGTAAAAACAAATACTTACATATATATATATATATATATATATGTTGTAAGCATAAATTTTGAGTATATGAGATATGGGTGAACTCTTCTCTATGGAAATTTAATCTTACCAACTCATTGCTTTATTTGTTTGGAGAATGTTATGTAATTTTATTCAATGTACTAATTTTGCAGTCTAATTTTTCACAGTTATAATTCAGTATCATCAGTTATTTTATCAGCATAGTCACATTATATGCAATCAATTGCAATTTATCTTAATGAACCATATCATTTTAGATTACATCTACCTTAATATTTGTAAAGATTAACAAGTTCGACAAGGTGTCTCTATACATAATGGAATTAGATCATATCTGAAAAAAATATTGCGAGATGCACAAATAGGGAAATATACAGGCTTAAATTTACAAACTTTATTCCTGTTGGTTGTGTGTGTAGTCTGCCGTTTATACATCAAGCGTGAATTAAAATTAGGGAAATGCATCTGAATATTTCTAGTTCCACACTAATGTAGAAATAATATATCTAAATAAAATTAAGGGCTGTATTTTCCCAATTAAAATTTTACGCAATATGATTAATTTTACTGAAAGGAAGGATTATTTTAATAAAACTTGTCTTTAAATAATATTCAGCCATTCTATGTATTTCCCAGCATAATATCTGATTCATTTGTGAGAACTGTTGTAATAATTGGCGATAAAGAAACAAGATATAATTGATATGGGATTTTCTCTCAAATTTGTAATTTTTATTATTGTTGGCTGGTTTAATTGGAAAGTCACTTATTTGTCTGAGAACTCCAGAAAACATTTATTGTCAATAGGGAATGGAGCATCTATATTTCTATTGCCAGATAGAAAAAATTAAATTAATTTAACTACATTAAATAAAGGATATTTTATTTCCAGTTAAAATTATTTCGGAATGATTAAATTTAATAAAGATAAAGATAAATTTAATCCGATATGTTGTTAACTGCCATTCTAGCTATATCTCTACAAAATATCTGATAATTTTATTAACGAAATAGTGAGCTGCACAAATTGGAAATATGGAAACAAAGGATTACAGATATTGTAATTTTTCTTAAATTTTCAATATCTATAGTTATTATATGTCAAAATATCTTATAATATACATTTTAAAATAGTATTATGCATATATAATTATATTTTATAAAGTTAAAATTTATTAATATTTTTGACATATACACTCATATATAAATTTTAATTGAATATCGAACCTGCATTGTAATGTGAAAATTTTACAGAAATTTGAGACTTTCTTGAACACATATGAGATTGTTATGGGAAAATCCTTAAAAAATACTCGTGAAATCAAAAATGGATGAGAATATTCAATCTCAACTAGGAATTTGTTTAAAAATTATGAATTTTTATCATAAAATGCATGAACATATATGAGGGAATAGTAATGCTTTATTTTGTTATGAAAATAGTTATATCCTCTGGTGGCCGGACAGTTTAGTCTAGTCGAGGTTTTTTTCTGAAGATTTGTGATTTTTGTACTATCTAATAACCGCTCCTCCTATAGTCTCTGTCTGAACTGTCACCATTAAAATGCATTTAGGATTACTTTTCGTGGCAGCGAATGTCTAAAAACCGCCATTTCTGTTTCATAAAAAGAAATAAAATATAAAATAAGTGAGCGATGCAGAGATTTGCTGAAGTCTTGCTGTTATTTTTTTTTTTTTTTTTTTTTTTTATCCAATGCGGAGGCACTTGTATTTCAAACATTGGCCCTTACTACGCCGCAGTTTTACTGTCCATTTTATTGTGGGGGCACCATATAGGCGGACAGCATTACCCCCTATGAAGGGACGACACGAACGGAGGCATTTTTCGTGGCGCAACGCTGGGACTCGATCTGAGCACCCTCAGCACCGAAAACCAGCGCGCTGTACCACTGGGCCGCCACAAGCCCGTCTTGCTGTTATATTTTTATAAACTTTGATTGCAAACAAAACGGAATTTCAGTTTAAGTAATTGAATTTTTTCAAAAGCTAAAAATGTTTTCTACTCTTCAAAATGTTTACATACTTAGGGAAAATAAAAATTAATGCGTCTTTGAAAATATTTCAATATGACAAACAACTTCAGTATTATTATTTTTTAAATTGTAGCCAGCTGAATTTATTTTTAACGACACTATATCTTACACAGCTCCAATTTAGGGTTTATACTGCCATTAAAAATGAATTATAGCTGGTTAAGAATTACTCCCATCATTTTATCATCTAGGGCAAAGAACCTCAACACTGAACTGCCGTGATATGTTGATCAATCTTACATTCTCCTCGCAGGAACGAGAAATCGAGAGACCGAATATCTCGGTTTAATAAACTCAGTTTTCTATTGGACAAATATCAAAAGATCCAATTGCTAGCATGATGCACTTTTTCATGTTTTTTTTTTGTTTTTTTCCTCTCATCAAAATAAACTGCAGCTGAAAAAAGAATTAAGTCCCCAATCTTCTGCCACCCAGGTCATTATTCTAACATCTGAGGTACCATGCAATGAGACAGACCAAATGTACAGTTTAATGATTACAGATACCCACAGCTTAATGCATTGAGGATAGATAATTTGTAGTTTTTTATATAAAATTAAACGATAAATAAAGGTCTGTTTGTTTAAATTAAAAGTGCTATAAACAAAAAAAAAATTTCCTACCCATCTTTTTACTTAGATTTTTGAAAAAAACTGAAATATGTTTTGGTGGTAATTTCACACTGTACTCTTATTTTTATATTATATATATGTATATATATATATATATATATATATATATATATATATATATATATATAAATAAGATGAAAGAGAAAACCAGTTATAGCTCTAAAGCTACTTGCAGCCAGGAACAAACAGCATGTAAAGAAAAGTATGAATAAGGTTTTTGACAGCATTTCTTCATCAGCGGTGTCAATACTGTCTAAAAACCAATGGATTGTTTTATATATATATATATGTTGTAAACAGAAATTTAGCATTCAAGAAAATCAAATATTCACTAGTTTACAGAAGAAAAGATTGAACTTAAGTATTTATTTCGAATGGGTTAACACTGAACATTAAACTTTTATTTTTAAATTGCATGGTCCATGAACTAGCTTTTAAATTGGGATTGAATTTGCCGAGTAGTTAGGGAGTTGTAATACGGTACTCAGGGAACTCGGTTCGTGTCAAGACAAGCACCTTTTTACCATGCTTTTATTAACTTGCTTTCTTGTTTATGTGTTTGTGTGTTTGTCAAGTACTAATTTCGCAATCGATTTTTAACAAACTCCCCGACTAGATAGACATTTCATACTTTTAGAATAGCTCTGAACACAATACAATGCATTTTTTAAATACTTTTAGCAATCTTTAAGCATAATTAAATTAATTATCCGTTACTTTCAGTTAATTTTGTTTTGTAGACTGGTGCAGACATCTATTGGCCGGAACGGGAAAGAAAAGTTATGTGTAAGTTAACTTCCAATTAACTTCATTTTATTTCAAGTTGATGGGATAATTCATCAAACAAATTTTTAAAAAAATATTTATTAATACATAGAATTGTCAAGTTTATATGATTTAACAGAAAATTAAAAAACATGGTATATAAAAAGTTTTTTTTATCTTGTAATTATTATTCTCTCCTATTAGCGTTGAGTAAGTGGCATGTTAAATCTGTAGGCCGGAAACTCCCTCCAGGAGGTTTTAAGGGTGGAAGAAGGGTACCCCCCCCCCTCCCTTGATGTCACCCTTGTGAGTGACCTGTATAAATTATTGCGGTACCAGACTAAGTCACATCTCACCCTCTTACAATCACGTGTGGACCAGGTTGGATTATATCCGCCCAGGGGGCTTCAGGAAAAAAAACTTTTAAACTTAATATCTCTTTTTGATTTCACATTTTTTTTATAAGTCCTTAAATGTCTATAAAGAAAGTGTATTTTAATGAACATATTAAAAGTTTTTTAGCATAATGTTAAAAAAGTATTCTAAAGTATTTTGGAACTACAACATTTAATTTTTTTTATAAGTTATTAAGCCAATAGAGATGCATTTAAAATGTGCGCGTGGTTTCTATCTTTCATGTTTCAAATAGTTGTGTAACTTAAATGCTTCTGTTGAAATGAATTCCTTTCAATAACATTGAGATATCCATCTTTTGACATTAGATGAATCTAAAAGGCGTGTTACATATTCAAAATACAATCATTTACGCATCAACCTCCACAATGGTTTTCGAGTTCATGAAATATGCAGAAGGGTCTGAATCGATTCCATATCCAATAGACAATGTCAGTGCCACAATAGTGGGAGTTTGTTTTGTGAGAGACATTGGTGAAGCTTTTAAAAACATGCTATTTCTTAAACTTTTGATAATTCGTTCAAAATTTGCACTTCGAGAACGTAAAAATTATAAAGCTTTTACAAGTTACAATTGGTTATTTCACCTCTTTAAAAGACGTATAACAAAATAAATATGATCTTAACTACGTAAACTAACATGTTAGTATGTGCACCTCTCGTAATTATGTGCAATTCAATTTAGTAAACAAGTAACCGCCATTCCTCTCTGCATACGGTAAAAATAATAAAAAATTAATCAGAAGTGAAACCATTAAACTTTCTTAACCAAATTTCATAAATCAGCGTTTTCCCCTTTTACTTATTTTCGTTCGAATCTTTGAAAGATAAAAGATTCGTTTTTGAATTAGAGTTACTTTATGTGCGTTCTATTTTTCGATCATAAAATATAAGATTAGTTTGCCAAAACTTGCTAGTAAATGCACATTTTAAAGTCTGCATAAAAGAAAAACAATGATGAATGTGGTACAAGTAATTCTAAGCAATATTTTTAATAAGCAAATTTAAGGTGAATATTTCATTTTCATTAGAAGTTCTACCCATCTCTAAGATATACGGTTTTGGGTCTTAAGTATATAATAAATGTCTAAATAAAATCTTAAACATTCTATGATTTTAAAAGTTTATTATTTGAATATTTTACAGTTAAGACATACCTATGTTGATTCTAGATAGAATGACAAAATTAGTAGTTCTAGTAATTATCAGCATGTTACAAGTGCAATCTTAGATATTTCTGTACTCGCTAATTGTTTAATAATTCTTAATAGACGTATATATCATTCAATGTGTAGAAGAATCAAAACAAATCTAAAGATTCTTATAAAAAAGATCAACATTAATAAATAAAGGTTCATATATTTTTTCTTGCCGTCTATGTAATCAGAGTTTGTACATGTAGCTGTGCATATTGATACCAACTGATATTGAATTACAGCAATGTCGTCCTCATGTGATATGACATTCATTAGTAACTACTCCTGACGAAATGTAACTTTGACACCTCTTTCGTCCAAGCAGTCACTTGCTGTGCTGAAACTAGATTTCAACAACTTTTAAACCTACAGCTAAGTTCACCACACTAGTTAGACCTGATTTATAATTCGTTTAGTGCGTAAATGCTCCCAACCGTGTCGTAACTAAATGCTTCGGGTATACTAAATGGATGGTTTGTTTTTTTTTATAAATTTTAACTCTAATACTTTTTTAAATGTCTAGATTTAGCCGGGGTATTGTTTTAATATTTCATACATATATTTCACAATCATTTAAACCCCTCCTTTCTACCAGGGTCTAAATGATTACCTTTAGATGTGCTATAAACTCGTTTTAAATTCTATGGAATCTTAAAATAAACGGAACACCAGTACCATCTCATAGAAAGTTTCACTAGAGAGGTAGTCTCCCATTTCCGGCACGTAGATTTTGGATCAATGAAGTCTGGGTGAACGGCTTTAAGCTGTTCACTGAGACACTGTCCCTAACAGAAACATAGGAGTAGCGTTTGTCATCCAGGGAGAAAGATTGGTCACCGCTTAATCTGCTGCTCACATTCAGCATTAATAAGTACTAATTACTGGAGGCAAGCCTCGTATCCTGTAGAATTTCTGCCGCTGTGTCTTAGTAGTGTTTGCTGAAATGCACCCAATGAATTGGAAGTGCGAATACCAAGAAAAACTTCGAATACAACGGTTGAAATTATACAACCTAAACATTTTCCTTTATAATCGAGGGAGGGACTGTGATCACAACGTAGATTGAAATACGACAACATCATTAGTAAGTAATATCGCCGTCGTTCACACCCGAAGGTTATACGGCCCTTCAATAATAAAACTAATCATCCCGACGGCAATCCAATCCAGCCCAGCCGGGTCCCGAAGTTTTTCTTTTTGCAATTCGTTTATGTGCCTTTTTTTTAATCTGAGGGGCTATCCACCTTCCCATTGTAGGGGGAAATGTATATTCATAAGTTCCTGCATAATAATCTTGATGTACTTTCTACAATAATAATCCGTAAATAATTTACTAGGGGCCCAATCTTGAAAGCCCAAAGGTAGGTTTTTTCGTGCTTCAGCCCATTTGCTTCAATTGTATATACAGTGCTTTATAGTTTGTATGTTGCCGCACTCATAAAGATCTGTTTTAGCAAAAAATCTGTTTTGATAGATTCCTATACAGCCATGTTCAGTTATTGCTTGATTAGCAAGGAAATCTGCCGTCAGTCTTTTCGTAGAAACTCTAGGGAATACCCCAAATACTTTCCTTCCTACACTGCTTCTCTCCCAATTTTCTTGCCATATATTTATGTAATAATTCTTAATTTTATTCTTAAAAAATCACAATCTGCATAGTTTAGACAGTTATACAGCATGTCCTGTGAGGACTTATAAATTGACATTTTTAATGCATGAAGAATTGCAATGCATTTTATCTGCGTGAAAATGAGCAGATTACAACATCACGCATGTGGTACACCCTGCAATAATCATTGCTGAACCATTTTAAAATTTTCTCTCGGCCTTTGGATGATACATTTATAATAGCATTCAAAATTCGATCCTTTAATAATATTAGCTCAGGCTTCTGGCGGCCCAGTGGTACAGCGCGCTGGTTTTCGGAGCTGAGGGTGCTCGGATCGAATCCTGGCGTCGCGCCACGAAAAATGCCTTCGTTCGTGTCGTCCCTTCATAGAGGGTAATGATGTCCGCCTATATGGTGCTCCCACAGTAAAATGGGCAGTAAAATTGCGGCGTAGTATAGGCGAATGCTTGACGACAAGTGCCTCCGCATTGGAGAAAAAGTAATATCAGCTCACAAGAAATTTTTCACGCTCTTTTAATGTTCTAAATAGGTGATAAACTAAATAGTTCTAACTTCTAAACAATGACAAGAAAAAGACCTTCACTAACAGCGATTATGTCTTAAAGTGCGTTAAATTTCTTTACTTTTAAAGTGGCTCCATGTCATATAAGCGGAATATTTGTCTAGGCCCATATTGCATAAAAAAGCTAAGAAATCTTATAACGTAAAAACACATACTGAAACTATATATTTTAATTAAAAATTTTCATTTAGAGGACAATATTCAGAAATATAAGCCAATTTTTTTTCTTTCAAAAATGATTTTATCACACTTAAAGAGATTAAAAATAGTATAAATAAAATTTCATAAACCTTTAAATCTTAACCAAAACATAAAAGTTAAAAAAAAACAGGTCGATGCAATAATTAATTAAAAGAACACAAAATCTCCGTAAACAAAGTCTTCGTAAAACTTTGAAATTTAATTATTTTAACTAAATTTCAAATTATTCAAGTTTTTTTTTCAATAATCGCATGCTTTTACACTTAAGGCACATGGTATCAAAAAAAAAATCAGTATAAAATTTGTGTGCAGAAAATTAATATTATCTCTCCCGGATCACTCGACAAAGGTTTCTAGAAAGGGAAATAAGAATTTCAGGAAATGTCCTCTGGAGATTCCGGTGACTCCGGAGATTTCAAACTCCGAAACTCAGAAAATTTCCGGAAATTCCCATGACTAGCACTTTCTTCCAGCTCTTAAGAATGTAAGAAAACAACAGTCGTTAATCGTCGGTAAGTAATAATATAATACCCTTTTCAAGATGGTGTTATAATGAACAGTTATGCCCTGCGAATTCTTGTCTATATATATATAAAACAGTTACGTAACTGAATGACTCACTTACTGACTGATTGACTGACTGACATACAACGCACAGACCAAAATGCTGGAAGTAAAGGGCTGAAATTCTGCATGACGATTCTTCTTATAGTGTAGGGGTGCACTAAGAAAGATTTTTGAAAAATTCGTCTTAGATTTTTTTAAATTAAATTTTAAGCTGTTTTTGTAACTTATTTTAAGTTTGCATTTAAAATAATAATTTGAGGTTTATAAAATTTATATCACGAGAAATATCGTAAAAATTCCTTCAAAATGAAATTTTTTTTGAATCTTTACCTCCATTTTCTGATTTTTTGGAAATTTGTAAAGATTGATTTTTAGGATTTAATTTATTAAATGCCGATCACGTGATTTCTTTTTCTGGTACTTTAAATAAATTTATCGTCACGTGTATAACAACTGATTAGACACATTTTTATTTCCTTGCTAATGCAGCAGACGATTGGACATTATCCAAAAAAATATTAAAATACAGTAAAACATATGATCCTCAAACTGTACTATTTCTTTAATATTCAGATTTCTTTAATATATTAGATTCAAATTGAATATTTTTTTCTACATTATTTTGTCTATAAAAATTTCCCTTACGACTTTTTATAAATATATTTCATTTTTTTTACATAAATTATATACATTGATCGTCGTACTATATATATATATATATATATATATATATATATATATATATATATATATATACTTATTTTTGCATTAATTGCATACATTGACCTTTGAGTTTAATTTGAATGTACTCCGTAGCGAAGTACGGATTTTCAACTAGTTCGTTTGGACTACTAATTCGTTTGGACAAAGAGCTTAAATACTCAGCTGATTTTTTTTAATCAAGAATGTACTAATAGTAATTGTGCATGGTGGAGAGCATCATTCTAAAAGATTTGAACACACTCCCCAGAATGTACCATGACGTCATCCTTCTTTATCGCTTAATTCCTCTCCCGTTTTGTAAGTGCCTTAATTAATGGTTTGAATACAACTACTTTTAAATTTGCTTTCAGCATTTCAAAATATAATTTCGTAAGCTAAATTTTAGCAAATATGACTACAAAAATATGTCAGGTAGTCTCTTGTAACGAAACTACCGCGGTTGTTAGCGTAGGATTACTTATCGTTGCTTACTTCTTTTGTATGTGTATATGTATGTATGTGTTACGTATATATGAATCTATATATATGTACGTATGAATATATATACACATATGTCAAAATTTTAACGCATTTTGGTACTTTTTTGTTTAACTGTCTACTGCTTGTCGAAGCGATACAGACTGGGCTTGGTACGGTGCCGAAATTATAACCCGCTAGGACGGATGGACGAACTGTTTTATCGTCTGAAATTTTTGCTTTCCTGAGGACCATTTTGGAGAGGAGCCTAATCCTACGTAAAAAATATAAAATATGATCCTTAATTGTTAGTAATCAACCAATGATCCCACATTAGTATCCGATCAGGATAATAGAACCGTAAAAAGAATTATTACGATCTACAGTCATTTGCAGTGTTATAAACGTAAGTATGAAATATTAGATTTTCAGTTTAAAAAAATTCAAACTGAAGTATAGAAAAAATCCAATATAATTGACCTTTAAATTTTAGCAAGTTCTTATTAACGGTCTCTTTTAGCATGCATGAACACAAACAACTAAAATGGCGACATGTTGCCATGGGTGGTTCCCAGTTAAAGTGTACATATATATGCACTCATTAAATCCAGAAAAAAATGTAAAGTAAATCGGAGCCTTCTCATTTTTGGTAAGATAAATTGAAACTGTAAATTTTAAGTTTTAAAAGAAGGCAAATAGACACTTATAAGATTTAAAAATTATTATAAAAGACAAACAAACTACATAATTGCCAACGGAAGAAAATAAGGTTAAATATAAAGGCACTAATAATAAATAATGGCAAATCCTAATGCATTGAGGCAGACGGAATTTGTAAATCTTTGTATATTTAGAGAAAAAACACTCTTGTTTCACATCTTGCAATAAAATAGAATTAAATTTTAACCTATTTACTTTTCTTTTGCTCTACCTACTTTAATCATAATTAGAGTAAAAAAATTGTCCTTTCAGTATATGAAGGATTGAATAAATAAGAATCCCCTAGCAAACGCGATATTATTCAGTAGGAGACCCAGATTCTATTCCAAATAGAGGTGATGATCAGTGTAAGATGTTTAAAGAATATTATGTAAACATTACTTATTGTTATACCTCAGCCTATTTATATGATGTTTACACATTAAGACAGTCATTTACCAAAACGTGTAAACAAGCAAGGTCTGGAATTGGCTAATATTACGCACATCAAATATTCCTATTAAATACGTGATGTGATAAAGCGCTTCTGTAATGATTCAGAAAACTTATAAATAAAAAATTCAACTTTGAAAAGGACGAAAACAAAATATTTTTTGGGATTTTTGTATTTAATTTGTTCTTTAGCATTACACGAAAAATAAAAAAATATCCCTCCCTGATTCGAGGAATAACTTCAAAATAACTTAACTTAAAAAAACCTGAAAAATGTGTTTATTTATTTTTTTTTAAATATTTTTTATTTTTTTATTTTTTGTTGTTGTTGGAAGTACACTAAAAATAAATAATTTTTGTGTACTTTCATCGTTTGACAATCGTTCATAAATAATCTTCCGGTAGCAATCTCATCAGATAGTCTTGTTAAAGTGGCACGGTTTGTAGATGATTTGGTTTTATAGAGAACAGTCTCGAAAAAGTATAGGGGAATATTAAATGACATATTGAATCTGCCCCTAAGGTGTTTGGATACTTGGAGTCAAGATAATGGTATGGCGGGAAACAAAGACAAAACTACTTGCCAATTTTTCACATTAAAACGACAGTTGTTTAATGCTAGACTGAAATTTCAAGGTAACACTCTACGGCTTTCTGAGTCTACCAAATATCTCGGTTGTGTATTTGCCAACCGAATGAACTAGCGAGAACATGTAATATCCCTTAAAAAGATAGCTAAAAGACATATCCCAAGTCTGGAGAGATTTCCTGTTTCAAAATTGTACTGCAGTAGTAAAACGCTCAACCTGACTTATAGAAGTTTCATTAAACCTGTTTCGAATTATTGCAAAGAAATTTTGGTTACCGCATGAGGTAAAATCCTTAAACCTTTGGAAAACTTTCAAAACCAAGTATTGCACATTGTTGTTGTTGTTGTGGCTTATGCCCCTTGACCGACAATATATCAGATCAAGTCCCGAAGGCTATGGGCGATGAAGGTACGGCTCCTGTTTTGAATTAGCTCCTCAAGGGTCGGAGTCCGAATTGGCTAAAGGCCCGGTCTCGTAATTTTGAACCGAGTCAAGTGACCAGACCGGAACACTTGACCCCGTACCTCCAGAGATAAATTTGAGAACTTGGAGGATATTGTAGCCACGCCCTATTTTACTTGCCCCGGCCACCATTAGTGAACACGGCGGTAGATTTGCAGCGACGAGCATCGAACCGGGGACGTTCAGATCACTGGCCCGTTGCTCTTACCAACTGGGCTACCGCGCCCTCATTGCACATTGTAAGAGGAGCTATTAAAGCAACTCCTATAATTGCCATGTATCGCCTTCCGGAACACCAGCCAAAGGTATAGACGATCCCGGAAAATGTTCTTATCCTATACCAAATTTATTTAGACTTCCAAACGATGAATTTTTGGAGAACTGATGATGGCAATACACCCAGAAATCTAAAAACACAGAAAGTTTTCATACAGTCTGTAAGAGGTATTAATAATATATGACATACTGATTGTAACATTGTCGTTTTATTGACCCTAGCCTTTCCCCATTAGACACTCTGAATATTGACATTAATTTAAATCTGGAGCTTCCTGTGAACAAATAAGAATTGAGTCAAGAACAAATCCCAGCCATTGCTCTTGAAAACTTTGCTACTCGTTTCGCATCAGACGATAGGTTATACGTCTAAACCGAGGGTTCCCTTTTTAATAGACATCAGGGTTCTGGAGCTGAAGTTCACTGTGAATTATTCATCTTTTATTTGCCCGTAGGACTCTATACTACTCTTCTACAACACTTTGACCTTCGCCTCTCGTCTTTTAAGAAGGCTGTTATTGTGTCTGACTCTGGATCAGCTTTGCAAGCCTTATTAAACAATAGATACCACAACTGCTGAAGTATTCGAGAATGTAGAACCCTGATGGGGGACTTAATACAGTGGATCTTTGCCCATTGTAGTTTACCTCGCAATGAGATAGCCGACCGCCTAGCCAAGAAGGGTGCAATAGGTTTAGAAAACACCTAACAAGACCTTCACATACCATTCTCCGAAACTTTTTATAAAAATGACCTACAAAAATGCTTTTAAATCGACGTCTATTGAATCCTCTAGACCAAGGGTCGGCAATATTTTTTACTAGGAAGGTATATTTCATAACTACTGGAGTTCGGCGGGTACCGCTGTATGAAGTGGTGGAGATGGAGTTAATACTTAAACATCAAAATATTAATGTGACATAAATTTTTAATGCATAAATTCAGATTTTAATTTTTAAAAAAAATCTTAAAATTGATAATTAATGCAATATTTGGTCATGCAAATCTATGGTCAATCCGTTCTAATGTGGCACGTAAGTCGAATTCCCAGTTCTCAGGCAATGGTCCAAATGAGTGTCAGAGAGGCTTGATCGATACTTTAACTATTTCATGTTTGAAAAACAAAGATTCACAAGTATTTGTCGACGCGCAAACAGAGTTCACTTTCAGAGCACATTTTCTCAACAATTGGAAACTATCTCCATTCACTAAAGATCAGAATTTTTCTTCGTTATGATGTTGTTTTAATTCAATATCGTTTCTTATTTTTATAATTTCCAAATCTCAGTCCTCCGTATTGGAAAATAGAAAAAGAAAATGTTATTGATCAAATGATTTTATTAGTGACATCGTTCTCTGTATGAGACAAAAAAGGGTTAATAAAAGGCGTCAAGAATGCTTCCAATTGGTAGAATTCTTCAAATCTGGTATTAAATTCTTCCAGTAAGGAATCAAAATGTTTAGCAAACTGATAGGTGATATCGTTTCCATCGTAATAATTTTCTAACACCATTTTTAAATTTGAGAAATGGGATAAATTATCTTTCTCCATATGCGACATCCAGAATGCCAATTTAGCTTTAAATGCATTAATCATACTTGCCCCAATTAGTTTATCCAATTCTCATGGCGTCTCTCTCTCTCTCTCTCTCGCACGCACACACACACACACACACACACACACACACACACACACACACACACACACACACACACACACACACACACACACACACACACATATATATATATATATATATATATATATATAACATAGACAGATACAAAGATAGATAGGCGCATGTTTATATAAATTATATAATTTATACTAGTTGTGAAAATCCAAATATAATTAGCTTCCCTGCTTTTCTGTATTTTTTTTTGAACTAAAAAAAATATTTTTCTCTCCAGACTTAAATTCATCAAAAGTCATATTTCTTTAGTGGTTCAACCACATAATTTAAACGAAACAGCTATTTAAGTGATATTCTCTTAATGAGTCACCAAGGTAATGATGTTGTATTTACAATAAAATTGATCATATTTTCTAACAACTGCAATAATTCATTTATGTAATATATTCCGATAACACCGTAGAGTACACAGCTCCAGGTAGTTTATTTCGCAAAAATATTTATTTTTCCCTAAGCTGCATCTCGACATTTGACTGATATTTCTCAACAGGGAGAAGTGAAGAGAACTTTCTCATTTCCTATTGTGTTTTAACTATTCTAAGAATTTAAAGTGACAGCTTATATCCTTTAAAGACTGGGATTCCACGATTTGAATCGTGGGTGTCGTTAAGAATCTTGGAGTTTGATCAATGCAATCAGTTCTTTCAATACATGGGGGATTTCCCTTTCACAAATGTCTTTTCTGAATGCCAAACACTTGCCGTCACTTTAGGGAATTTGCAGACACCATTGTTATGAGTGATTATGATAGAAAGTATAGAGCAACCCAGGTGATGTATGTAACTCAAATTTATCATTTGAATTCTCAGTGTAAATACACAAGTAAATTTTCAGTAACATTATCTAATCAGTAATTTTACAATTTAAACTAACGTTGGTTAAAATTATAATTAGGTATCTTACGCCAACATACCTCAATAATAATAATAATGTATATATATATATATATATATATGTGTGTGTGTGTGTGTGTGTGTGTGTGTTTTAGTTAAAAATATTTTAGAAAAAGAATAATAATTAAACAATTTAAAGGGGACTATATATATATATATATATATATATATATATATTAATGAACTTGTATGTACGAATAATTTTTGAAAAATTTTAATGAAAATATTTCAATAACTTTTTCATAAAATGTTAAAATTTGTCCAACATATAAAAATTATATTTCCCTCTCAAATGATAAAAATGTGAAATAAGTTATTCATTCCTTTATTTCTACAAAAATCCAATATTAACTTGTATTGCGTATGATTATAGTGACTTCTCATTCGATTAAAAATCAATATTAATATGATAAGTAAGAGCAATTTTGAGTCACTAATTAGGAGCATTGGAACTCAATTTATTCTTCAATGTCATGTTTTTAAAAAAATATTTTTTTCCATCATGGGATAGTAAATAAAAAGACTTTTGTTATCTCATCAAAAAAGGTTTTCCAATTACATTTATTTGCCACTGAATAGAAAATCAAAGGATAAATTAGAAAAAGAAAGTTGAAAGAAAGTAATTAAATACAGATTTTCTTCGACAACTTCCTTCCATTTCTTGGAATGTTTCTGAGTAAATTTATTAAATGGGGAAAGAATAAAAATATGTTGGAAACAGGTATTGATTTTCAGTTGCTAATGGTGACATAAGGTTTTCCCTTATTATGTAACATATCGGAACCTATCTCACTAGATTTCTCAAATTTACCACGTATATAAGTATTAAAATATGGATGTAGCATCACTAAACACTTTGTACGTTGCAATTGCATGACTTTAATTTAATACTCCTGTAAGTGTTTCATAATTAATCAATTTCAAACTGAACGCTTAGAAGCCACTAATGTGGAAAAATATAAACTAAAGAAAATTTTTAAATGTTTTATTTAAAAAGCTTCAGAGAATGAGGACAAAGTAAAATCAGAAAATTTCGTATAGAATATTTTGCGAGTAAATTCTTGCAGATTCTTTTCAGTAGGGAAAATCCTGATATATTCGATTCTGCGAGGATTATATTAAAAGCAGAAATGTATATATAGCAAGGTTTGTATATTTCTGCTTTGAGTGAAACTGAAAAACTGTCAGGAATGGCTATTGCAAAAAATACAAATAAAATTACGGCTTACTTCTTTTTTATCCAGTAAGTTCAACCTAGCCAATTCGTTTAATTGGGGCCAATAAAATGAATTTTTAAATTTTTTTTTCTAATAAACATAGAATGGACAACTAAGTGTTATAAATAGGACATTTTTATCTCACTGATGTTGCTTTGTCGTTCAACAAACAAATTGCGTCTATAGCTTTTGTAAGTTCCCTGCATATTTTCCTCAAGTGTAAAAAGATACACACCCAGTGGCGTAGTAGTTAAAAGCGTCAAGCTGCCATTCTACAGGTCCAGGGTTTCAACCTGCGACAGGGCAAGGTGGACTTATGCCGTTCATCTTATTGAGGGGGTTAAAAAAACGAGGACCAGGTATGCTTGGGTACTTAATCTGGGGGTCCCGTTTCAGGTTGACCACCTGACCGAGACATATGCTATATGGCACCCCAAGTCCACGGTCATGAAAGCGGGGAGGAGAACCTCAGACCTTGGTCCACAGTGCTGAAAAGCAATATGGACTGTTGTGCAATGAGTTAGTTAGTTAAAAAGATAATCTTAAGATATTTTAAGGAAATTGCATAACATTTTGTATATTTTTTACTTAAATCAACAGAAAAGATCAGTTTCCATGTACCATAGTTTCTAAACCTGTGGTCCATGGACCCCTTTAGGGATACGGAGAATTCATTTCAGAAGTTCTGGACTCTTCCAGGAGGAATATCATAAGTTTCGAGACTTTTTATTTGAAACTAAAATTGAAGCAATAGCCTGAATTCTAGTTCAAACAGTCGGGCAATTGTGCAATTATCATTCGGTAAATAATACGTCAGAAAAGTGTAAATACATTATTCCAATCACAAATTTGTTTTTGCATTATATTGATATCTTTTCAAATACTTTGTATTTTATTTTATGCATATTCCTCCCATTCTAAAATACAGAAATAATCGAACATTTCGAACAATCGAAATATAACGAACATTTCTAAAACTACTTGTTGCTTTATTATATTTCCAATTTTTTGGTTTGCAAAGACTTGTATGACTATTTATTTTCAAACGGAGGAATCCATACCATACACGACATTATCTCGACATTAAAAGGTTAAAAAATAATGCAATATACACATGTGGAGTTACACACAGAATAAAAAGAAAATATAAACCAATATTATTTAATAGAGATTCACATTAAAGAATTCCATATGAACATATGTGACGATCAGAAATTTCACTATCATCAGACTGATAGTATCAAATTCATACCTAAATGCCACCACATCATTATTAACCCTATATATATATATATATATATATATATATATATATATATATATATATATATATATATATATACAAAAGTTAGAAATAATATATTAAATAACTGTACGCAATTAAAATACCATCAGGCGCTATGCTGCACTACATTAGTATTTCATATATTTCCAACATTAAAATAAGTGTAAATCAGAAAACTAGTGGAATGCTAATCCAGGGAAACTACATCCAAATCCTGAAACTGAAGTTTCGAATGGCTGGGGGGAGTTGTGACCCCCCTACTCCGGTTAAACTAGTTTTGTGCCGCGGCAACACTCCCGGAAGCCCGAAACCTCAGTGCGACCTAGACTTTCGTCAAATATTATTAAAAAGTAAATCAATAATCAAAACAACATTTTAAACATCAAATCTCGAAAAACCTATTTAAACACATTGTTTGTGTGAATTTCAACTATTATATTCATGTAAAATTATAACCAACCTACTGTGTTTCTCACATACCTGTATATTGCTACAATGTAAGGATGTTCCTTATTCAAATATCTTTTATACTGTATCCCAATCTCAAATAACTAACATACCGTTATATATATATATATATATATATATATATATATATATATATATATATATATATATATATATATATATATATATATATATATATATATATATATATATATATATATATATATATACCTTTTTTCGTAGAGACGTATGTTAAAAATTTTATTATCAACATCATTACCAGACAATAATTTAACTAATATTCGACTGATAGTATCAAGTTCCTACGCGAATTCTCCCATGCTATAATTAAACCTTGTTAGGAAAAAATAGTCAAATTAAATCCCAACATTCCTTCTGCAGATAATCCCACACTTTTTTTATCGCATGAAACATTCTTCAAAGAGAAATTTTACTCCCACTAGAGAACGACTAGCCGCTTTCAACTTCCACTCGGTAAGGAGATAAGGTAATTGAAGCAAAGTTAACGAAGTATGTATCTGCAGAATTAACGCTGGCGAAGAGAAGCAAGCTAATTAATTTATTAGAAAATCATTAATTTCCTCTTCAGGTACAACTGTCAGAGAAAAGCCTTTAATACTTCATATCAACAAATGTTTCCAATTTACTTCGTCTTAGAAGTTATGAGCTGTTAAATCTAGATGCTTAAATGCAATCAGAAAAGTTGTTACTTGTGTGTATTTTAGGCACTTTCATATCTGCTAGAGAAGTATGTAATGACACGAATTTATCATTTTTCGAAGTACAATATCACAAAAAAATAAAAATACAACTCCATGACATTTATTTACTGTAATTAATAGAAGTTCATGCCTGAAAGTCTCAGAAACGAAATACACGCATACACACACGCACACACACACACACACACACACACACACACACACACACACACACACACACACACACACACATATATATATATATATATATATGAGTGTGTGTGTGTGCGTGTGTATGCGTGTATTGCCACGTGTATTTGCCAAAAACCTTATTCATACTTTTCTTTACATGTTGTTTGTTCCTGGCTGCAAGTAGCTTGAGAGCTATTACTGGTTTTCTCTTTCATCTTATTCACAAAGCGATGAAGTAATTATAATGTTTCTAAAGGAAAAAAATAATGTTTTCATAACTCAAATCAATCTACCTAATGCGATGTATACTAAATCAGTAATGATATTTTAAATACGCAGTTTACACAATGCATTAGTGAGCTTTGTTCCTTTAACCAGTAGACTTCAAGTACAATCGTAGGGTAATGATTTGTGGTAGTTGTTATTGCGTATCAGGCTGAGTCACAAGATTTAGGATAGGGTATAATGGATACGGGGGTGAATGATATTTCCGTTTTAACTCTTTCTTGGGAAAAGGGAAAAGCTTCTTATTTCTGTCGGCTTGAGATAAGAGTTATGAATGCAGTTCTTCCACAACTGCGAAATGAAGTAAAGGATGCTCTCCAAATGAACCGTATTGTTTAAATTAATATATACTAAATTAATATATAATAAATTTAATATATACTAAATATATTAAATTTAGTATATATTAATTTAGTATATATTAATTTAGTATATATTAAGATATACTAAATATATTAATTGATTTAATATATACTAAATATGAAAATAAACACTTAGAAAATTAGAATATAGTTCTATCAGCCTGAAAAAGTGACTAAATATGTCTAAATGTCTGTAAGACTTTCAGTAGTATAAAGCTATATCCAATTGCACTTTAGCATTTTTCCGTAAATGTAGTTCACAGAAACACAAGGAAGTTTCAATCGCTCACATTAAATCTGATTTTATATAACTCAGAGTTATAAATTATTGAATTCAGAGACCTGCATTTGATAAACATTCTACGAATAAATTTATTTAAGATGAAAGAGAGGATTAAATTTTTACCCCTCCTAACTTTTGAGATTTAGCTTTCTATTCCATTTTTTTTTCAAACTAATAAGCAATTTCTTAGTTTTAAAATATTATATTTTCTTCTGTTTTACCATAATATCATCCTCTAGAAACATAGACGAATCTTAAAATGGTTTTTAACACGTATTAAGCTAGGATGTCAATAATCTGATGCAACAGCATTATGCTACACACATTTCCAGGCATATTATATATTTAGCATTTGTAATTTAAAACCAGGCATAATAAGATGATTTATTTCTCCCCAAATATTTGTTTCAGATTGAAAATTCGCATAAGTAGTACTAAAAGTGTAAAAACATCTTAAGTGTTGATTTTAATTTAATTGGAAACACATTTGATAATATTATCCTAATTAATTTTTATTCGAAACAAATGGCCTGTGTAAAAACTTTGATTATAAAGAAAAAAATTGTGCAGAAAATACCTGAAAATCAACAAAACTGAATTTCTGAGCTCTTTTAATCAAAATCTTACAATCTGCAATCATTGAGTATATGGTAAAACTATTGACATACTGAACCTCGTTCTTAAAAAAGAATATAATTAAGTGTAGGTATAATAATTTAGTCAAAGGGAAATTTGTAATCTATTCTTCCTGTTTTTTTTCCCTGCTGATATGTTATTATTTTGTTGTATAAGCTTTATGCTTCAATAAAGCAATATTATTATATTGCCAATAAGGCTATTAATAAACCTTTAATAAATTCATTAAAAATCTACTCAAGGACATTTGGAATGCAGGAATACTGTTCCTTTTTACCCTTTAATACAGGGAAGAAATGAAATTTTAAAACTTCCACTGCCTTCTTTAACTAAAATTGTTTCTAAAAATTTTATTTATTTATATTGAACTTAGTAACATATTTTTACTTTTACTTATTGTATGTGTTTATGTCAGAATATAGAAATTATGAGATTGTAAATAATACCATGTTTAAAAACAATGGTACTTTGAATTATAAACAGCTCATTGACTGTTATTTTTCGTTAAAGATCTCTTATCAGGTCCATTTTCGAATGGATAAAAATATCTGATCAGTAATCCTTGAATTAACAGTGTTTCCGAGAAATAAGAAACATTAATAGTTCCAACGAGACACAGATGTCTGGGAGATATGTGTCTAACGCCGTAATTACTTGGTATTTTGAGTCTAGACCACAAGCGACCACGAAACCTTATCGATTTTCTTATAGAGGTAAAGTGTTAAGAGAATGAAAATTAGAAATGTAACATCAACGGTTTTCATTCTGCGCAGCTAGGAGATAGGAAGTGTTGTTAACAGTATACGTGCTGTAGTAACATTTCGACTCTAATTTCAACTGAAACGTGAACTTGTTCTTATAATTTATTCCCGCGTCGATTACATTATAAATAATTGTACGTGATTATTTCGTGGTCCTGATTTTAACTAAAATTTGCTGAAAGGCATATCGAATGCAATAATTATACTCCTTTAATTCGAATGTATTAGGATTCTTAGTAAAAAAACACAATAAATATGCACTAAATGGTCAGTTTTATTTTGACAACCAGGAAATTTACGCATATCGGATATGACGTCTCGCCGTTGCTGCTATAGGTGAAGATTGGTACAAAAAAGTATTACTGTTTGTTTGTAAATACAATGGAAATGTTTTGCTTATCAATGAATGGGACCAAACTGGGATTTAATGGACTTTAAAAGGGGAATGATTGGTGTTACTCGTAGCAATGCAGTGAATACCAGTGAGACTGCTTCACTTGGGAAATGTTTGAGAACAGCTAGTTTTAATGTTTACAAAAAAGTGAGCTATGGAAGATAAAAACGGAACTCAACGTAAGGTGTGTTATCGTTTGCGGATTCTGGATGCTCTAGGTCAGGGGTTCCCAAAGTGTGTGCGCCTCGCAGAGAGATCAGGGGTGCCGTGAAGTGTTCATGACATCCAGTCTAATCTATTGCTAAGGACTATTCCGATATAACTCCAAAAGACCTATTACTCCAAAAGACCTTTGTATTGCAGAAGTACATGATCTTTAGTGGAGAAAAGGTTTCACATAGCATGCTGACAGTTTTCACAGAGCACCTATCACAACGAACTGACTGGTTTGCAAAGTACTTCGCAGAAGAGCAAACCGAGAAGTATGGGTGGATCCAAGATCCATTTTATGAGGAAGATCCAAAATAACTCACTTCACAAGAGGAAGAAAATCTAAATTGAGTTATCGAATGACAAAAGCCTGAAAGCGAAATTCGCTTGTTTGGGTTTGACGGAGTTTTGGATATTTATAAAAAAATGAGTATCCCATTCTAAGTGCAAAAGCTATAAGGGATCTCATTCCCTTTGGAAACTCATATCTGTGCGAAGTTGGGTTTTCAGCAGTTGCTGTTATAAAGAGCAAATATCTTTGGTCTAAGCAAATTATCGAGCAAATTAACGTCAAAAAAAAGAAATAAGAGTATCTGTACCAAGCTTTATTCCGCGATTCGAACAATTGTGCAATGAGCAGCAGGCACACCCGTCACACTAAAACCAAACACACATATACCAAAAGCATTTGGAAGATAATTTCATTATTAATTTTATTAATATGTTTTCCTATTAATTACAATTGAAGTACTTGCTTGATTTTTTAACACCAGTTGCATTAATTTATTAATGTTCTTACCACTTACTTCTCTAATTTCTTCTTCAAAGTCGTACAGATATGAAATATATATTTTATACATAATAATAATATACCACAGATATATATTATATGACAAGTGTGCCGTGAAAAAATTCTAATTCTCTCAAGGGTGCCACGACTTGGATATATTTTGGAACCCCTGCTCTAGCTGAAAGGATAGTTTTCAGACTTATCCAATCCAATAGAAGGATAACAGTACGTCAAATTACAGATAATCTTAATGATGGATATACTCCTACGACCTCTGAACGTACTGTTCAACATACATTACGCCATATCGGGCATGAAAGCCAAAGGCCGTTTCAAAGCCTTTCTTGTCTGCAGCTAAACAGATTAAACATATCCAGTTCATACATGATCAGATGAACTGGGGGGGAAAGGAATAGAAAAATATTAAGTGGTCCAATTCAACGTTTTCATTTACACCATGGTGAGTGGTAATGTGGGGAAAACTACAAGAATGCATGGGCTCTAAGAGCATTGACACAACACTTCAGGCTATTGGAGGCAATGTTATGGCTTTGAGGGGCGTTTACATGGCATTGTTTAGACCATTTATTTCATGTGGAACAACGTTTGAATGCCATGAGGTATTTAATTATTGTCATTGACCAACAGTATGCTATTATGTTGAAGGTTTACCTCACTGGAGAACAAATGTTTCCAGTAGGACAGTACCTTAGACCGTAAGACCACAGATGGATAGAGGCGTATGATGATTATTGTTTCGTTGGTCTCCCCAGTTAGCAGACCTCGAATATATTGATCGTTTGAAGGATGCGGTTGAAAATGTCATCAGATAGCTGGATTCAAAACTTTCAAACCTTAGAGAACTTGAAAGGGGAGTTCATCGGATGTGACCTCTATCCTTCCTCCATCTTTAAACATAGCATAGAGTCCACGTAAAAGAGAATTCCAGCAACTGTGAGAGCTAAAGATATTCCAACAAGGTACTGATTACGTGGTCATAATAAACTGTCTAAAAATATTGTTTTATTAAGTAATTTAATGGGTTCACAGCATTCCTGAAATCGAGTCTCTATGGAACTTTCAAGCCTCCAACGGAATAATAAAGTAAATAGATTTAAAAATAAGTCAAGAAAAATATTTATTTATTCTCGAAATTTTTCTTAGGGATTCCAAATAGTATTTCAGGCATGAAAATCTTAAGTAATCACTAGTATCACAACTGCAATGAAAAAATAATTTACTTTTAAAAGATGGGCATATTTTGACAGCCACCACATAGAGTAAAATTTATAAATTAAATATTTACGTAGTTAAACGTTTTTTATTGCCCGCTTAGCTAAAATCTTGAAGATGCATATTACTCAAACAACTATTCTATCAGGAGCGTTTATTACATCACGAAAAATCTTTTAAAAACACAAGACACACAGAACATATTTATCGAAAAAGTTGTTTTATTTACCACCTGCTCGATGCAAAAATTTTCTCACAAAAGTGCACAAAACGGTAACTAAAATTGGAAAAATTTCAAAAATAATGCAGGCACTTAATTTCTCAGAACTTGTATTCTATCTTTATCCATAACTGTTATTTCTATTTAAAACTGCTTTGATATTTTTCAGAAAGAATGGAGGGCAGTTAAACGGAGATAAAAAAAAGAGGAAAGTGCCATTAGATTTTATGTACATTTCAAGAGATTTCTCTCTATTTTTCCAAAAGTAAGTATTGCACGGATAAAACTATTAAAAAGATTTTTCTAAACAAATAAAGATTTTTAAAAATCTATTCATCCCTTTATTTGCCTTTCTTGTAAAATTTCCTTCACCAGCATGAAAATGACGCATAATGGAGATTCTGGAAAACTATATTATTATTTTGCAATATGAAAAAGGCCGAAGATATCAAATTCAATCATTACCTTCTAATATTACGTCTTATCTTTCCATTTATGACATTGCTCTTCAATCTGAGTCATGCTATCTGAAAAGACTAATATTTGATACATTATGACTCTTCACTCTTCATAAAAGACTTACTATTTTTATTTTTATATTTAAACTAGCTGAAAACCCGTACTTCGCTACGGAGTACATTCAAATAAAATACAACGGTCAATGTATGCAATTCATGCAATATATATATATATATATATATATATATATATATATATATATATATATATATATATATATATATATATATATATATATATATATATATATATATTGTCCGGTCGCATTTTAATGGACTGTCGAACTTATTAAATGAAACTAAAAATCAACGTCGAATGTTAATTTTATTATTAAGTTGAAAGAACGCCGAATTTATGCGTGCGATTCGAAAGACAAAAACTGTGCGAAGTGCAGGCAGTAGGGTTACAACAATCTTTTAGTGCGCCAATTGGCGCTTGGCAAAATCTACAAGGAAGCTGGCGCGAACATACCGCCCGCCTTGAAATATCAATTTCAAATAATTTCAGATTCAAACAAATACAACAATAGGAACAGACAATTTGACTGCAAAACTTAAAACAACGAAATCTGACAGAAGAAAATACTATGTACAAACAATTCTATATACAAAGGTTATTTACATCCATTAGTTATATAATTCACAGAAAGAAATTTAACTTTTTTTTTTTTTTTTTTTTTTTTTTTTTTTTTTTTTTTTTTTTTTTTTTTTTTTTTTATTCTTCAAGTGGCAAGATAGCAATTTTAGATACGGGTCTTTTGTAGATCCCAGTTTGAGTCTTTACCTTTACCACTCTAACTTTCTTGTCTTCACCAAAATATATATCTAAAATTCTTCCTAACAACCATTTGCAACAAGGAAGATTATCTTCTTTTAAAACTACCATGTCACCGATCTTAATATTCTGTTTTTCTATCATCCACTTGTGTCGTTGTTGTAGATTATTCAAATAATTGTTTTGCCAACGTTTCCATATAATTTGAACCAATTTTGTGGTTTTTTGCCAAACATTTAATCGATTATCCTTTATATTGTTTAGATTGGGTTCTGGGATTACAGTTAATGGTCGGCCAACTAAAAAATGTGCGGGGGTTAGAACGTCTAAATCATCAATATCTCCAGATAATGGGGTGAGTGGGCGAGAATTGAGAATTCCTTCAATCTGACAAACGATGGTTAAAAACTCTTCATACGTTAATTTAGAGCTACCAACAACACGTCTGAAGTGTTGTTTGAAGGCTTTCACTCCCGCTTCCCACAAGCCGCCAAAGTTCGGCGCCCGGGGGAGATTAAATTGCCAATTTATAGCCTCGGATGACAGATAATCAACAAGGTTGGAGTCTGGTGTTTTGACTAGAGCATGCAATCTCTTTAGGTCAGCATTTGCGCCGACAAAATTGCTAGCGTTATCACTAAAGATTTTTTGCGGTTTGTCACGTGGGGTAAAAAATTGCTTTAATGTTGCAATGAAAGCTTCGGTAGTTAAGTCAACTACAATTTCCAAATGTATAGCTTTGGTGGTCATGCAAATAAATATGCAAACATATATTTTATGAAAGATTCCTTTTCTTTGACCTTTATATTTAATTAAAAAAGGTCCACAGAAGTCGAGGCCAGTGCAATTAAATGCAAAGTCTATATTTACTCTTTCCTTGGGAAGATTTCCCATTATTTGTTCTGCAATACGAGGCTTGACTCTAAAGCAAGTGACACAGTTATAAACAGTTTTCCTACAAATATTGCCTCCATTTAAAGGCCAAAATTCGCTCCTAACACAATAAAGTAAATTTTGAGGGCCAATATGTAAATATTTTTTATGGAAATGCACAATAATTAATTACTAAATTTATGATTAGACGGAAGGATCATAGGATGTTTTGCAGATACACTTACCTGAGAATTTTGAAGCCTGCCACCTACTCTTAAAATATTATTCTTATCTAGAAAAGGGTTTAAATTCTTAATCTTACCTGTTGGGATTTTACTTTTACTAAGGTTATTGATATCTACTCCAAATTCCTGTTCTTGGATGCAACGAACTAAAATTAAGGTTGCATCATGTAACTCTTGACCAGAAAGTGGGCCAGTAAGTTTGCGAGAAGGATTCCTGACATTATTAAAGAATCTGCAAATAAAGCTAAGAATGCGAATTAATTTAACATAACTGTTACTTAAAGAAAGAAATTGATTAATGAATTCAATATTTGATGTAAGAGACAGATTTATATTAGATGATTGTTTAAGTTCAAGTAAATAATGTTCTTTATCAGGGGTGTCCAGTTGGGTTTCTTCAAGATGATTCATAACTTCGTCAAGAAGGGGTCCAGTCCACCATAAGTTGAAGGCTTTAAGCTCGTTGGGATCAATGCCACGAGAGAGAACATCAGCAGGGTTGTTAGTAGATGCAATATGCCTCCATTGATAGTTTTCTGTTAGCAACTGGATTTTAGAAACTCGATTCCCAACAAAAGTTTTTAATTGATGGTGAGGAGAATTAATCCAAGCCAAAGCAATTGTTGAGTCTGAGTATAGAACGACTTTGTAGATATGCATTTGTAAACAAACAAGAACTTTGTTGACAAGTTTTGAAAGAAGCACACAAGAGCAAAGTTCCAAACGAGGGATGGATAAAGTCTTGAGAGGAGCCACGCGAGATTTACTGGCAAGTAATTTAGAGGTACAGCAGCCAGATTGTGAAAAACATATTAGATAAACCACGGCTCCATAAGCATACAAAGAGGCATCACAAAATCCAACAAGTGCAAAGGCTTTAACTTCATCATTTAGAATATATCTGTCAATAGTAATACTTTCAATTTCTTTTAATGAACTAAAGAACTTGCGCCATTCAGTAGCCAATGGTTGCGGTAATTCCTCATCCCAGTCAAGTTTTTGTAACCAGAGTCTTTGGAGAAATATTTTTGCCTTGCAAATGACCGGTCCAAGTAAACCAAAGGGGTCATATAATTTTGCAATTGTAGATAAAACTTCTCTTTTAGTGTAGACAGGTTTTAGTTTTACTGAAACTTTGAAAGTAAATTTGTCTTCATTGGATATCCAGACCATGCCTAAGGTTTTTACTGTGGAATCTGATTTTTCAACAAATAAATGTTCATGTGGGGCTTGCCTTTTACTTTCTAGGAGTTCTTCGCAATTAGAATTCCATTTATGCAAATTCATACAACATGTTTGAAACATTGTAATGAGCTGATCTTTTAACAGCTTGGCAGATTCAACATCTTGACATCCAGTGACAATATCATCCATGTAGATGTCAGACAGGGCGACCTTTGATGCTAATGGATATTTGGCAGATTCGTCCAACGCCAGTTGTTTGATAACTCTAGTTGCTAGAAACGGAGCACACTTGGTGCCATAGGTCACCGTGTTAAGTCTATAAACGGTCGATGTTTGATTTTCCTTAGCTTTCCATAAGATCTTCAACAAATTTCTTTGAGCTGGATCTACTAATATTTGCCGGTACATTTGTTTTATATCGGCAGTTAAAACAATACTGTGTTTACGAAATCGTATCATTATGTCAAAAATGTCTTCTTTGACTTCGCCAGCAAGCAAA
The DNA here is from genome assembly GCA_907164885.2 of Dolomedes plantarius. Taxonomy (NCBI): domain Eukaryota; kingdom Metazoa; phylum Arthropoda; class Arachnida; order Araneae; family Dolomedidae; genus Dolomedes; species Dolomedes plantarius. The sequence goes on along the minus strand of OU015492.1, from coordinate 211,437,458 downwards.
AGGTCATTTAGGCTTACACCTGAAGTGGTAGGTGCAGAGGCATTAAAGACTACTCGAAGTTTAGTAGAGGATTTTTCGGGTATGTAAACTCCGTGATGAGGTAAGAAGTACTCAACCGTAGCCGAAGGTTCATTAGATTCATTTTCCATGTGATTCAAAAATTCGTATTCATTAAGAAAATCACTGTAGAGGCGATGCATTTCAGGATTTTTGTTTAGTCTTTTTACTGTTTGCTGCAATCTTTTCTCAGCTAAAACTCTAGAATCACCTAACGTATCTAATTTTTCTTTTTTCATCGGCATTTGAACCATAAATCTACCGGCAGGATCTCGCTTATGGGTTTCTTGGAAATGTAATTCACAAAATTTATCTTCGTGACTCAATGGTCGATCAAAGGATACTCCTTCTATTTCCCAAAATTTACGAATACTACTGTCAAGGTTTTCTGTTTGAGAGATAAACCCACAAAAATTTGTCGAATTGTTTGACACAACTGAACCACTGGCAATAAACCCAAACACAGAATTTTGAAATATTAAGTTGTCTGAAATTCTTAGTTTACCATCCTTAATTATTTGGAAGGACAGCTCAGCACCAAGGATCATATCTATTCTTCCCGGTTTATCAAAATATTGATCTGCTAACGTGGAGCGTTCTGGAATATTTATCAGGGAAAGGTCAATAACAGATGATGGGACAGGATCTACAATTTTTTCTACTACTAAGAGTTCAGCAAGAGCAGAAAAGGAAGAATTTTCTGCTCTTGCTGAAGTCAAATAAATGAATTGACTTTCCATTTCACATTCGTGGTATTGCCACTCAAACCACAGATGGGCATATTTACCTTTTGTTTTGTTAAACCTAGCTCAGAAGCAAATCGTGAGGTAATTAAATGACACTGACTTCCGCAGTCGAGAATGACTCGTCCTGGTATATAACTATTTAACGGGGGAGACCACACCCAAACTATGGCGGTGGATAAAAGTACCGATTTCTTTGAAGATTCCTGTAGGGAGGAAAGTGCGTGAACCTTTGGTTCTTCATTCGAAGGATTTGTTTCGTTTATAACACCAGTGGCAGGAGGTGGTGCCTGAAAAGCCGAATTTTCAGTATATTGCAAATTTTGCACGAAATCGTTATTTACATTGATGTCATTCGAGGAATTATCTTGATTTCGACACAAAAGATAGTTGTGCTTTCCCTGACACAAGCGACAACAATATTTTGACTGGTATGAAGCTAATTTGTGCGAATCGGTCAAGCAATTTAAGCAAAGCTTATGCCTTTTAACTATATTAAATCTTAGTAATGGAGTCAATTTTAGGAACGATGGACATCGATATATGGCATGCGGCTTTTTACACATGACACATGATAAATCATTGCTTGACTTAATCATAAAAGTCCTTGATTTGTTTTGAGGAAGTTTCGTTTTAACCGAAGGTAACTGAACTCCTTGCAAGTTTTCTAGAACTTGAGAGCGTTTTTGTATGAATTCCAAAAAATGTTCCCATTTGGGTATTTCAATGGATGTTAAACTCATTTCATACAGCTTACGTGTATCTTTATCAAATTTTTGCACAATAATATTCATTAAAAATTGTTGTGTTAACTCATTTGCTTCTAATTCTAATAATTTTAAACCTCTCAAGTTTTTATTAACAACATCAACAATATTTCGCAGCTCTTTAGCTGATTCAGTAGTAAGTTTTTCAATATTCAAAATATTTTGCACATGTTTATTGACAATCAAGAGTTTATTCTCATATCTATCGATCAAAACTTTCATTAAAGAATTAAATGTATCCTCAGGAGTTTCAATAAAGGCTACTTCACCTTTCAAAGCAGAACGTAAATAAAACAGCTTCTGAGAATCAGTTAAAGAGGAGTTATTAGTTATTAAACTATCAAACTGGACCTTAAGACAATGCCAGTTTTCGATATTACCAAAGAATTCGGGTAAGCTTACATCAGGCAATTTTACAGAACTAGAACTTTGTTTATTAATATTACTTAAATTAGAACGATTATTTTCTTTTAATTCAAATAAGAATTTTTGGAAGCTTACTTTGATATCCTCTAGCTCTTCTTCCATGAGGTCGAATTGAAAATCAATATCCGCTAATTGTTCATCCTCTAAAAGCTCATAGTAACGAAACTGTAGTTCATCTAGCTTAGAAGAAATGTCCTTGACGCCATTGAGCTTGCTCTGCAGCTTATAACTATCTGCCGATGCAGCCTTTTCATTTAAAAACGAATTTAATTTCGTAATTCGAGATTTAAAGTTACCTTTTCGACGGTTCAAAGTTTTTAATGTATCCACAGGTTCACTTTCATCTGAATCAGACATATCGAAAACAGTTCCAAAGTTCTTGCAAACACAAAGCAAGTCGAAATTGAAAGTTATTAAAAAAAATTAATCAAATTTTAGCCGTTTCTCCGGCCGTAACAGGACCAATGCCCGGTCGCATTTTAATGGACTGTCGAACTTCTTAAATGAAACTAAAAATCAGCGTCGAATGTTAATTTTATTATTAAGTTGAAAGAACGCCGAATTGATGCGTGCGATTCGAAAGACAAAAACTGTGCGAAGTGCAGGCAGTAGGGTTACAACAATCTTTTAGTGCGCCAATTGGCGCTTGGCAAAATCTACAAGGAAGCTGGCGCGAACATATATATATATATATATATATATATATATATATATATATATATATATATATATATATATATATATATATATATATATATTATATGATAAATACGACGATCAATGTATACAATTGATGTTATATATATATATATATATATATATATATATATATATATATATATATATATATATATATATATATATATATATATAATGATGTCACATCACGTAGTGGAGGAGATTCACACCGGTGTAGACGTAGCCATTTGAGAGATATACATATGAGGAGGACATATACACACTTGATATCCATAAAACTGCTTCATTTAGTCAGGACTCACGGCGACGGCATTGTTCAGCAGATATCAAAGCACAGGTAATTTTACAAAAGGACGCAAACAAACCGCCACTCGATCAGATGGAGCTTGAATATACAGGACTTTAACATTGGACGGCAGCACGACGAAACAAGGACGAAAAGCGGCACAAAAGCCAGACAGAGTGATAGAGGGTGCCAGGGAAAGGCGCGAAAATCTCTGCTCAACCATTTATACTAAGTAATAACTGATTTTGCCACTAGGCTTAGAATTCTTTAAATTGGTTACAATCGGGCATACGGTAAAACCATGTTGGACATAGAGTCAAAGTCTCGTGATTATGAGTCATAGGGAATACGCGCGTTGAATGACGAATAGGCGCAAAGTTCTGAATCATCCTGAATCATGGAGTTTAATGTTCAGCGAATAGGGACTTTATCGAGAGAATAATTTAAATGCACGTAAATATATTAAGATAATTGATAATTGTGGGTCGTTATATATATAAAGTTAATATATATATAGTTAATATATATAAAGTTAATATATATATAGAAATAATAAAGTTAGCTTTACAAAATTAATAAAGTTAGCTTCAGAACAAATGTATTTATTTACGAATCAAGTAGCACATCTTATTCACTTCGAGTCAGTCCAGCGTCTAAATCGTAAAACGCGAAAATAGAATTAGGTCAAAAGAGGCTGTCAGAATTGGCGGAGAAAGTTAGTATGAAAAGGGGAAGCATCTCGCCAAGGAGTCGGAAAGGAAGTTTCAGAAAGGGCGATTTCAATTCTATGTTATTAATTATATTATCATATATATATATATATATATATATATATATATATATATATATATATATATATATATATATATATACATGAAACAAATTTTAACCCTTTTAAATATTCCTATCACGCTTTTTCCAAATTCGTTTATCTTATTGCAACAGAACACCATCCCTTAACCCTTTGAGGGGCGCAATTTTATTATTGTAATTTTTTTGAAAAAAAAGTAAGAATGAGGTATAATGGTCCTACAGATAAAAGAAATGTGATTTAAAAAAATTTAGCAGCCCCCCTTAGGTAGAGGGGGCCGTCCTCACAGTGCGAACGGCGCCAGTGTAGGACATTTGAGTTCGACCACTAAATTACCTTGTTTTACTCGAGCAAAAGCAAAAATAACTGATCTTATATCGTTATAATAATAATTATTTTGCTAAATAATTTTCAACAAACAGAAATTTGAATTTTATTTTTAAAATTTTAAAATTTAAGAAATTTTTCAAAATTTTAAATTCATTGAACTCAAAATATGAAAAATAAGATATATCAAAAAATATAAAAATATATCAGAAAAATATAAAAATGTCAGAAAAAAATTTTAAAATGTCAGAAAAATGTCAGAAATATCAGTAAAATATAAAAATTAAAGAAATAAAAAACCTGAAAAAAATCTGATAAAATCAAAGCTTATTTTGTACAATTTTAAAGTTTTAAGTAAACTGTATATGAAACGAATTTAAAAAAAAGGATATTTGCAACAGAATATTTGACTAAAAAAATTAGCAAATAAGAGCGACTGATCTGAAAACAGCAAAAGCAGAATGAGCTATTTTTAAAACGCGCTTTAGCTATTTCCAATACCTTCACACGTGGGGATTTCCAGGAGCCCACCCAGAGCGGTCATGCTTATAATAATTGATTTAAATTCACTTGTGCTGAAGGTGGCCGGTTGCCGTTTGGAAACAATAAGCCAGACATTTTGTCACATCCTGATTAGTTCTGCCTGTGGAATCTCTGACAGAGGCCAACCTTAGCACACAGAATGAATTCAATAGACCACTGTCGAATGCAGAAAGGTTGGGAACTGTAGGTGATAGAGCCCAGCACGCACCATTGAAACAGATGACAATACAGATGACAATACAAATGATAAAGGTCTTCCTTTTCCAAAAACACCCCCAATTTCAGAGGATTGTCGACTTTTTAATCCCCTTTTACCCCCAAGAAGCAATACCAATTTGTCTAGAGGAGAAAACATAAAGACAGCTGTGTTTTTTTTTTCCTTTCCGGGGTGAGCCTGTATTTCAATGTCGTAAAGGGGCGGCGTTCTCGCTGTGCGAACACCATTTAAAAGCGCAAAAATAGAAAGAAATAAACGATTTTTTTAAGAAGTAATGACATGTCAGTATTCGTTGAAGCGTGTTTGTAAAACCTAGTGGAAAAAAATTAAAACATTTTAGGTTTTTAATCCTTAAAATACACGAATTTATGACGCAACCGGTATATATATATATATATATATATATATATATATATATAGTGGAATCTCGATCGATCGTTGTCGGATCCATCGTTTTTCCGTATGTGTCGTTCATTTTATCCAGTTCCAACGATCATATTGCCTTGTTATGTTTCCGCATCTTCTATCGTTTTCCCGCATTTATCGTTCATTTCAATCGGTCCCTTGAAAAACGATAGATCGAGATTCCACTGTATATATATATATATATATATATATATATATATATATATATAATTACGGCGAATTTCAGTTTAAACAGAATAAAATGAAAATTTCTCTCTGTAATAAAGTGCCTGTTATACGGTATAATGAATTTTTGAGTATACTAGCTGGGATATTCGTTTTGCTCACTTTGGTTTATGTCTCAACAATATCAGAAGTACTAGCTATCCGTGAAGTAGCATTCTGCTTGAAAAAATTTCTTTCTAGTCAGTTTCGGATAACATATTCTGTCTGTAATGGGGAGAGTCAACCAGTTTCAGGCAGTATGTTACATCATATGGGGATAAGATATTTTAGCTTCTACCGGCAAAGCAGAGGGTTACCCAAAACAGATTGTGCCGTTAAACGTTATTACATCTTGAATTAGAAAGCTTTTTATAACCAAAAAAAAATAATTTTACTTACAAAAGGAGTTAATAAAACTATTCTAAATTTTCTTTACAATTTTTCTAAAAAACTTTTATGTTATTTTAACTAAAATACTCAACAAAAGCAAAAACCTGCTGTTATTTTCTTTAAAATATATTCTACATTTTAAAAGGGTATAATTTAGATGAATATCGGGTTTCAGATATATTTAGTTTTTCATATATTTTGCGGGATCAGCATTTAACTATTTAAATAACAAGAGTTATTTCTTGTAAACTTCAGCATAAATACTGAATAGAAATATCAAGAATATTTTTTTCACATAACTGTTAAAACTTCGCACTTTGAAGGAAAAATGAAGTCGCTCTCTCTGAATTTCGTAATTGGTGTTTTCCTCGCCTTCATTATTTTGGAAACTGCAAATTATACCGAATAACAATGTTAAATACTTAAACAACCGAATATGAGATAAACTTACTTTTGAAACAGGGTCTTTTACCCTCTGGCTACAGATAATGTGTTTTGAGATCCTGGAACTTCGTTAGTGCACTTTCAGACTCTTAGCTAACGCTTTTTCTCAATTAAATTGTCTAGTGACGCAGGAGAGAGAATAAATAGGAGAACGTGTTTTAAGAATTCCTTATTTAACTGTATACGGGTTTACTTTCTGTAGAGCAAATTAATATATTCCGGACTTGTTTCTGAAACTTTTGAAATATTTTCAGCATGAATGAACAACTTTTTAACGCCTTTAGCTAATTCTGCAATCACTTTCTCATTTTTAAATAAAAATGCGTGTTTGTTGTAAAAAAAAAAATGTGTTTGTTTTTAATTTGTAACGTAACACAAATGTGAACAAATGGGGAAAAAATGGATTTTTATTTCTAATTACCTGCCTAGAGAAATTTGAATGCATGTTTAATTTGTTTACTCCGACTGATTGGGAAATTTCCAGAATTAATTTTAATCATATTTAATTTATACCATTTACAAAATAAATGTAAAATATATTTTTATGGACACACCGTTCCCAACCAAAAAATAATTTTTGTTTGAATGGCCGTTAAATTAAGATTTCTTAACTTCGGTTGTGCAGAACAATTAGATTGAAGGAGTGTATGAATAAAAGTTCTTTCAATATTTAGGAGTTAATTTATACAGTTATAATATTGCAGATTTCTGTATATGGATTACTGTAACCTTCCCCTTGCTGGTGAAATGGCTTCCATTTGCAGAGCACTGTAGCTACTAACACAGTTTACAATAATTCTGTTAATACAGACATCTGGATTCTGAGTGTTACCAGTAGTTCTATTAAGCACCTAGCTGAATGGTGGAGACATGGTGACGGAACGACAGTAAATATTATTCGGCATTTCAGCTGCTTGAGTGCCCATAATAAGATATTTTTTCAATGGATACCGTCACACGTAGATATTTAAGGAAACGAGGTTCCGAATGGACTGGCTAAGGAGGGCAGTCTTAAGAGTTTTTTTAGACGGCGGCTGTCTTTCTTCCTTGGAGCTTGCTTCTCGGGTACAAATTGAAATCAACGCATCTTAGAAGAAGGCCCCCGTACATGAGTGTTATGGTTGCGGCCGTTGTGGTGCAGTGTTGAATGGGGCAAGCAGTAGGGGACACCAGACAACTCTGGCCAGGCTCCGCAACGGTCATATTCGGGCACTACAGTTTGTGTCGAGCTTTAAAGTTTCCCTTTGTCCGAGATGCAGTTTGGCTCAGGCTACTTCTGTCCATATCTTGACTTGCATTGGTTGCAAGGGGAGTCAGCTGTACTCCAATCCTGGTGCGGTTCTTCATCTTTTGAAAACTCACGAGTTCCTGGACTTGATGTGATGTTGCTGTAGATCGAGTGGGATAAGCAACAATAACGACAAAACAATAGTTCTGGAGGGATTATCATTTTGTTAAATTCTAGTTCTTCTCTACCGTCAATAACTGTAATTTATTTTATCACCATCAAAATAAACGCCAGACTGACAACCATACATCCGAAATAAAGAAGTGAAAGGAAAATATATTGTTCTAGTGATGGTCCTTTGAATGTTAATTGCAATAGGGGAATTCATTGCAAATAACAAGCAAAGAAGGGTGCATGCATTGTGCAAATTGTAAATGAGAGAGTATTATCTTCTCTGCCTCGAAAACCCTTTTTAAAAGTGCTATTTCCGCTAGACGCAAAGATGAATTAAAGACTTATGCCGCAATGAAAGTCTAGATGGAATTCGAGGATAAATTAGCACCAAATTCGCAGGCTATTGTGATTTTTCGTCCTTATACGTAGTAGACATTATTGGCTTACTGTGCAGATAAACCAATAATGTCTTGGTTGGTTTCTTCCATGATCCCCTTTGACTTTTCTGCAGGAAATTCCATTATGGGTGGCTACCACCTTCTCCGTTGCAATTCCCTTCGAGGAGCTTTATGGTTCAGTGGAAAACAAAAAGCCAATCGAAAGAATGTCTCTATCTTCATTTTATTGTCCATGGTCGTATATTGTGGACACCTACATTGTGTTGCTCTTCGGGGAGTTTTGTAGTTTGACAGTACTGTATAGCATAAATCCAATGAAAGGAAGGATTCTTTCTTCATTTTACAGTCCATTGTGTCCACCATCTACGCTGTAATGTACTTCGAGGAGTATTATTGATTTACGTTAGTGGGAAACAAAATGCCAATCGAGGAAATGTCTCTTTCTTAATTTTACTTTACGTGATCGTATATTCTGGCCACCTTCACCGCTGTCACTCACTTTGAGGATCTTTGTGGTTCAGTGGTACTGGGAAGCATGAAGCCAATTGAAGGAAGGATTCCTTCTTCATTTTACAATACATGATAATATATTGTGTCCACCTTCTAAGCTGTAATACTCTTGGAGGAGCATTTTTGGTTTAACGTTACTGTGAAGCAAGAAGCCCATCGAGGGACGGATTCTTTCTTCATTCTACAATACATGATCGTATATTATAGCCACCTTCTACGATGTAATGTTCTTTTAGTTCATTGTTGAACATTGTGGTTTAATGGTATAGAAAAAAATAATCTGGTTGAGCAAACGAGTCGTTTTTCAGCATGCTATCGATATCAGTATATTGTGACCACATTCTCCTTTCTACTTCAAACACGCCGATGAACGCCCTTGGTTGAGAGATACTGGGTAACAAAAATCCTACCCATTTGAATCAATTACTTTTCCTTGAGTTTGCTATTTGTATTCATTTTTTTCCTGGATCAAGCAAGCTCTCTCTTAAAATAAAAAGCGTACGTATTGTATGCTTGTGTTCTTTAATAAAAAATAATCTTGTGATTTTATTTTAAAAAATATAATAATATGAATTTCCAGATAAGATGTTCAGATATATATATATATATATATATATATATTAAATTATATAATATATATATATTTAATATATATATATATATATATATATATATATATATATATATATATATATATATATATATATATATATATATATATATATTAAATTTCCAGAAGAAACAGGTGATAATATTTTCGGATTAGTACTGCTCCGAAATCTTAATGCAATATTCTCCAGTTTAAGAATTACATATCATAGGCATTGATATTTTGTATATCATGTAGCCCTGTAAAATACAAATGAAACATTAAAAAATTTTGACAAATTCAAGATCTTTTATTTTCATTTCAATAAAACTTTTGCATTATATCTGAAAAATAAGCAGTCTTAGTTTTAACACTGTTTAACACTAGTTTTTTTCTTTTAAAAAACAAAAGTTTTCAAAACGAGTTCACAGTACAGAAATAAAAAAAAACTTTTACTTCCTCAATCTGTGCTGTCATAATCCGGATGTTGCTTATTACAAACAAAACTAGTTTTACAAACTACCAAAATTTAATTAATGTCACCAATTTTGTAGAACTGCATGGAAACTTTCAAAAACTTGAAAATTTCCATGAAGTTTTTTTTTATAAAAGTGCTCAAATCAATAAAAGGAGCATTGTGTGCTAATCAACACAGTTTAGCACACAATAAAATTTTCTAGATGTTTCCGGATCTGAAATTATACGTTAATATAAACCTAGGTGTTTTTTTAAGACTTAACTTTTAAAATTTTCTATCACAGAATGCAAATGAGACCACCTTTTGGTATTTTAATATCATAAACATATTACATAAATATATAACATATGAAGCAGTACGAACACAAGAAAGAGAAACTGAGTAATTACTTTTAAGGTGACTGCATACATTGAAAATACAATTTTTTGACTATTTTGGTCAATTTTATTTTTTGCAAGAATCGTGTAGTTCAATCTTTTCTCTTTTCAAAACCGTTTTGATTTTCATTTTACATTAATTAGAAGCAGTGTTATAGCTATTTTTAAAAACTTCGTCAAAATTGAAGTGACACACAACTTTAAATGCGTTTTTCTCAGATTTATGTTTTTTATCACAAATCTCTACCGTTATCATGATATCTAACATAATAATGCATATAATTTGATAAAATTTTCAGAATTTTTTTTAGATGGTATTGTTAATGAGATGACGCATAATAATTGATGTATAATAAATAGTTTTTTGTTTGGGGCTGTTTTTATAAAGAAAGGAATGACGAATTGGGGAAAATTTTCATATTGGAACATAAAATTGTCTGTATTATTTTTGCATTTTGAAATTTCTCTTAGATTGAGGGTCATTTTGAAGATAACTGTTATATGTATCATGTGTGAGAAGTAAATTAAAATAGTAGCATTAGAATTTTGTGCAGAGTGATAGGCGTTTTAGCTAAATTTCATTAAAAATTACTTCAAATTGACCAATTAACAAAAAAGTATGGTATTTACAGGCAAGTTTTTTTTTAAAAATGCTATTTTACCATAAAAGACCAAAAAATCCTTATAAAAACAATTTTTAAAAAAAATTGCCTCCGAACGTAGGCAGTCACCTTAAATTCTTTTAGTCCTTTTAATAGTTATCACAATGTTCCGGAGGCGTCAATAAGTACTATTATATAAGATCTTTAACAAACGAAATTATTATTATTATTAAGATCGTAACCATGTAAATTATTAAAGTGGAATTTCACCTTAAGCTCAGCTTAATTGTGCCAGAAAATCTTTATTCCTGCATTTGCTCCAAAATAACAACTTTGATTAAACGATGCACAAATGTAATACGAACTATAAAGAGGCATTCAAGACCCAAATAGCAGTTCCTGAGGCATACAATAATTCGATTCTGCTCTGCGTAAATTGCGTAGGAAATCTTAGATTGTGACGAACAATGACGAGAAAGGAAAACTTTTATAACACATTATACAGAATTTCTCATATTCTTTCTAAATATTTCATATGCAAGTACAAATAAGCTAATAGTAACATATTTTCGTAATCTAATTTGATTAACAGTTGCTTATGACTATAATTTTCGGATAAAATATTCAAATTTTGTATCAAAGGGAACAGTCATTCAATAATTGATTTCGTTTTTAAATTAATAATTCAACTTCCTTGAAACTAGACGTTAACTTTCGTAGTTCTTTAATGTCGAAAACATAATTATTTTAGTGTCTAATTTTATAATAATTAAATTAGTTTGAGGTACAATATAATATCTAGTAAGCATTTTTTTAGATTTATTTTCCGTTACTAAATTTATGACATAAAACTTTTAATTCTAAACTACACTGCTGGCCACTGTAAATGCAACAACCTGAAGGAAACATGCAAATAACATGAAATTTACAACATGCATTAGCGGAGGTGAGATGTGCAAATGATTAGAATTTCAGCGCAGACGCACATCACGCGCGCCTGTGGCGCCACTTCAAAGCGCTATTTAAGGCTTGGAGATTTCGACGATTTCAAGTTCGGCAATTGTGTTTTTCTTGTGGTTTAAAAAAAACGATCAATTATGCCTCGTCGAAAACAGCGATCATCTTTTGATCAAGTATCCGAGTTCGACAGAGGACGGATAGTGGCCTACCGAGATTGTGGATTATCTTACAGGGAAATCGGTAGTCGTGTTGGACGAAACCAAACAACTGTAATGCGGATATGTGATCGTTGGATGCAGGAGGGTACGACGGACCGGCGTGTTCGATCGCATCCACCTCAGCGCACCACTTCACGCGATGACAAGCAAATTGTGCGCATGGCAGTGACGGATCGCTCAGTCACATCACGAATCATAGCACAGCACATGCAGTCTGTAACGCATCATCCAGTGTCTACGCGTACCATTCGACGCCGTTTACAGGAGAGTGGTCTGTCCGCAAGACGTCCATTGCTTTGTCTACCCTTGACGCAGAACCACAGACGTCTCCGCCGCCAATGGTGCGATGACAGAAGGATGTGGACGGCAGAATGGAATGAAATTGTTTTTACTGACAAGTCACGCTTCTGTCTGCAACACCACGATGGTCGCATTCGAGTCTGGAGACACCGTGAAGAGAAGATGCTGAACAGCTGCGTTATGCACCGCCACACTGGTCCTGCACCGGGTATTATGGTATGGGGCGGTATTGGATATCACTCTCGCACACCTCTTGTACGCATTGTCGGTACTTTAAACAGCCAGGGCTACATCTCCGAGGTGTTGCAGCCAGTTGTCCTTCCTTACCTTCAGGGCTTGCCCACAGCCATATTTCAACAGGATAATGCGCGACCACACGTGGCACGCATTGTCCAACGGTTCTTCGTCAATCGCCAGATTGAATTGCTTCTCTGGCCGCCTCGCTCTCTGGATCTTTCGCCGATAGAAAACATGTGGTCCATGGTTGCTCTACGATTGACCCAGATTCCATCCCCAGCTGCCACAGCAGATGAACTTTGGCAACGTGTGGAAGCTGCTTGGTCTTCTGTACCCCAAGAACTCATCCAAAGTCTCTTTGAATCAATGCCGAGGCGTGTGGCAGCGGTGATCTCCAACAATGGCGGCTACTCTGGCTACTGATTTTCACAGGAACCACACTTCACAGAAGTCTATAAATTTAATCATTTGATACTTGGTCAACATGTTATCTACAAAATAAATTTTGTTGTGATATCTCTTGTCTTTCTTGGTGTTGCAATTTGGGTGGCCAGCAGTGTATTATTAATTAATAGTTTTATGATATTATCATTTAAACCTAAAAACAATTTAAAATTCCCTAATATAGAAGCAAGTATACATGACATAAGCATTTAGAATAAATATTTTCAACACGAGTGGTTATGACCGAACTTTCTTCAAAATGTTTAATTTCAAATATACAGGGTGCGTCATAAATTCGTGCAAAGTTCAAAAATTAGTAATAAAAGAAATAATGCTCGGAAAATTTTTCTGTTAGGGCGAATAGGATAAAAGGGACTTTCTTTTTTACATGGAAAAAATCCAAAGTTTCCAAAAATAACCAAAAGACGACGCTTTTGCGGGACCACGTTACGTCTGCATCGCAGGAAAGACATGTGTTGTCACCTTCATGCAGGATGGTGCCACTCCCGACATGTCACGTGGTATCAAGACATTCCTCTTGGAATCTTTCACTGAAGACCGAGTTCCATAAGTCGCGGTTGTAAGGTTCAGTGGCCCTCAAAAAACACCAGACTTGACACCGGCAAGTTTTTATTTGGGGGGATACTTAAAGTCTCATGTGTACCGGGGCTCCCCAACCACTTTGATGGAACTGAAAAATGTCATTCGACAGACAGTCGCTGCCATCGATACTACAATCCGCTGTCATGGGCTTAGTGACGCGCCTAACTTGCTTATTACCTTGTGCTGCTAGTAATGCTGAACATCTGTTACTTTAAAATAAATGCACAGTCTCGCGTTATTGTGATCTGATTGATTTTGTGTTTGAGTTTGCCTGATTTGCATAAAACGTCTCAGTATGACGTGTGAGCGCCCTCTTTAGGTTACGTTTTGAAACTTTTTTTTTTTTTTTACATGGAAATAAAATCCAATGTTCCTCTTATCTTATTGGCGCAAACAGAAACATTTTCCGAGCATTGCTTCATTTATTATGAATTTTTGAACTTTGCACGAATTTATGACGCAACCGGTATATATATATATATATATATATAGTGGAATCTCGATCTATCGTTTTGCAAGGGACCGATTGAAATGAACGGTAAATACGGGAAAACGATATATGCGGAAAAACATAACAAAGCAATATGATCGTTGAGACTGGATAAAACGAACGACACATACGGAAAAACGATGGATCCGAAAACGATGGATCGAGATTCCACTATATATATATATATATATATATATATATATATATATATATATAACTCGTCATAAGAGTTAATTTTTTAAGGCTCTGCAGTAATCTGGAAGAATTTCGTCTTTTTCAGTTCTATATTTAGTTTTTTACAAAATCTTTACAGGGTCATAAAGAAATGCGCATAAAACATAAGAAAGTAGAAATTGTAACGACGTTTCTCAAATATTGAAAGTGTCTTAGAGAGCTTCACTCTTCCAAATGAAGTAAAATAAGAATGGATATTCTCCTGGCAGAATAGATATCTGTGGGTTATCTAAAGTATGCAAAAAGACGAGAAAAAGCTTTGATATCTCTCTTGGTAGTGTCATGTGAGGTGAAGGACGACTCGAGCTGACGTCAACTCTCAAATGAATACAAATGTCTTCTGAAAACTAGGAATTTCTGGGACCACCGGGCCATAAGGGAGGAATCTAAATATAAACACGATTCGATTGTTACCGGGTTATTTTTTCTATTCCGTAATGTGGAATTATGTGTTTCCTATTGCTAGGAAGCATTAATAAAACATTCAATGACTCTTGAAAGATTTGTGTAAATGTTTTTGGTCTCAATATTTTTCTGTATAAGCGTCTGTTTTAGGTGTATTAGTTCAGGGGTTCTCAACCTTTCAGGCTCTACGCCCCCCACCCCCTTTGAACACTGATGCGAGGTTACGCCTCCCCACCACCAACACCATATGTGGTCAATACAAGTTTAGTACAATCGGAATTTGAAACTGAAGTTGGTTATTAAATGAAAATATAGAATAGATAATTTCATACACAAAATTTATTACTACTCATATCTTAATTTGGAACATATTGTTATTAGAACATATGAAATCAAAGAATTAAATACAGATCAAATATATTTGAGGTAATCAAGGATCTAGGTGAGGTTGGCATGTAATACCAGTCACTTTCACAACATTAATGATGGGGCTGGCACTGTCTGTCCTTGACAAGTTTTTGAATATTAGGTTGTAACTGTGACAAAGCACACCTCAGGTCACTTTCAACATCCAGACGCACGAAAATTATCGTATTTTTACAATTACGACAACTATCGTGTACGACAATTATTGTGTTCGTGTTCGTATGTCGAAAATACGTTACGGTTACATTGTGACTGCAAAATTGAGTACAATAAATGACAGTTAGTTCTACTTTTTATTTTACTTTCTTTTTAACTCACGCCTCCCTTGACATTCTTCAACCTGGGTGGTGCGCCCCCCTAGGTTGAGAACCGCTGTATTAGTTGATGTATATGGATGGATAGTCAAATATTAAGAGAAAACGTCAAGCGGAAGAAAGTGAAAATTAATGCGGTTTATAACTTATAACTAAAATTTCTGCGGGAAAAATTGTAAATAAGAACTTCAATTAGTCTTGTCTATTGATTGTGATACGTCATAATAAAACATTTTGAGTATTCCCTCAAGTTGTGTTCAATCGATTTCTACCAAATTCATTGACCAGAGAGAAATCGGGAGCGACAATATTTATATATATATATATATATATAGTGCAATCTCGATCTATCGTTTTTCAAGGGACCAACTGAGCTGAACGATATATTCTTGAAAACGATAGATCCTGGAACATAACAAAGCAATATGTTTGTCGGGACTGGGTTAAATAAACGATGTTTCGGGAAACGAACGATCGAGATTCCTCTCTCTCTCTCTCTCTCTCTCTCTCTCTCTCTCTCTCTCTCTCTATATATATATATATATATATATATATATATATATATATATATATATATATATATATATATATATATATATAATATATATATATATATATATATATATATATATATAATATATATATATATATATATATATATTACATACATACATACATACATATATATATATATATATATATATATATATATATATATATACAGAACTAAACTATGATTAGAATTGAAAATCATTTTAATAATAACATTAAAAGTAATTATTACAGCCTTAAATGCAAGTTTGCTTCCAAAATTTTCCATCTTTAATATTGGTACAAGTCAAAACTCAGTCCTCCTTACTCTAAAAGTATTATACGAAAACAAATTATTTCTTCCTTCTACCTCACATCTGTAAAAAACAAAACTATATATGACGTGTATATTATTGACGTACTAAAGCGATAAATTACTTTTAAAAATTGAATGTAAAGCTCAAGGAGGAATAGTTGTCAGGTTGCAGAGTTTGTTTTAACCGAAGCGTAATAATTCAGTTTGAAAAGTATGGGACTATATAAATCAAACTCCCCCAAATGTATGATTTATATAGCGGTTTTTGAGCATATAAACATGATTGGACATATAAACGGAAGGTGCTTAATAAATTATAGTTGTAACGTTATTGTATCTCCAGTGTCATATCACATCTTGCGTATTTCTCAAGACATCCTGGGATGAAAATTTTAAAAAAATGCCTGCTAAAACGAACAGTAAGATTTAATAGTATACGCATAAGGGGTTTACCTTAGTACAGGCTGTTACAAAACTTAAAATAAAAAATTATTGTAGAAATTGATCAAGGAGTAAGATAATAATAAAGATATATGTTTATATAGCGAATAAACAGCGAATAATTTCGCTATTGAAAAGTGAGTTTCAGATTTATCCTTCATTGAAAATTTCGGTACGTGAATCAGAGAGGAAGTTGTCGCTTAACGAGATGAAATAAATAATACATCACGTTTAGATTTTTGTCAGAAAAAGGAAAATAACTTCTGAATAACTTTTAAAGTTCCTGAATAGTAATCAATCACGCCTCTTTCATTGTTAAACAATATGTAGTAATACTGAATTGAAAGAGTGGGGGTTAATTATTTCTTACTCTATATATATATATATATATATATATATATATATATATATATATATATATAGAGAGAGAGAGAGAGAGAGAGAGAAATGAAACATTCAAAACTTACATAGAGAATTAATAAATATATTATCATAATATGCCAAGGATAACGTCACAATCTATAATCAGCGAAATATTTACAACAGATTAGAACATTTTATAACATCTATAGAACTACATTAAATTACTCTTTCTACCACTAGAAAAAGTATCTTAATATTTTAGTCTTCATCCGTATACATATCACCTAATACACCCTAAACAGACGCTTATAAAGAAAAATATTCAGACCAAAAACATTAACACAAATCTTACAAGAGTTATTGAATTTTCTATTAATGCTTCCTGGTATTAGGAAACACATAATTTCACATTACGGAATTGAAAAAAAAAAAAAACCATCCAGTAACCGATCGAATCATGTTTATATTTAGAATCTTCGGATTCCTCCCTTATGGCCTAGTGGCCCCAGAAATTCCTGGTTTTCAGAAGACATTTGTATTCATTAGAGAGTTGACGTCAGCCCGAGCCGTCCTTCACCCAACATGACACTTCCGAGAGAGATATCGAAGGTTTTTTTTCTTCGCGTCTCTTTGCATACTTTAGATAACCCACAGATATCTATTCTGCCAGGAGAATATCCTTTCTTGTTTCCCTTCATTTGGAAGTATGATGCTCTCTAAGACACTTTCAATATTTGAGAAGCGTCCTAACAATATGCCACTTTTTTATATTTTATGTACATCCATTTCTTTACTGTAAAGATTTTGTTTAGGTTTTAATACAAAAAATATAAACCAAAATAGACCAAATTGTTTTAGATTACTATAGTGCTTTTAAAAAACATACCTTTTTTAAGTGTATATGTCTTATATATATATATAATATATATATATATATATATATATATATATATATATATATATATATATATATAAAATATATATATATATAAAAATATATATATATATATATAATATATATATATATATATATATATATATATATATATATATATATATAATATATATATATATATATATATATATATATATATATATATATATATATATATATATATATATATATATATGTATATATATATATACACAGTGATTTCCGTTTATTAGAATCACGTTTGTTATTACTTTTTTTGATTCTTATAGCCGAAATTTAGGTTTTTGGACAGGAACACACACACCTATAAATACATATATTAAATAATTTACTATAAATTACTCTTCAATTTACGTTAATTATCTTTTGTTAAAATTATTTTTATAATTTTAAAAATATGACTTAGTTTCTAGACCTATAAGGAGATACACATGATTATACTAAGATATGAAAAAAAATCCAATATTTGTTACAACATACCTGCTTAACAGTTTAATATTTCAATTACAGGAAGGGTGCAAGAAAAATTTCCTATGGTAGTTTGACGTAAGGAGGTTTTCAGGAGGCTGTTTATACCTCTTTCAATACCAATTGTCTCAGACCAAGATTCACCATCTAGCTTACGTTTCACGGTTTGATAACATGTTGGATCTAATAATGTTACGTTTTCCTAAGTGATAGTGGACAATTCCCAGAAGAGTTATGTGTTTCAAGGGTCAGGAAGCCGCAACCAGGATGTGGGAGGTGGGAAAAAGAGTCCCTGTGTTTCTTTGTCTGTGGAGAAAAGTGAAATCGAAAAGTGAAACCCTGCGGTCATCCTATCCACAGGGTTAGGATGCCCCTGGGTCATGCTAATAGGACAGTGTTTAGCTAAAGCTTTTAAGGGGAAACTATTATGTTATGTCTAACAAAGAAAGAGATGCATTTTACGACTGTATTCCTTCCCATCTTATCACTCTTTCTTTTAAAAAGAATAAAGAAAGAACTTCGTACCGTTTGAGGGTTTAAGTGGCTTTTTTGGAAAAATGAAAGGAAAGCGATGAGTGTAAACTGATCCTTAAAAACGGTGGATTGATTGATATATATATATATATATATTAAACATTTTCATAACTATTGCTTTTTTATCACCTAAAGATCGCACGATTGATTCAGAGTCATATACAAGATTTTTCTCTATACCTGGGAGTTAAAATACGAAGTAATGACCGGCTAAATTTTCATCTATCTTCTCTTAAAAAATACGTATGAAAACTTACCAGAATTTCGGAAACGACATTTTAGGATATGTTGAAAGAGATCTAATAAAATATAATGTGTGCGTGAGAAAAAACATTTATGCTATTGGTACCATTCAGTGCCTAAATTATCTCCTAAAATCTAAATTTTTTATCTTTCATTAACTGTGCTACGAAATCACGATCTTGCTGTTCGTAATTTTTAATGTTTTTTTAGACCCTAGGAGAAACATATCTAATACTGTACCTGGTACTGCAATATCATTGCTGTGTTCTGCTACGAAATTAAAAATTTAGTTTATTGATGGTGCATTTTTTAAAAAGCACTTCAGAAAATCAATAAACGTTCGAGTGAACAGGACATTTTATCGTATGTTATGATTTTGTTAAAAGAAAGCATTTAGTAAAAGTTGAATCATTTTCAAAATTCAAATTTAATTCTTAAATTGTTTTTATCATTTAAAAACAAAAATTATGACATAATTTGATTCAGCATTTGTCGAAAAAATTACCTTAAACAAATTAAAATTTCAAAATCACTTGTTGTAAGCAGTGATATATCAAATTGAAATGGTTTTTAACATTTTTGCTTAACGAGTATTTAACAATAGAGGTAAATGCGTTTGGGGATACTAACATAAACTCTTTTTTTTAATTTTTTGACGAACTAATTTCTTCTCTAAAATATCGACTTCATAATTTACAAGTGAATCTAACCACTGAATGATTAAGCTTCATATTCGAGCATAAAGTTTATTCTTCTTAACTATTCAAAACTATTCAGACCTATGCTCCATTTTTTAATTCGGTTAAACAGAGCTATTGCATTCTCAAAAGAAACCACATATTCTCTTTACTTAACCTTATTTGGAGTAACTTATAGAGAATAGCTACTTCTACCCAGACTTGGGTGTATATAATTTGAAGTGGCACTCTAAATGATTTTGATACAAACACAGTTTTTACATGAAACAATGTTTATTGAATTCGTTGCACATATTGAATTTGCTTTTACAGCAATAAGTTAATATTCTACTTGTACGGAATATATATTAGAAAAAATGTCATTTAGCAGACTGTGCATTTTTGAAAGTGCATTTCTTACTTAACAATGACATTTTATGCTGTATAAGTTATAGAGTAAATACTAAGGTGCACTCTATTTGAATTTCATACAAACACAGTTTATACACGAAACAATGTTTAGTGAATTCGTTGCACATATAGAATTTGCTTTTACAGCAATAAGCATACGTACTACTTGTACGGAATATATATATATATTAACATTCAATAGAAATACACTTTGCAAATACTCACAAATCAGCAGAGTGTCAAACCAGCAGTTCTGCCACGTAAACTTTGGGCCCCCTAAGCACTAGCGCAGGATAGCACCTGGAGCTGCTTACATCGTAGCTCCCTTAACTCGATTATCTATCAACTTTAACAACCTTTTATTCAACCTCTGTATTAATCAAGCTGCTTGGTATTTATACCAAGCGCGTATGCCGAAATTAGCGTATCTCAAGCAGCTTCTTTAATTCATTCACTCAAAAGTTCGATTCTTGTGAATCGAATCTTATGTATACCTTACAAACTCTCTAAAATAAAATCTCTTAAATTAAAATCGAAATGCTGATAATATACAATAATATAACTGGATAAAGAATTGACCGAGTACTACGAGGTTTTAAGAGTACACTGATCACCTGGACAACCAAAATGGAACTATTTTAGTGAAATTTTTATGAGTATGTATTTAATTGCATAATACAGATATACGCAAAATATTTATATACCAGTAAATAAATACATTATATTTTTAATTTTAAGTAAAATGGAAGAATTATGTTAAAAATTTAACTTATAGTACCAATTTCAAAACTCGTTAAATATTTGATTCTATTTGTCAGTTGGGTAGACTTTTCTAAAAATCTATTGAATTTATCTCTTCCAAATTTGATATGGTAACATAGAATATATTAGTTGGAAATAATACTAGGTATTTTGCTTCTAGGTTAGAAAAAAATTGAATTAAAAATTTGTTAGTGGAAAACTAAAAAAAAAACTTAAAAAATGTAATTACATATGTTTTGTTATTTTCAATTTCACTACACCTAGATGTAAAATTCTTCGTATTATTGTCAATTGATATATTGTATGTTACCATGCCAAATTTGGAAGAGATAAATTCAATAGATTTTTAGAAAAGTCTACCTAACTGACAAATAGTATCAAACATTTGACACGTTTTTAAATTGCTATAATAAACTAATTTTTTAACATAATTCTTTAATTTCACTTTAAATATAGAATATAGTGCATTTGACGGAGTACTACGAGGTTTTAAGAGTACACAGATCATCCGGACAAATGGAGCGATTTTAGTGAAATGTTTATGAGTGTGTATTTAATTGCATAATACAGATATACGCAAAATATTTATATACCAGTAAATACATACATTATATTTTTAATTTTAAATAAAATGGAAGAGTTATGTTAAAAATTTAACTTATAGTAGCATTTATTTAATGGTGTATAAATATTTTTCATATATCTGTATTGTGCAATTAAATACATGATCATGAACATATCACTAAAATCGCTCCGTTTTGGTTGTCAAGATTCTGTGTGCCCTAAGTTTCTCAAAAATTAAATTGGTTGTTTCTGTGGCATATTAAAAAAATCCCGTGTTTGTAAGGAAAGCCATTTTTCTCACAAGATGATATTGTTATTAAAACCTTGACATCGCTTAAAGATTAAGAGCATTTATCGCAAACAATAACATCTGTGGTGTTTGGTAGCCAGGTAAAGTTTTTTTATAATTCCCTCCCGTCTCATATTTTTTTGTATCTACAAGGATAATGAAAACGAACAACACACTATCATAAAAAATATAATTAGTTCCATAGCTTCATGTTAAGACTTTTTTAAAATAAGAGAGATTGAATATAATGCCTATCTATATTTTTTAGGATTTATTGAATGGCTAGTGTATTTAATGTTACAGCTCCTTTATTTTAACGCATCATTTCTGTATTCTCATTATATTTTTTTACAATGCATAAGATGTTTTTTTATATATCCCCATTATTGTATAATATTTTATGTTTATTCATTCCCATGACTAAAGACTTTGTGCTACATTCACTGTCTTCATTAACTGCAATTTTATAGAAAAACGAATTTCACTTACATATCAAGTGAAAATGGAGCTTTAAATGCATGTAAATTAAATACTAAAATTTGAAATTTTTAATAGTTTCTTAACTGCAAATAATGGATAGTAGTCTGTGAAAATAGGACTTACGCCGGTGAAACACAATTATATATGTGTTTGCTGTGCAAAGGGTGTTAAGTCCAAAGTAGGCTAAAATGAGTTATCAAAACAGGCATGTTTGAAAATTCAAGGGCTACTTCAGGGTACAGAAAGCTAAGTCTAATTCCACTCCTAAATATTTTTATTCATCAGGGAAACTTTGGGATCTCTGAAACAAAACCGAATCATGTTAGTGTTAAAGGGGTTATGTCCCAATCAAGGACTTAACACTCTTTACTCAACAAAAATAAAATTAGAAAAATTTACTTAAAAAAATTTAACTTGACTAAGACTGAGTATACAAAGACCGATTTTTTTTCAATTTCGTTTTGCTCAAAGCTATGATTTTAGACTTCACACTTTTTACACAGCAAACACAGATATAATGATTATAAAATACAATAGGAACAAGACAGTATAGGGAACAAACCTGCAGTTGCTTGATGATAAATCTATTATTTTCCTGAAATAGTATCTTTAAACGACTTTACACAACGTCTAAAAGTTCAATACAGAAGCATATTGACAAGAATTATTGCATGCATAATATACTGTTTCAGTTTTCGTTTCCCATTTCCTTACGGGGTGGGGTAGCATGTATCCCAAGAATGCGGTCCCAAGAATGAATATATATATATATATATATATATATATATATATATATATATATATATATATATATATATATATATATATATATATATATATATATATATATATATATATGAAATGTCCGAATGGACATCTCATGAAATAGTAGCTTACATCGTAGCCGGAAAATAAAATCAGCTTCAGGAACAACCTAATTTATTAAACAGTAAAGCAACACATCTTTCTCGCTTCGAGCCAGTCCAGCGTCTCTCGAAAAGAGCGCCAAAATAAATGTCGAACATAATGATAATTACGAAATACTTCAGGAGAAAATTAAAAATCGAAAAAAGGAAAAAAAGGAAAAAAAATTAAGTAGTGAAATGATTCTATAAGTCACCAATATGTAAATCATTCAGCTATCCTTAATCTTTCTATTTTAGCATTTTGTCCTATTGCCATCTTAGTTAATTTTGAAGAAATCCCGTGAGTGTAAGTGAAACTCGCACATTTTTTTTTTACTTTTCAAGCTTACTACATTTTATATGAAAAATACTATGTACTAGATAAATATTATTGATTTTTATACTGGGGTTTCCACTCACTGTCCTCCCTGTCTCTTCGCACTTTTCAAATGTTCCCTTTGAACAGTTGCTTTTCTCTCTCATGTTTGAGAAACTTGCCTGCCCCTTTTCATTTTGTGCAGTTTGCTCAACTTGAGTTTCAGGTTGGAAGCAACTTCCCTTTGGTAAACGCTCACGAGGATGTACTCACAACAGGTCACATACCTCAAATTTATGTTTGTATTGTCTTGCTTTTTTTTTAATTTCGTCACAATAATTGAATGTTAGTGTCAATTGTTGGAATTTGTTTTTTGTTCGAATTTTTGCAACATCAGGTACCAGACATTTGGTATTGATATTGAAAGTTAATTTTGACAGCATTTGGTAAATTTATTCTACTAATTGCTGAAAGATCAATTTTAATATTTTTGTGTACATGATCTAGAGAAAACCTTGAAATTGAAAACCAATGATAAAAAAATAAATAAAATGTAGAAAGTGTATTGCGTAAAGAAAAGTCAATAACTAATGTCAAACGTAAAAATAATAAACAACAAAGAACATTATTTTTCTAAAAAAGTGACTACAACCCAGGAGATCTCCAAAGAACTAAACCATACTACGATTAAAGACTGTGAATAAAAAGAATAACTTTTGTGTTTTTATAACAAGTTGAACTGTACCCGTCCTGGACTCTGAACACTTTCAGACTGTAACACATGTCAGGGGCTGAGACAAGCACAATTTTTTTTTACTTGTATTTGTATTTGGAACATCTTTACATCTGTTGTTGTTAGTGTTTTCATTTAAGTGTACCATTCCATTTTTATTTTACTCCAGCTATTTGTTTTTTAAAATATGCCATTTTTCATACTATTATGTCTTTCAATTGTACATTCTAACATAAGAATTTGTGAGTTTCGAGCCAGCTTCAACCTAATATTCTAACTGCTAATTTTCATGTTCTCACTATCTGGAGTGTCTTGGAGTCGACGGCCGCGGCTCCAATCCATTTTAGATGGGGGGATATTCTGTGATAATATTACTAATTACCTATAATAGCCATTCTGTACTTCATCTCTGCCTGGTAACCCCTCCTTCTTGTCTTGGCGTAAACGCTTCGCCTTCCCACATACTAACTTCCTCCGCCAATTCTGGCAACCTCTCTGACCTAATTCTATTTTGGCGCTCTTTGCGGTAGACGCTGGACTGGCTCGAAGTGTGTAAGATGTGTTGTTTTATTCTTTAATAAATTCGTTTGTTCCTGAAGCTGACTTTATTATTTTCTTTATTAACTTTATTGACTTTATTATTTTCTTTATTTACTTTATTATTGCTAATTAAGCTGACTTTATTATCGACCACGATGTATGCTCCTATCTCATGAGATGTCCATCCAGACATTTCATATATATATATATATATATATATAACACCCTTAATGGCCGTTCTTACAAAGACGGTTGAAATTTCCCGTTCTAAAGATAGAATAGGAAAAGTGAGACCCGTGTTCTAAAAGTTAAATAGTTAGCAAAGTTTTCAGGCTGTTTATGGTTCTTTCATATCTGTGTCTATCTAAAACTCTAAAGTTTAAGATTATATAAATAATTATTATTATTGCTTTTCTATATAAGCATAATTATTTTTTCTTACATTTTTCAATAAATTTTTTTTATCTCTAACTGTATCTAGTCTCGGCCATTTCTTTTAATTTTAAATTCAAATCCTATCATTATAATTAATCTTATAAAATCTTTATATTCTTGTTCCTTTGTTCTTTCATACGTCCATCACTTTTGATAAAATATTTATAACAAAATCTAATACAAAACCGCTGGCAACAGTTCGTAAGCTTAATTTTTAATATCAACTCTGGTACTCCGAAATGGATTTGCATTCAAGAAAATTATATCGTTTATTCACTTTATTATAGAAAATAAGGAAATGAAAATTCTTCGTTACACAATTTTCCACTCATTATGCAACAGTCTTCGAAAATTGGAGGCTAGGAATTTAATGGGAAATTTAGAAACGCGGTAGGTTCTTTTTTAACATTTTATTTCTTAATGCTATTCAGAACTATATAAAGTGCTTTAAAGGTACATTTTAGGAACTTATAAAATGAATAAATGGGATAGTGCGAAGTAAAATGAATCATAAATAATGAAACAATGAATTTGTTTACACGTGGGTGGAACTCCCGAGTTTCAAAAAAAGTACTTAAAAAACGCGTAATTAGGTACAAAAACAAAACATATTTAATCATGTTACAAAAGGTTAGTCACAGGAATCGGTAGTCTAGAGGATTCGGGAAGCTGAAAATTTCTATTTCAACATTTATTCGACGACATCCTAATTAAAGATTTTACTTGAATAAAATCATGAATTGAGGGAATTCAAAGACAATTAACACTAGAAAGAGGGGAATTTTTTTATTACTATAAAAACTGAATGCCGCCAGTTTGGCGGTTAAAAATAAAATCAAGAATTAAAAAAAAAATAATGTTTTTTTATGGTTAAATTCTTTAAATTTTGAACTATTTCATACCAATATATAATAAATTAGTATATATTCAGATATATTTTTATGCAGGTTTGCCTAGCTGGCAACCTCGTATGGTTTATCCGTAAAAAATATATGCATGGTTTGTGCAGTCCTTCTTTTTCAACACCAATATTTCCGAAGAGCCAGAATTTCTGTTATTTGAAAAACAGGTAAGAGACGAAAAGTAACTAACATTTTTCCGGTATTATTTTAAAGATTTCTACCTGTCATCTATATTACCGTCAAATTGACGGCTTTCAGTCTTTCTAGGTATACGACGCATTTTCTCCCCGTCTTTACTGTCTAATATAAGTTTGTAAATGCGTGTGCATATTTCTCGTAAAATTAGAAAAAGTCATAAAATTTCAGAAGCCTGAGGACATAAATACAGACATAGCGCTCAATAGTATGTCCGAAACCGTCAAAATGACGGTAGCCGTCTATCTAATGTTAAAGGGAACTTCAAATTCGAATATTTTTTAATTTACAATTTTTACCTCTATATACAAAATGAGAATTATTAATGTTCTATTTTACTACATCGAAAACCCTTAAAATTCAAAATATGGAAGTTTTAGCAAAATAATGCCTGTTTTTAAAAAAAAAATTCAAAAATTCTAATGTTTTTCAAAATGACCTATGCGTATTCTATATTAATTAAAATCCTTAAATTTTCTATTATAAGTTTACCATTTGTATATAAATATAAATGTGCATTTATTTTTTTGTAGGAATCTAAAGTCTTAAATAATTTTTTTTTCTATTTTGCCTGTTATTTTTTATGTTTATACTTTATTTTATGATCTATAAATTTGAAAAATATTTGCGATATCAAAGAATTATGCATAGTTTTGTCACAAACATTTCAGTTACCAATTCTGAGAAATATGGAAGATATCAGAAGAAATTGAATACGCAGGGAGATTTTTGAAAAATTCTAGCATTTTGGAAGAATTTTTTGATAAACAGGTCTTATTCCTCCTCAAAATACTTATTTGTGAATTCTAAGTATCCCCAGTGTAGTAGAATAGAATATTAATTCTACTCATGGTGTATGTAGAGTAAGATATTGAAAATTAAAGGAGAACGAGATTGAAGGTCCCTTTTTCCCTTAAAATGCAAATTATAATTTGTATGTTTTGTAAGTAATTTTCACAGAAAGGACGTATTTAACAAATTAGTGAATTGCATTCAATAAAATTTCAAATATGATTATTGTGATTTTTTTCATTTCATTTAATTTATCCTTCTTCTAATGTTGGCGCAAAATTGTAAATAGAAGTTGATTTTACATGTTTCAACGTAATTTTTTTTATTATTTCTAGTTTGAATAATATTGGTTGAAGTAAAGGTACATGTCTATTAATTCAAATTTCTATCTTTTTTTTAAACAATAGAAAGTATTGCAGGTAACAAAAAACATCCACATATAATAGTGAGTTTGCGTAATTTTATGATTGATTTCAGTGGACACTAAGTTTATCATTGCATATAATGCTCGTCATTAATGTCTTGTTGTGACTTTTTGACTTATATCCCCTGGATGGAACATGCCATACCAGGGCAGAAGATGGCTGCAGGCAGGTGAATGCGGCTCCGTTAGAGAATAGCACAAGGGTCGGAATCCGAATTGGCCAGGTGCATCTTAATTTTGGCCGAGGAACCCCAGGGGAGATATCTGGATTGCTCGCAACTTCCCCCTCCCTCTGACCACATGGAAGGAGTTTCTGGCCTACACATTAAAGATGTGGGTGCTCGGCGTAGACACGAAATTCTTCAATGGCGGTTGTCGGGATTCGAACTTAGTTCCCTGCGTCCAAAGCCCAACGTGCTACCCCTCGTCTGCTACGGTTCCTTTAATATCTTAATCAACGTGAGAAAAAAACTTAGAATAATATTTCTTAAATCAGGTGTATTTTTTACCTTTAAATGCATATATCACGTTTTTTATGCTTAACAGGGATATAACCTTAAGTAATCGTTATCTTTCATTTGCATTAGAAAAGGAACTAAAATATATTAAAAAGCAGAAATTGCGGTAAAAATACAGACTCGGATAATATTATCATAGGCATTTACGTATTAAAACTTATTCTTCAGAAACGAGACGCTTATTTTTCTGCTGTTGACGTGCCATGAACTGTAATTATATTGTCTCCGAATTACATAACAATGCTTTGTAATTTTTTTTTTGTCATTATTCACAACTTTGAACAATTTAAGCCTCAAACTTTGAATAGTTTTAGTCTAAAATTAGAAATATGGGGCATTTTTTTAAAAAATTGTTGTTGTAGTATATATTTTTAAACTTCAGCGACAGCAGTTATCAAATATACACCCAAAAGTTTCACAAACTAGTCTCAGAAATGCGCATCTAATTCTTGAGACATAAATCAGGTATGTCGTCTGGAAATTCAACGGGGATATAAGATTATAGCACTCTTCTTTAAAAATTTTAAAGTTTGTGCAATTTTTTAAGAAAATATAGACGGCCATAAAGAGACGTAAGTTTTATTTGCTAAAATAAATGACCGACATGCAACGGTAACTCATTATTTATATATATATATATATATATATATATATATATATATATATATATATATATATATATAGATAGATAGATAGATAGATAGATAGATAGATAGATAGATAGATAGATATATAGATATATATATATATATATATATATATATATATAGATAGATAGAGAGATATATATATATATATATATATATATATATATATATATATATATATATATATATATATATATATATATATATATATATATATATATATATAGATAGAGATATATATATATATATATATATATATATATATATATATATATATATATATATATATATATATATATATATATATAGATAGATAGATAGATAGATATATAGATAGATATATAGATATATAGATATATAGATAGATATATAGATATATAGATGTATAGATATATAGATTTATATATAGATATATAGATATATAGATAGATAGATAGATATATAGATATATAGATATATAGATTTATATATAGATATATAGATAGATATATAGATAGATAGATAGATATATAGATATATAGATATATATATATATATATATATATATATATATATATATAGATAGATAAAAATCTGTGCGTCTATGTGTGTAGAACGCCCAACCAGTGAATTCTATTCTCTAATCTGTGTCTATTACTTTCCATAAATCTTATACAACCCTACCCCTCATGTAACAACTTCCGTTTCTACTTGTGGCACCCTAGCTATATCTGGGCATATTGCACCATGGATGATCATGAGGACAAACGAATCCGACTTTCATTTGTTTTGGTGTGAGAGTCGAGCTGCGCGTCGCATAGCGTATTGGATATGGAGTGGACAAGACGCTAATTACTCTCCCCGACGTAAATATTTTTGTAAATTAATTTCCAGCTTCATACTTCTTATAAATGTTACTGAACTAAATATCAGATAGTAGGTAATATATTTAAGTATTTTTTTTCAATTCCCATCTATTGGATAGTTTGCAATTGATTCTTTGCCACTGAAGCCTGACTACACATTTCCAATCATAGAAGCCATCGCCAGCCGTTACGATTCCCTTTCTTCTGGTTTCTGTTCCTGATTTCCTAATATCCTTATAAATGTTGTCCAGACAATTGCCATACATCCATCCATCCATACATACATAGATACTGTCGTAACGCTTTTCAACGCCTTATAAGCTCTTAAGAATAATCCAAATATTGTTATAACGATTCGATTTGTAAAAGGGGTGTATACCATACGCTTCCTTAATTTGTAGTTTTTCTCCAGACATTCTGAGTTTTTCTGAAAATGCATCTCTTTTTCGAACCAACAAAACTGTTATCGGGAAGCAGTCACATTATTCCTTAATCCTTTAATCCCCAAAAATCTGGCAAACTTACATTTGGCACGATAAATCGCCCTTACCCGCAACACGCAGAAAAAGCTAACCATTGTATTACAGCCTTTGGCGACGTTTTTGGCGACCTCGAAGACGCGAAGCCCACATCTGTTTTTCCTCAGCAGACATCACGTGACCATCCCGAGGAGAGCAGATACTGGAATTTACGACACAGAGAGCTTCGCCAGTTCCCGGCCTATGAAGATGTCTCAGGCAGTCGTTCCGTCGTTGCCCACTACTGCGAGTCCAGCAGCCTATATTCCTCAAGCATGGAAGCAGCCTTGGCACTAGGCCTTCTCCAAATGTAACTTTTGTAATGTGGCATTAAGCCATTGGGACCATAAGTCTATTGTCTTTCTAATAATTTAAAATATAACAAAATCAGTGATCACTCATTTAACTTTGTCATCATTTCTGTCACCTAGTATTCTTACTTTTTTCAGCTCTACAAAAGTAAGGCCATGTTAATACCGATACAAGCGGCCATTGATATGAAATGTTTTTAACTTTTCCAACTTCTGACAACTCTGAACGCGTGCTACCCAATTAGCGGTAGTACACATACATACATACATTCATTAATTCATTCATTGATAATCGGCTAAGTTCTGTGTTTTGTGAAATCTCTCGGATAACCACAACGGTTGGGAAAAAAAAACTATCAGTCGCCTATCAGGAGGCTGATTTCAGAGAAACATATAACATCATTATCACTTTCTCCCCACCAACAACCCTCCCTTACCTCCCCATTCTACTTTATGTGGTTCGATCTGCTACCTGTGTCAACATCCCTAATTTCCGCACTCTGTTTAACTTCTTCAAACACGCTATACTTTGATTGTTGTGTAAAGCCTACGAATATTTTCTACTGCGAATTCTTCACTACCGCCTGTTGACGAGAATATCTTAAAAGAAAGGTGATAGAGAGTGGAAATTATAACACATGGTTTAGCGAGAGAATTCAAACCGTTTCAGGTTGTTATAAGTTTTCTCTCAGATTATTATATTTAGTAGTGACTGTCATTTACGGAATTCATAAGTTTTTTTTTTTCTAAATATTGCAGTATAACACTCTTTACTTTAAAGAAAAACTACATTGTTAGTAAAACATTCTTGGAAAATAGCCTATGTTTAAATTCAACAGAAATTTAAGATTATTTTGTTTATCTCTTCTTTGTAAGCTTTAAGGTTTAAAAAATAGGATAAGAAAATGTATAACGGATAAAGAGACAAGGATTATTTGCTAAAATAACAACCGACGTGCGGCATTATATATATATATATATATATATATATATATATATATATATATATATATATATATATCAAAATCTTGGTAAGGATATAGCTATCATATCGTTGCGATTTCCTTTTAACATCAAGATAGTTTAAGTAAACATGTAATAGAGTTCAAATTACTCCAGACACATCACACTACATCCTTGTTTACATAATCATGTGTTATAAATATTAGATCTTCATACTAAATCGGTATTAACAGTTATATATAAATAGAACAAATATCTACAAGCTTTATGTAAATTAAACATAATATCTACAACCGTTATGTAAAACTAGCTGAAAACCCACGCTTCGCTACGGAGTACATTCAAATTAAATACAACTGTCAACGTATGCAATTAATGCCAAAAAAATAAATATATATATTTATATTAAATGCGACGATCAATGTATACAATTGATGTAATGTAATATATATATATATATATATATATATATATATATATATATATATATATATATATATATACAGGGCTAGATTTCTAGAAATAGAGGTGCCGGAACGGTAACCTTCCGGGGTGTGTGGGGGGTATTCCAAATTATTGATAAAGAGAGGTACCGGAACGCCGTTCAGGCGCGTTCCTCCTCAAATCTAGCCCTATTAATATATATATATATATATATATATATATATATATATATATATATATATATATATATATACTAGCTGAAGTACCCGGCGTTGCCCGGAATTTTAAGAAGGTTTGTTAACCAAAATCAATTTAAAAACTTAACACAGTATAAATTACATAGCCAAAAAAAAAAGCATGTGAAGTGTTATACATATCTCAGTATTGTGGTAAATGCAGTCTTTCATCATTGTACCACTAAAAGCTGTAAAGTAAAAATGTCAAATTGTGAAATGTTTGTTAACCAAAATCAATTTAAAAGCTTAACACAGTATAAATTACATAGCCTCCCCCCCCCGAAAAAAAAAGCATGTGAAATGTTATATATATATATATATATCTCAGTATTTTGGTAAATGCAGTCTTTCATCATTGTACCACTAAAAGCTGTAAGGTAAAAATGTCAAATTGTGGAATGTTTGTTAACCAAAATCAATTTAAAAACTTAACACAGTATAAATTACATAGCCAAAAAAAAGCATGTGAAATGTTATATATATCTCAGTATTTTGGTAGATGCAGTCTTTCATCACTGTACCACTAAAAGTTGTAAAGTAAAAATGTCAAATTGTGGAATGTTTGTTAACCAAAATCAATTTAAAATCTAAACAATTTAGCAAGATTTAACCTTCAATCTTTGGAGCAAAAGAAGCTGATAAGTAAAACATAAAATATACATACATTTATAATAAACCACTAAAAGCTGAAAAGGAAAAATGTCAAATTGTGTATTGGAGAGTAATGCTGAAAAGTAAAACTGTAAATTTGTCGAATGTTTGTTAACCAAAATCAATTTAAAAACTAAACACAGTATAAATAACATAGAAAAATAAGCAAGTGAAATGTTATACACCCAAATAATAAAAGAAAAAAATCCAATATAAAAATATATAAATTTATAATTAACTCCTCAGAATTCATCTAGATTTAACCTTTCATCTTTGGAGCAAAAGAAGCTGAAAAGTAAAACATAAAATATATACATTTATAATAAACCACTAAAAGCTGAAAAGGAAAGAATGTCAAATTGTCTCTTGGAAAGTTAAGAGTTTTAAAAAGTAAAGCTGAAAAGTAAAAATGTCATTTTGTCGAATGTTTGTTAAACAAAATTGATTAAAAAAGTATACACAGCATAAATAACATTTAAAAAAACATGTGAAATGTTATACACATCTCAGAATTTTAGTAGATTCAGCCTTTCATTTTTCAAGTTTAAATTAAAAATGTCAAATTGCCTAAAGTTTGTTAACAAAAATTAATTTGAAAACTAAACACAGTATAAATAACATAGATTTAATAACAGTATAAATATCATAAAATATATACATTTATAATAAATCACTAAAAGCTTAAAAGTAAAAATGTCTAATTGTCCATATAAATACCTCCATAAATGCAGGATTCTGTAGCCAAAAAAATATATAAATAAAGTATTAAAGTATTGGTTAAAGGCACTGACTGATGAAAAAATTAACAGAAATCTGCAATTTGGGCTACACGCACCATAAATGCAAGATTCTGTACAATAATAGAAACATCCTGTCCTTATTAAACTCCATATAAATCTCTGTTCAATTAAACTGATCCAAATATTATCTCAAGTACCTTCATAAACTATGTTTCTCGTTTCTTGATTCGGGGTTCAATATGAATGTTTGTTAACAAAAGTCAACTTAAAAACTAAACACAGTATGAATAACATAGGAAAAAAACATGTGAAATGTTATACACATCTCAGAATTTAGATAGATTCAGCCTTTCATCACTAAAAGCTGAAAAGTAAAAATGTCAAATTGTCTTTTGCCTTGTGAACTCTGCATGAAAAATTAAACATAGTATAAATAACATATTATAAAAAAGGGATGGGAAATGTCATACACATCAATACTAAAAAACAACGAATAAATTTTGGTTCTAATTTGACTCTTAGTGTGCTTCACTCTTGAAAATAGTTGTTCACAGATGTACGTGCTTCCAAACGTTGATGACCAGAATAACGCTTAACTATGCAGTGAAGGATATTTATATCTGGGCAGGTATGATTTATGAGTACAACAAAGAGACTCGATTGAATTTCTCTTTAAGTTAGATGTCAGATTGCAACTCTATGCATTCCATTTGACAATTTGCTAGCATTATATCTATATCGACTGTAAATAGAGTAGAAAACATGCAAAAAAAATTGTTTATTTTCCCCAAAGTCCTGAAACCAATTTTAAATTTTTGTACTAAATCGGAAAGTAGGGCTGCGTATTTTGTAACATTTTTAGAATTGTGCTTGGTCTGCGTCTCGAAAAATGACTTATCGAATTTTTAACAGCTGAAAAAGTATCTACTGAGTCCTACTGAGATTCATCGTCGTTTAAAGGCTGTTTAAGGTGGCGATAATGTTGATAGGGGTACTGTAAATCGATGGGTAGTAAAATTTCGTGGTTTCGAGCCTGGAAAAGCCATAATTGTTGATCAAACACGCAACGGACGTCCGATCACTGCCACAGACGATGAACATCGCAAACTCGTCCACGATTTGATTCAAAATGACCGGCGAATCACTCAAAAGCGTATCGCAAACCATAATGGAGTATCCAAGGAATGTGTCTGCTTCATTATAGAACGATTGGGATACCGTAAAATCTGTGCTCGATGGGTACCACGCCGTCGCACATGCGAGAACAGCGTCGGACTGGAGAGGCTCTGCGAAACCTGAAGTTTGAACCGATTCCACACCCTCCTTATTCCCCCGATCTTGCACCTTGCAATTATTATTTTTTTTCCTCTACTCAAGAGAGACCTAAAGGGTAAGCATTACACCTTGGACGATGTGGTGAAGGCAGCTGTCAAGTCATGGATTCGAGAAAAGTCGGAAGAATTTTTCAGTGACGGAATGAGAAAACTTGTTACACGTTGGAAGAAATGTGTTAGCCTTAACGGTGAAAGCCTTATGTTGAAAAATAAATATATGATTTTGAAGCTTAAGAATTGAACTTTAATGTTCTTTTTGCCCGATCTCGCCATTTCTTTTTGTTCGCGCTCTACAAGCATGTGTGCATTACTTTTCAGCCTACCGTCGTACTTAATAAAACCAGTTCATTGCACTACAGTATATTGTATTGTGTTTTTATATAATAGTGTTATTTATAAAAAAATACATTTTTGTTATTTAAAAACATGTAAAAAAAAATGCGCTTTTTTTGGTTGGGGGGGGGATAAATGGCTGGAACGGATAAATGGCATTTCAATTCATTTTAATGGGGAAAATTGTTTTGACATACTAAAAATTCGAGTTACAAGCTCTGTCATGGAAAATATTAAACTCGTAAGTCCAGACACCACTGCATTTCTTTATATCGAGTACCGTAGATACAGAACTTCAGAACTATAAAATTTATTAGATATTACTACTTCAAAATTATTAATCTTTTTTGTGTATGAGTGTGAGTTTGTAAAATATAGCTCTAAATATAGTTTGTAAATGTAGTTTGTAAAATTTATTTCTCACTCTCAATTGGAAAAAAATGTATTATCAAGAAACAGGCACTGCCATAATTCTTTTAGAAACTTACAATAAAAATGAAAAATTAGAAAGATCAGATTGCCAGCCAGTGATTTAAAAAAAAAGGTCCGAAATTTTTTTTACGTGTACACAGTAGTGTATGCATGAAAATAAATAAAACATTGATGATGAGCCTTCAGGCTAAAATTACAAGGAACAGCTGTTCATAACTAGCTCCTCCGTTCTTTAAAAGTCCGTAATATAAAATTACTTCGTTCTAAAATGTATGTAGTAATCCCATCACGAAGTTAATGTTTTGGGTTTGATGCCATATAGTTTAATCTCTATTTTATCAACTTATATAAAATTATAGCTAATTAAGCGTTTAGATTAACAAATTTAATGTAATTACAAGTTTATGTCTTAGATGTTGAAATTTGTAACATTAGGATATGGTCTAATTTTAAAGTATTATTACGAAATATAGGTACACAAATGCAACGTAGAAGAATTTAATGACTTAAAAAAAGACCTTTCGATAAAATTATAATTATTTTTTCTTATTTTAATGATCATTAAAAAATGTGCCATCAAAATTTCTGTTAAGTGCCCCTTGGTACTTAACAGAAATTTGGAATATTTTAATAGATACATATATTTACCTTTCAAACCTTTTATTGATTTCCTTGTATTAAATATTCCTTATAATTTATTCTGTGGTTTATACTCTGAGAACAGTAGTATTTTACGGTTAGATATATTCTTTAACTAATTACAGTTGTACCTCAGTGATAGTTTTTTTAATAAGTAAAAAATAAATAAAATATAATTTTAAATTCATATTTAGTTGTTTTAATTAGTATTCAAACTTAAAACTGCACAACTTAAGATTAATTTACATTCAGACAAAAACAAATATTGTATGTTTATAGTTTACTTTAATTTGCATAAAATGGAAAACAAATTATTATTTTCCCTCACGTTATATTCCACCTATTAATTTCTATTATAATAAATTAAAACAAAATTTTCCTTTTTACGTCTGCATTTATGAAAAATTATCTTAAAATTACTTTTAAATATTTATAATTAGGATCCCTACTCATGTATATTCAAATTAAAACAATATTATATATTGTGAGAAACACGTGCATAACATTTCTTAAGTGTTAGACAATTTTTTTCGTAGATTCCATTCGGGACTACTTTATAAAAAGGGAATATGGTATTAATTTATATTTAAATGAAATTATGTAGTTTGAATTTTTGAATTCTTAATCACTGAATTTATTCCAAAATAAAATAATACTTGTAAAAAATTCCCGACAAACATGCAAATTAAATTATTGCGCATATATTCTGAAACGTGTATTGAATTCTATGTAATATGTATATAAATTGAACGGTCTTAAACAGTTTTACGATTGATTAAGACTTTTTTAAATTCATCAAAAAATTCCTTAAAAATATATTTTATTGCTGTACAAATTCTCTAAACAAATAATCTAAATTTTTAAAATATTCCGTATATCTCATTCAATTGGTATATGTTTTCTTTTCACGTTTCAAAAATTACACTGCTGGCCACCCAAATTGTAACACCAATAAAGACAAGAGATATCACAACAAAATTTATTTTGTAGGTAACATGTTGACCAAGTATCAAATGATTAAATTTATAGACTTCTGTGAAGTGTGGTTCCTGCCAAAATCAGTAGCCAGAGTAGCCGCCATTGTTGGAGATCACCTCTGCCACACGCCTCGGCATTGATTCAAAGAGACTTTGGATGAGTACTTGGGGTACAGCAGGACAAGCAGCTTCCACACATTGCCAAAGTTGATCTGCTGTGGCAGCTGGGGATGGAATCTGGGTCAATCGTAGAGCAACCATGGACCACATGTTTTCTATCGGCGAAAGATCCGAAGAGCGAGGCGGCCAGGGAAGCAATTTCATCTGGCGATTGACGAAGAACCGTTGGACAATGCGTGCCACGTGTGGTCGCGCATTATCCTGTTGAAATATGGCTGTGGGCAAGAAGGTAAGGAAGGACAACTGGCTCCAACACCTCGGATATGTAACGCTGGCTGTTTAAAGTACCGGCAATGCGTACTAGAGGTGAGCGAGAGTGATATCCAATACCGCCCCATGCCATAATACCCGGTACAGGACCAGTGTGGCGGTGCATAACGCAGCTGTTCAGCGTCCTCTCTTCACTGTGTCTCCAGACTCGAATGCGACCATCGTGGTGTTGCAGACAGAAGCGTGACTCGTCAGTAAAGACAATTTCATTCTATTCTGCCGTCCACATCCTTCTGTCATCGCACCATTGGCGGCGGAGACGTCTGTGGTTCTGCGTCAAGGGTAGGCAAAGCAATGGACGTCTTGCGGACAGACCACTCTGCTGTAAACGGCGTCGAATGGTACGCGCAGACACTGGATGATGCGTTACAGACTGCATGTGCTGTGCTATGGTTCGTGATGTGAGTGAGCGATCCGTCACTGCTATGCGCACAATTTGCCTGTCATCACGTGAAGTGGTGCGCTGAGGTGGATGCGATCGAACACGCCGGTCCGTCGTACCCTCCTGCATCCAACGATCACATATCCGCATTACAGTTGTTTGGTTTCGTCCAACACGACTACCGATTTACCTGAAAGATAATCCACAATCTCGGTAGGCTACTATCCTTCTTTGTCGAACTCGGATACTTGGTCAAAAGATGATCTCTGTTTTCGACGAGGCATAATTGATCGCTTTTTTTTGAAAAAAACCACAAGAAAAACACAAATGCCGAACTTGAAATAGTCGAAATCTCCAAGCCTTAAATAGCACTATGAAGTGGCGCCACAGGCGCGCGTGATGTGCGTCTGCGCTGAAATTCTAATCATTTGCATATCTCTCCTCCGCTAATGCATGTTGTAAATTTCATGTTATTTGCATGTTTCCTTCAGGGTGTTGCATTTACAGTGGCCAGCAGTGTATAATAAATTTTCATTCAGGAAATTTGACTTTGGTAGAGTAATATTAAGTTTTCTTTGTTCAGGAATTCGGCTCATAGTCTATGATAAACATTTAATAATTATTGGTAGTAACCGTAAGTACTTAGTTTTGTTATTTACATGAAGTTTATTGGTTTCACATGTACATATAGTTGAGTATAAAATGTCTATTTTCATTCATCCTCATATTAGGATCTTCAAGTAAGCTTGTAGTATATATAAAATTGAAAGCTGGTATCATAAACATTATCTTTATTGCTCTCCTGGAGAAAGTAATAAAGGTAATGTGTAACTGTAAAGTAATATAGTAATGTTTATTGTAACAAAACAATAAA
The DNA here is from genome assembly GCA_907164885.2 of Dolomedes plantarius. Classification (NCBI taxonomy): domain Eukaryota; kingdom Metazoa; phylum Arthropoda; class Arachnida; order Araneae; family Dolomedidae; genus Dolomedes; species Dolomedes plantarius. Next base: position 211,398,582 of record OU015492.1, on the reverse strand, counting down.
GTTATGCTCATTGTATAACTGAATAAAATGTTATGTTGGATATAGCTGAATAGAACAAAATTTTACTAAAATAAAAGTTAAATTAACTCTTTGTACGCTTGTTAATAATTAAAAATTCCATAAATTTTAATATTGAGTATTACATCAGGAAATAATTTTCACACAACGCCCCGATGTTTATGAAATGTCTATCATATGTAACCATTTGGTAATTAATGCGGATTTTCTCTTAATTTTTACTGGTGTCTCACTAAGTTCTGTAAATCAGCCCACTTCAGAAAGAATTATCATATATCACAGGATGTGGAACAAAATTAATTTAACATAATTGTTATAATGGTAGAAGCCACTTTAAAAAGTCAGTCCAAAAGACTGACCATATTTACAGCACTAATTTGTTAAGGGGACTAGGGACCCTCAACAACGGAATTTTCAATTTTCAGTTTTTAACTCTATGTACAGAAAGAATGAGAATAATTGGTACTCTTTTTGATAACACTGAAGACCCTTAGAACTCAAAATAAGGACATTTTGGCAGAATAATGCCTGTGTTTCAAAAAAAGTTTCAAAAATTCTAGCATTTCACAAAATATACTCCTTGCTTATTCGATATCATTCAAAAACCTTCAATTTTGTAATATATGTTTATCATACACATATTAACATAATTGTGCATGGAATTTTTTTTTTTTTTTGCGCAAATGAAAAATTGTTTTTTAAATCTGGCTCTTATTTTTTTATGCTTTTGCATTTTTTTGCCTTATTTCATGGTCTACAAATTTGAAAAATATTTGTGGTTTCTAAGAATGATGCACAGTTTTGTGAAAAATACTTTCATTAACAATCCCGAGAAATTTGGATGAAATCAGAAGAAAATTAAGGCTCATGGAGCATTTTGAAAAATGCTAACAATTTTGAAGAATTTTTTTTTTTTTTTTAAACAGGGCTTATTCTTCCCAAAATACTTATTTGTGAATTCTAAGTGGTTACAATGTAGTAAAAAAACAATATTATTTATTCTCATTTTGTATATAGATGTATATTGTATATAATAATGTATATTGTATATTGTATATAATAAAATATTGAAAATTTAAAATAACGATGTCTAAAATCCCCTTACTTATATGTAATTACTTTACCATAACACCCTAAATTCTGCATACAGTTATGATACTAAATGAGAAATCACCAGCATTTCCATTCCATACCAACAACAATGGAAATGGCACAGGAAGAGACGAATATCGAAAACTTTTTGCTAAGATTCATCTGTCCTTCCATCAACTTTCCTGGATGTTTTCTGCTGTGTTTCATATTTCCGCTCGCATTTTCTCCGTCACAAGCATCATTCGCTGTCAGTTTAGAAAACTCTTCTTTAGCCACTCAATTTTACCTTCAATGCAACCGCTTAAAAGTTACTGATGACAGGACACCACAGATATTTACACTACGTATTTCAGATACATTCACGAATTAAATAGTTTACATTTCATTTAACAATAGATAAATGTACAAAATTATAAAATTTCATACGTGAACCCACTTCATACAGAATATAATTTTCGAAAGCAGAATTATATTCGCTTTCATACATAAAGCAAGGGAGTAAAAAATTCTCGAAAGTACTTGCCTCATTAATTTTTCATTAAAAAATCTCTTCTCAAAGTACTGTAAAATTAGACATTTGTTTCAATTTTGATTTCATTTAAACAAGTCTTCATTTACTAAAAGCTATTTTTTCGAATGATATTTCTCTTTGTTATAATAAGCATTTTGATATTTCGGAGATTTAGACTTAAAATTCAGGATTTGTTTGTTATGTTTCAAGTATCACAGTCTTGTACCATTAGTATAATTCAGGGGAAATTGGCAGGTATCCCTGGGATTTTTACGGTAGGACACAATACTGCGTAAGCCTCTTAAATTACATTTTTTAAAATTATTTAAGAGCATACTATATATTAAATTTGTATTCGTATCTACAAACAGGATGCGTATATTCAAAATCATAGACTCTATTTTCTTTGCAGGTTTACAATTTCATTCTAAAGTATACAATTTAATCTGCAGCTCCTTTCTTAATGTTTTCTTTCGACATCCCCATCCTATTACAGGACATTTTATGACACAGGCAAACTTTTGCTGTTTTCACGAGTTTTCAAACAACAGATGCACAATAGCAACAACAGATGCACTGAATTTTAAAATTTTATTTTCTTTAACTCTCTTGTCTGGAAATCAGTGTCTTCTGTATTCCATATAATCATCGTTCTCTTTGTATATATTTATGTGTAGTAGTGTAATATCACCGTAAAAAACCATTTTATACGTTGATACTTGTTTAATTCAGCTAAACTCAGGAGAGTTGGGAATGTATTTTGAGTTTAGCTTTTCTATTTACATTTGTTAGCTCTCCAACTTCTTGATGAAACGCATGAACAAAGTGACGTTAAATAGTTGTATTAATGAAATTTTAATTAAAAATCTTTTGAATTGCAGACATTATTATCATTTCAATACGTCTAAAGTCTACAATTTAATCTGCAGCTTCTTTCTTAATGTTTTCTTTCGACATCCCCATCCTATTACAGGACATTTTGTAGTCGTATCTACAAACAGGTTACGTGTATTCAAAATCATAGACTCCATTTTCATTGCAGGTTTATAATTTCATTCTAAAGTCTACAATTTAATCTGCAGCTTCTTTCTTAATGTTTTCTTTCGACATCCCCATCCTATTACAGGACATTTTATGACACAGGCAAACTTTTGTTGTTTTCACGAGTTTTCAGTTACAATAGTAACAACAGATGCACTGAATTTTAAAATTTCATTTTTTTTAAAAATATCATGTCTGGAAATCAGTGTATTTTGTATTCCATATAATCATAGTTATATTTGTATATAACTATGTGTAGTAGTGTAATATCACCGTAAAAAGCCATTTTATACGTTGATACTTGTTTCATTCAGCTAAACTCAGGAGAGTTGGAAATATATTCTGAGTTTAGCTTTGCTATTTACATTTGTTAGCTCTCCAAAACCTTGATGAAATGTATGAACAAAGCGACGTTAAATAGTTGTATTAATGAAATTTTAATTAAAACCTTTTGAATTGCAGACATTATTATCATTTCAATACGCCATTCGCTTTCAACTGAAACTTTAAGTGACAAGAACGATTATATAAGATTGTGCACTATGGCCTTTAGATGTCATCAATAACATGATAAAGGGAATTATGCTTTGTTCATGATTTTGTTCCCATATGTTTTATGCCGCAAAGTGTTACTCAAGAACTATGCACTATTTCACAATTAGCGGAATATTTATTACCTGATTTGTGCTAAACCCATAATAATCAACATTTGATTAATCGCTTTACATATTTTTTGCAAAGTCGAATAAAAAATCTGCAGAGTTACAAAGTTGCAAAGTAACATAAAAAATCCGACCCCTCCCTGCTAGATACTGGCGTAAATGTAATTTTTTCTCGGGGGAAAGACTTTTTTTGAGTTCCAAAACAAATTAGTGTTTTAAAATAATGTTTATATACACCACGACATACGTTTAACTAAAAAAATTAGAGAAATTTTTTTTTTACAATAAAATTTATTGATAACATGGTCTCAGGACACTGACTGTTCTTTGTAAATCCACGCACACTATATTATATGAGGTATTAAACTTGCTGTTGAAAATAGTGAATATATCTTCCATGTATGTTACTCAATATACACACACTGTTATCGGTATAGAAACTCTATACATGCTATATAATCTTATCAAATGTTATACTTTAAATAGAGAGTTTGTTAATTATATTTTCATTAATATTGCACAATGTAACTGAACATGTAGATGTTCAATAGTTTTCGTTGACGGTTATTTCTTTCACTGGAAAAAAACAACAAAAACATTCAATGTTACTTTTCAGCTTCTAAATAAATGAAACATTCTACGCACTTTCATGAACTTCGTTAGCTTTGTTCACACTAACACAAAGAACCGTGAACACTTTACTCTTAAAATTTAACATATAATGAGATTTATCCTACATCCTAATTTATAATATTTAATCCTATTTAAAAATTCGTTTACAGATATAAACACGTTTAATCGAGGATTAACACCAATTTAAGATGCCTTTCAAATTTGCATAAACCGGTTGAAATCATATGATAGCAAATTAACGCTAAGAGAATTTTGTTAGTGCTTTCGATTTATGAAATGCCTTTGTGAATTAATCTTTAACTTTTAATGAATAGAAATAGTGATAATAAATGTATTACGTTTCACACAAGCATTTTCTACTCGTGTTAAAAATTTTAAGTGCTTTCTCTTTTTGTTTTTGAATGTTAATAATTGTCCCATATCCGTGAAGCTTTACTCAATTTAGACATTTAGCAAAAAATGCTTTCCATTAACCCATTTCTTACAGTTTAGTTACTGAGAGATCATTTTGAGAGGTTAACGCAATTTTGAAGGCGATCATAAATTCTTGATTAAAGGTAGACGAGTTACATGATTATAATTGTAAAAGATTTTTAAATAAGAGTTTAAATATTACAAATTAGGATATACCATATGGATATAGGATAAAAAAAAATTATACGTTATATTAAGCTATTAGAATAAACCGCTCAAGGCAATTTGAGATCATGCAAATAAAGCCAAATCAAACCGGAAAAGTTTAACGCGAAAACTTAGGAAATTTTATATTAAAACGTCTGAAAACGAATGAGAAAAAAATTTGCTGATTGTGATTTTCATCTGCATCTGAATATTTGTTTTACTATGGCCGCCGGCGGCCAAGCCACTAGAAACTGTAGATGTAGCTGCTACGAAGTAGTTATTTCTAGTCGAGTTTTAAGTGCAATAAAGGGTGATTTAATACTGATCTATACGACGATCATAAGACGTTGTTATCTTAAAATATCTAAGTCATCGAATAAACCGGTTATTCAAACAATGTATAACTTATTTCTTAAAGATGCCAAAGACAGATACGAAATCAAAGCGACTATATTACGTCTGAAAGGTTGGAAACAGGTTCAAATGATAAAGGTCCTTAGAATATTTGTTTTTTTTAAACTTATGGACATCCAAATTATATCTGGAATGCCATGGATGTATTTCGAAGTTATTCCGATATCTTCTAGTCTTGTGCAGTCATGTGGTCATATAATTAAAAATAAATTATTCGAAGAGGAACTCTAATAATCTTTATTTGAGGAATTGTTCATATATATATATATATATATATATATATATATATATATATATATATATATATATATATATATATATATACCGGGTAGGCCAAAGGTTTTAAAACTGAAAATTCATAAAAAAAGCAGGAAATTATTATAAAGAAGTACGGTTTGCAAGAAAGGTCTCAAAAGGAAGTCGGATATTTTAAGCACCAAAATAAAAAATTAGCTAAATAATTCACCGGTAGATGGCGCTGACTACCCGAAACACAATCAACAGGACAACAGTACGTTCTATTCATTTATTCTTGCTTTAACAATTATCCAACATGACCTCTAGAACATTGTATGATACAACTAAGGCGAATTATAATGGTCGGGCTGAATGCAACATACTCACAACGCAGCCGAATGCAATATGTCGGAATGAATTTCAGAAACCTCCCGACAGATAGAATCTTTGAGTTCGGCCAGTATTGAAGGGGATTAATGGTACACAAATGATTTCAAATAGCCAAACAGCCAGAAATCGACCGGAGTGATATCGGGTGATCGCAACATCGACTGATCACTCTGCCTTCACAAAAAGGTACACAATAGGAATCGTTTCACTGGATTGGCATAGTGTGGCGGTGCGCCATCCTGTATAAAAGAACATATCTCTACAGAAAACACATCTCTTTCATTTAATGCGGGCACGACTTTGCAAAACAGTGAGATAACGCTTAGCGGTTACTGTGAATGTTTTCCAGCCAGATATCGGGCACGATTCTTCAAAGAAGTATGGTCCCATAGTGAAAGATGAGGTGAAGCCTCACCAGACTGTCAACATTGGTCAATGCAGTGAATGCGTCGTGTATTCCCGAGGATTCGACGTCGCCCATATATGAGTGTGCTGGGTGTTGTGATCCCCGTGTTGTGAGAAGTGCATCTCATCCGTCCAGAAATCGTTGAACAACCACTGAGGATCGCTTTCAATTGTTGCTATAGCCCTCTCGGCAAACGATTCCCTCATAGCTGTGTCTCCCGGTCGTAACTCCTGCTATGACTGTAATTTGTAGGGATAGAGATGCAATATCCCGTGGAGGATGCGACGAATTCATGAGTAAGGCACATCCAATATCCGTCCAGCTTTGCGAGCACTGCTACTCCCCGTGGACGATTCCAACGCCATATCTTTGATAACGGTGTCCACCGCAATAATGCGGCCCTCCGCCAACGAGGGTCTTCTACTTCGTGGCCGATCCTCCAAAAGAACAAGTTTCTTCGATCCGTTTGACAAGCTTCAGTATTGCAGCACACGATATGGTGTCATTCTTCGTCTTCAGTCGTTTCACCGTGCGAAATTTTCCTAACGCAACAATTGGTGACTCTCCATTCAAATAGAACATCTTCACCAACAACACTCGATGGGGGTAATTATGACATTCTGAAAGCGAATGAGAAATCCTCGTGTACCACGGTCTTTTATTGCAAGATTGATTTGCATAATTCTGAGGAATCTCTCGTATGTCAGAGCTATATGCCGGGACATTTTAAACATTTTTTTCTTCTTAAAAAAACCCTACTTCCTTGTAAGTACTCTTTATCATAATTTCTACTTGTTTTATGAATTTTTCAAGTTTATACGGACATTTGACTCACCCGTGTATATATATATATATATATATATATATATATATATATATATATATATATATATATATATATATATATATATATATATAGAGAGAGAGAGAGAGAGAGAGAGAGAGAGAGACACAGAGAGTGAAACTTCTTTTACCTGCCACCCCTCAAAACAGTCAATCTTTTTCGGAAACTTACTGGCCACCATTAACGCCCCCCCCCCCCAAAAAAAAAAGGCCGTTTTGAGTGATGCCCGTCGAAAAGAGGTTTCTTTCATGATATTGGCTATAAAGAGTCCTTAATGAGTTCTAAACAAAGTATGGTCCTTACAAAGTATGGCCGTTTAGAGGGGTAGTCAGCTAGAGAAGTTGCACTATATATATATATATATATATATATATATATATATATATATATATATATATATATATATATATATATATATATATATATATATATATATATATATATATATATATATACAATGGAATCTCGATCTATCGTTTTTCAAGGGACCGTTTGAAATGAACGATAAATGGGGGAAAACGATAGATGCGGAAACATAACAAAGCAATATGATCGTTGGGACTGGATAAAATGAACCACACATATGGAAAAACGACGGATCCGAAAACGATCGATCGAGATTCCACTATATATATATATATATATATATATATATATATATATATATATATATATATATATATATATATATATTAATTAATATCGAAATTTGCGTGTGGTGAGTTTTATGATCGAAATAATTTAAAGATGCAATTATCTATTTAATTATATTTTGATGCCTTCAAATATATTCCAACTTAGTTTAAGGGAATACATTAACTGAATTCTTTAGTATTGAAAAATCGAACACATTTCCATTCGAAATACTTCAAATAATTTTTCATATTCAACTCTATCAAATGGAGCTAAGAATATGCCTTCAGGAATAACCTAATAGTACTGCCATCTATTGGCGGAAGTAGAAGAAGTTTCATTTCCCTGAATAACTGATTGGTGGTTACAAAACATTTGTCGTTAACTTTAGATAGCTATTTTCATATGTATATATATATATTCAGATTGTTTTACCCATAATGCAGTTAATGATCGTTTATGAAGATAGAGATTTAAATGATTAATTTATTGTGAGAAGTTGTGAAATTATTTAAATCGAATTAATTGAACATTATTTAATTTTACTAACGTAAAATTTTATTTAAATTTTAGAAAATTGAATTTATTCATTTTTATAATAATAAAAAAGTTTGTGGGAGTAATTATATTGAAAAAGGTTGAATAAGGCTAGTAATATAGTGTGAATCGCCGTTAATATAGGCCATCAAATATTGGATATTTCACAGAATTTATAATGTCCAAAAATCTTATTTATTACGGATATATATATATATATATATATATATATATATATATATATATATATATATATATATATATATAAGGAGCGGCCATTAATTTCCAGGAGTGATCTAATAACTGCAGAAAATATTACATGAAATACATATCCATTTAATATGTTTCGAAGTAACTCTCACCTGCCATAACGCACTTCTGTGCTCAGCTATATAAGTTTCGGAAACAACTTTTAAATTCCTCTTTCGAAATGCTCTTTAATGTGGACGTCACCGGTTTCGTGATGGCTTCGTCATCCTCCAATCTTGTTCCCTTCAGTAAATCTTTCAGTTTTGGTCTGCCGGTGTCTGCCGGACAAAAAAAAAGTCTGCCGGTGCTAAGTTCGGAGAGTAAGAAGGATGCAACGACCTCATTCTGAGCCAATTTGCTGAAGGGAACAAAATTTGTCGAAGCAATCAAGAAAACAGTGACGCCCACATGAAAGAGCATTCCGAAAAGAGGACTTTTAAAGTTGTTTCCGAAACTTATATAGCCGAGCACAGAAGTGCATTATGGAAGATAGGTAGTTTCTTCGAAATATATTAAATGGGTATGTATTTCATGTAATATTTTCTGGAGTTATTAGATCAGTCCTAGAAATTAATGGCAGCTCCTGATATATATATATATATATATATATATATATATATATATATATATATATATATATATATATATATATATAGAGAGAGAGAGAGAGAGAGAGAGAGAAAGTGAGAGATACACTGGTGTAAGAAATTAAGAGAATTTGCAGACTTGGTCGATCATCTCTAGAACTACTGTTCCGATTTTAATGAAATTTGATATGTACATACATTGAAACAAAACAAAACAAATAACCATTTAATAATTGTAATACACATGCATGATCGTGCGTAACACTCGTTGGAGTCGGAAGGTATGAAACAGCGGTTGCAGAATAAACAAAAAAATGGGTTAATAGATAGGTTAATAGGGGGTATGGTCCCCTCTTACGGATATATAGGTCTCGCAGCGTGATTTCATACTTGAAATAAGGCAGTTTATCATTTCCTGTGTCAATTGGTCCCACTCGTTCAGCAACGCTTTTTTCATTCCCTGGGTGGTTCTCGGAGGGGGGTTGCGAGTTGCAATTGCCCTCCCCAGATCATACCAGACATTCTCGATAGGGTTAAGGTCTGGAGATCTGGCTGGCCAGTCCACCCTGCGAATATCATCACTCTCTAGAAATTCGTCGACTAGAAGAGCTCTACTAGAAGAGTCGACTAGAAGCAGCCTCGCGTTATCGTCCATTAAAATGAACTCAGGGCCAACTGCACCCCTGAAAAGGCGAACATAAGGCTCCAAGACCTCATCCCTATACCTCACACCAGTCACAGTACCACTTTTATGGAGAGGTGTGCGGCTATCCAACATGATGCCTGCACAGACCATTAAACCTCCTCCGCCAAAATGGTCGATTTCGCGGACATTGGAGGGTAGGTAGCGGGTCCCTGGTTCTCTCCATATGAACGTACGGCGAGAATCGGTGTTTAGGCTGAACCGGGACTCATCAGTGAAGAGAACGGTAGCCATTGATCCATACTCCAATCTCTATGATCTCTGCACCATGATAAACGGATTCTCCTGTTCGTAGAAGTGAGCGGGAAGCAAACAGCAGATCTTCTTGCAAACAACCCTCTCGCATGAAGTCTTTTGGAAACAGTCACCCTTGATTCACGGGTTCCTGTGGCTGCATACAAGTCACGAGAGAGCTGAGAAGCTGTAGCACTCCTGTTACGCCTCTCTGTAATCGACAAATGGCGATCTTCTCTGGCCATCGGTTCTCTTGGACGACCCTGCCCAGGCTTTCTCTCGATGGACCCGGTAACCTGTATCTGCTTCCATAAGTTACACACGACGCTGGGCGTTAAATGGAACTCTCTACAAATTTGGACTTCAGATTGGCCTGCTTCTAGCCTCCCCACAATTTGCCACCTAATTCCACCATCTAAACGTTGGTGGTTACTTATTTTTACTGTTACAACTTGAAATTAACCGATTGCTTCAAAATAACACCAATAAATTCGCCGAGGTGTGCTAGCGAACGAAATGCTTCTTAACCTACGCGCGCTTATAAAGCCTGTTTTTCTACTGGCGCCACCTACATATACGTGTAAGCTTACGTATTTGACATACAAGATTGTCTAGAAGCAGTGGTTTTACATTCAGTTCAGTTCTTTTCATGAAATTCGATAAAATGTGAAAATTCTCTTAATTTATTTCACCAGTGAACATACATATTTAATAAAAATATTGAAAAATATAAATGGTGACTGCAAACATTAAGAAATATTTTCATATAATTAATATCGGATTATTTATTGTCGCAAATGCAAGTATAAATAAAGGCAACCACGAATCTGAAAACTTAAATCATGTCTTAAATTTATTTTATCTGCACTATTATATTCAAATAATTGCATTTCACAGTGAGGCAATAACTGACATATATTTATGAGTTTCATAATTTTTATAAGAATGCACCAGACACCCCCCTTTTAAAAAATATTATCATACTGAAAGAAGCAATTTCTCAAAAGAAAAAGGATTTCTGCTTTGTGAAAAATTCAAGACCGTCAAAATCCCGTTGATGTCTGATTAGCCTAGCCGTGACGTAAATGGCGATTCTAATAAATCTTTGTCTAATGGCTTTTGCCAGTAGTCGCGTGCTGTCCGTTTTTCTTCCTATGTCCCTTCTTTATTTTCAAATGGCCTGAAAGAGACTTCTTGAAATACTCTGAAAGATCTGTTTCATTTAATTAAATCCGTCTGTAAGAATGACATTTCTTTAGTTCGTACATCTGTAGATACAAGAACGCTTCCTCAATTTATTTTGGCAGACAATTTTTTTTCGGAACTAATATTTGCGTATTCATCTAAAAGAAAATGGTATATGTAATAGCTCGTTACTGATGGTGCAATTAATTTAAATCAGAATAAATACTTACCTAATTATGTTTAGAATAAATTAGCAATATTTATCCTATTGTAATCTGTAGTGATTAAAATTTGATTTATTAATACTGTAAATGCATTTTCCTCTAAATGGAAAACATCGAATGTAAATTCATATTATCTGCATATTCACGAAACACTGTCTTCATAACTTAAACAAACAAACACACGCACACTCACACACACACACACACACACACACACACACACACACACACATATATATATATATATATATATATAGATGTGTGTGTGTGTGTGTTTGTTTAGTGCCGTAACCAGCCATGTATGTTCTATTGGCGGCAGGCTCCTAGGGGGGCGGGCAGTAGGGGCAATTGCCCCTCCCAAAAATTCCCGGCGTAATATTTTTTTTTCCATAGCCTAAAATTATATAATACTAAAGAGTTTAAATTTAAAATGAGACGATGTTTATTTCTCATATATATATATATATATATATATATATATATATATATATATATATATATATATAAAAGAAATAAACATCGTCTGTCTAGTTACGGCATTGTACATATCTTATATATAAAGCAGAAACGGGAAATGGGTCGTGTCTGTATATGAGTCACAAAAACTCAAGAACCGTGAGCCGTATCTTGATGAAATTTACACAGTGTTATGTTTCTTGGAAATTCAAGATGAATGTGACTAATTTCATTCCGCTACGACGTTCCATTCCCGAATTATGTTAGAACAAGTTTGCGCGGTATCAGCGGATATTTTTGTCCAAAGCCCTTGTGACATTTCATTGTTGCCAATTAAATTAGAACATTTGCGTAAAAATAAATATACAGGAATTAAAAACGTGATTTATTCATATATTGGCGCATGCAAGAATGAATTGGATAAATTATTTTCATATACTTTGCAACACCTGAATATTTCTTTTTAAAAATGAAAATATAAAGATGGAAAGACATGCATTTTCAATTAATGTGGTCCCGATCCATTTCATGCATTAAACATATCCCAAGCTACCTGTTCAAACTCAAATATACTGAAGGACACTTTCACTTAGCTGGAAACACGTGCGTTTAGCCTTGACGCGATGATTTATATAACCGCAATGGCATTGGAACATTGCAGACAATTTAGTTTTGAGAAATAATTACAATCTTGAAATACATAAATATTCTAATTAAGAAAGTGTTAAATTGGCATTGAAACGTAGCAGAAGATTTAGTTTCTAGAAAGAATTCCGAGCATGAAATATGTGTATATACTTTTTCTATAATAATTATCAGATTTGCTATGTTTTAATATTGAATGTGTTCTCAATCCATTCAAACATTATCGATCCTTTTTCTATAATAATAAATCCATTCAAACACTATTAACTAGCTGTAAAGTAATGCTTCAAAAGCCCAAAAAGAAGAGAGCACTGGACTGTATGTGACAGAAGAATGTTTTTTGCATGGTGAGGTATATGTGGGAATGTCTAGAGCAGGGGTCGGACACCTTTTTTATTTTTATTAGGAGTGCATATTTCGGAAATGCGGGAGTTCGGCGGGTACTGCTAGATGAAGAGGGGGGGGGGTCAAAATTTAAACTTGAGAACATTAATGCGACATAAATTTTTAACACATAAATTCGAATTTTAGTTTAAACAAGACAGTCTTAAAATTGATAATTAATATGATATTTGACAATGAAAAACTGCTGCGAATTCGTTGTAATGTGGCATAAGTTGAATTCCCAGTTCTCAGGCATTGGTCCAAATGAGTGTCAGTGGGGCTGGATCGGTACTTTGATTTTAAGTATTTCATATTGGAAACAAAGTTTCAAAAGCATATGTAGACGCGTAAGAGAGTTCAATTTCAGAGTACATTTTCTCAACAATAGGAACGAGTAAGGGCCTGTTCACATAGGAGTCCGTTGCTGTGCGTTAAGGAAAAGATAACGTTGAGACTAAAATAAACCAATCATAGCCGTTAAAAATTCCATCCCTAATCGTTTGGAGGCATATGATTGATTGATTTTCGTCTGAACGTCATCTTTTCCTTAACGTAACGCAACGCAACGGACTCCTATGTGAACAGGCCCTAACAAATACGAGCGTTTGTTGTTCAAATATCTAAAATTTAGATTAAAGACGGGCACTTTAGATTAAAGGTGGATTTAAAGGAGGGGACTTTAAGGGACAAGGGACCTTGAAATACGAATTTTTTTTAATTTTCAATTTTTAACTCCATATACAAGATGAAAATAATTAATTTTCTATTTTACTACATTGAAAACCCTTAGAATTCAAAATAAGGAATTTTTGGAAGAATCATGCCCGTTTTTAAAAAAAAAAATTTCAAAAATACTAACTGTTTCAAAATGCTCTATGCGCATTATATATCAATTAAAATTCTTAAATTTCGTATTATAAGTTTACCATATGTATATAAATATAAATGTGCATTTAATTTTTTTTATATGAATCTAACGTCTTAAATAATTTTTTCTTCTATTCTGTCTGTTATTTCTTTTATGTTTTTACTTTATATTTTTATCTATAAATTTGAAAAATATTTGAGATTTCAAAGAATTATGCATAGTTTTGTGACAAACACTCCACATAACAATTCTGAGAAAATTGAAAGATATCAGAGGAAAATGAATACGCATGGAGGCTTTTGAAAAATTCTATTATTTTTGAAGAACTTTTTGATAAGCAGGTTCTATTCCTCCACAAAATACTAATTTGTGAATTTTAAGTATCTTCAATGCAATAGAAAAGAATATTAATTAAGTTCATGCGGTATACAGAGTAAAATATTGAACATTAACCCTTTGAGGGACGCCGTTTGCGCAGTGCAAACGCCTAAATCTAGTCTTTTTTTTCACTTGCATGCAATGTATTCCAGTTAAATGAGCAGAAAATGGTTATTACTGCCATCTGTTATCAGTTTAAACAAATAAAAACATTTTGCAACTTTAATTTCAAATTTTTTCAAGATTCTTTAGATTAAAAAATTCGGGAAAATATCTATGTTTTGCCCCTGTGAAATATATTTTTTGCCCCTGAAAGGGTTAAAGAAGATCGAGATTGAAGCTCCCTTGATCCCTTAAAATATTTAAATTTGTTTCGGTTGCACCTTGGTGCCGGAGAGCACCCCGTTGCCGACCTCTGGTCTAGAGCAAGGAATCATTCAGAATTTTACATTGTCGCAGATGATAAAAAAAATGTTGTGCATTGGCAAGTATTAACAAATTAGTTAATAAATAATTTTTTTACTACTAAAAAAATGAAATTAAATTGTTTAAGAGTTGTTATAACTTTAAAACATCAGACCATGAGGGTAATCATTGAAAAAAATAATAACGAAACTGAATTTCGAGCGAAGCCGGGTAATAAATCTAGTATATATATGTATGTGTGTGTGTGTGTGTGTGAGCATGTGTGTACACACACACACAGATTCCAAATCAGAAGATTTCATAGATTCCGATTTAGAACGAATGCAGAAAACTCAGTCTGTCACATCCTAATTCGGGGAGAGACTTCCACACACCAGCAAAAGAAAAGCTTAAAAACGAAGTATGTACCAAATGGTAACCACGCTGTACTTAAAGTGGATTAACCCCTTAACGATCGCCTATTAAAAGTGCCTATTTTTTCCGGAGGATTCCATTTATTTCTTGATTTGCCACATCTAGTTTTAAAAACAACCATCTCCAATTACATTTTATATATAGTCTGGTGCTGCCATCTGGTATGTAAAATACGAAATAAAAAATGTTCTGGGTAAATAAAATGTGTTGTTTTAATCTTTTTGGTGCGTTACTTTTAAATACTCCAGCACGGAAATATCACGGGCACGAGAAATAGAAGGTGAAACCTCACCCCGTAATTTTGACGGGAGCGAGAAGGAAGGGGTTAAACTGTAAAATGGCTGTATAGAATTACGTTAAAGTAAAAAAAGGTGAAATCTAAGGTAAACGAACTTTGTGGATGCTGTATTACGTGACGAGCTGCAAACGCAAATTTTAAACTGGAAAGTTTCAACAGTCATGCATTAGGAATAATGCATGAAATCTAAATTAACAGCCGTATACCTGACGTCAGAGATAACTTGACCATGATTGTTTCCAGTCCAACTGATCTCCGTTTTTATTTACCTTTACGGTGTGAAGAAAAGTGGAAAATCTTTAAAAGCAGGGGAGTAGAAGTTCAGGATCATTAAAGGAGAAACGGTTAGGATTAACACATTATGGACCATTGAAGTGTAAACGGTAAAATCGAGAAATGAACATTGTAAGCACGAAAATACCTATCCGAAACCATACAGAAAACCCTTCTTTAAATCTTAAGAGACGTGCTACATGCAACTGTTACAAAAGGAAACTGCAATGTTCACAGTTAGATCAATATTAAAAAAATAGGCTAGCATGTTGATAGATACCTTAACAACAGAAAACTACATTTTGAAAGTTTTTCGGTGTGATTAAACCTGGGATACATTTTTTTCATTTATTTTCGGCTCTTTCAGTAAAAATTTCCTTTAACAGTATAGTTAACTAAAATAAAACTAGTTAATTAAAACTGTAGATTTAATATCAAATTTCACTTCTTAGCACACATTTAGTTTGATACAATGTTAGTATGTAGAGTACATGTTTTGCCACCAAAAGTTCGTAATGGCAGCTTTAAAAGTCTCAATGGTTATTTTTTTGCTCCCATACGGCATGAACTCTTTTCCAAGAATTTTCCCGGATGCACAACACGAGTTTTTTTTTTCTACTACTAAATTGTGGGAGCAACATATTCGTGAACCAAAATTCCTTCCTATTCGAAAACAACATAGAAACACTTATTTGTTACCCGGAATTTTAACCCATAGTCAAGCGGACCTAGACTAACTCTGCCAATAATCCATTTGTCTCGCTCGAGGTACCCTAGCTCGAGTGTGGGGATAGGAATGGGGGGGGGGGGGTGCTCGGTTTGAATCCCGACGAAAGCCATTCTATACCTTCGTGTGTCGGACGAATATGGACACGTTGGTTCTGTAGGCTGGAAAGTCCTTGTATGAAGTCAGAGAGGGTGGCAGAAGATACGATCACACCAGATTTCCCCCCTGGGTTTATCCGTCTGAGGTTTATATTAGTGTTTCTATTTGAGAGATAACATCTCCTGCTTGCTTTTAGATCCTATTTTTTGCTACTTATCTGCTTATATATATATATATATATATATATATATATATATATATATATATATATATATATATATATATATATATATACACTGGCATAAAAAATTAAGAGAATTTGCAGACTTGGTGGATTATCTCTAGAACAACTATACCGTTTTTAATGAAATTTGATATGTACATACATTGATACAATACAAAAAAAATAACTATTCAATAACTGCAATACACACGCATGATCGTGCGCAACACTCGTTGGAGTCGAAAGGTATGAAACGGCGGTTGCAGAATAAACAAAAAAATGGGTTAATAGATGGTGTTATTTTGCAGCAATCGGTAAATTTCAAATTGTAACAGTAAAAATGAGTAACCACCATCGTTTAGATGGTGGAATGAGGTGGCGAATTGTGGGGAGGCTAGAAGCAGGCCAATCTCAATTCCAAATTTGTAGAGAGTTCAATTTAACGCCCAGCGTCGTGTGTAACTTATGGAAACAGTTCCAGGATACCGGATCCATCGAGAGAAAGCCTGGGCAAGGTCGTCCAAGAGCCACGACGGCCAGAGAAGATCGCCATTTTTCGATTATAGAGAGGCGTAACAGGAGTGCTACAGCTTCTCAGCTATCTCGTGACTTGTATGCAGCCACAGGAACCCATGAACCACTGGTGACTGTTTCTAAAAGACTTCATGAGAGAAGGCTGTTTGCAAGAAGACCTGCTGTTTGCATCCTGCTCACTTCTACGAACAGGAGAATCCTTTTATCATGGTGCAGAGAGCATAGAGATTAGAGTATGGATCAATTGCCACGGTTCTCTTCACTGATGAGTCCCGGTTCAGCCTAAATACCAATTCTCGCCGTTCGTTCATATGGAGAGAACCAGGGACCCGCTACCTACCCTCCAATGCCCGCGAAATCGACCATTATGGCGGAGGAGGTGGAGGTCTGTGGAGACATTATGTTGGATAGCCGTACACCTCTCTATTGTCTTTGAAAGCGGCACTGTGACTGGTGTGAGGTATAGGGATGAGGTCTTGGAGCCCTATGTTTGCCTTTTCAGGGGTGAAGTTGGCCCTGAGTTCATTTTAATGGACGATAACGCGAGGCCACATAGAGCTCTTCTGGCCGACGAATTTCTAGAGAGTGAGGCTATTCGCCGGATGGATTGGCCAGCCAGATCTCTAGAAATTAACCCTATAGAGCATGTCTGGGACTCTCTGAGGGCAATTGCAACTCGCAACACCCCTCCGAGAACCATCCAGGGAATGGAAACAGTGTTGCTGAACGAGTGGGACCTATTGCCACAGGAAATGATAAACTGCCTTATATCAAGTATGAAATCACGCTGCGAGAGCTGTATATCTGTAAGAGGGGACCATTCCCCCTATTAACCCATCTATTAACCCATTTTTGTGTTTATTCTGCAACCGCTGTTTCATACCTTCCAACTCCAACGAGTGTTGCGCAGGATCATGCGTGTGCATTACAATTATTGAATGGTTATTTGTTTTGTATTGTATTAGTGTATGCACATAACAAATTTCATTAAAATCGGTACAGTAGTTCTAGAGATAATCGACCAAGTCTGCAAATTCTCTTACACCAGTGTATAAAACAGTTCTGCGACTAACTGACTAACAGACATATAAAAGACAGACTAAACCGCTGGACCTAAAGGGCTGAAATTTTGCAAGACGATTCTTCTTATAGTGAGGGGTGCGATAAGAAATATTTATGAAAAATTCTTCTTAGATTTTTTTAAAATTAAATTTTTAAGCTGATTTTGTAACTTTTTTTACGTTTGCATTAAAATAATAATCTGAGGGTTATAAAATTTACATCACGAGAAAGATCATACAAATTCCTTTAAAATGAAATCTTTTTCGAATCTTTACCTCTATTTTCTGATTTTTGGTGAGTGTTTAAAGATTAATTCTTAGAATTTAATTTATTAAATGCTGATCACGTAGTTTCTTTTATTTTCTGATACTTTAAATTAATCTTCGTGAAATGCATAACAACAAAATAAATTAAGAAAAAAATTATTAAAATATAGTAAAAGATGAAATTTTTCCCCTTGACTAATTGAGATGGAAGATTTTAAGAATTTAATACAAATTAGTATGTGTTATGGATATTAAACATACAAATTAATTGCATACATTGACCATTATATTTAATTTGAATATTTTTTTCTACGTTATTTTGTCTATAAAAATATCCGATACAAATTTTTTAAATATATTTTTTCATTTATTTTAGCATTAATTGAATACATTGACCGTTGTGTTTAATTTGAATGTAGTCTGTAGCGAAGCACGAGTATTCAGCTAGTATATAATACGCAGTTTATTCTGAGGTGCAGTACAGAACATAATCTTAATTATAAATTTCAGAAATTTTTATAGGTTAAAAATCATTAGACGAATATGGTTAAAATAAACAAATAACCTATATTTGATATCAGTATATTTTTTCATAGATCTTAGAAGAATAGGATTTTTCATGAAAACCAAAATGGTGATATCTTAAAGTGATAAATAATTAAATAAACTAATTTTTGTAATCCGAATAATACGGTTACTCAATATTTGAAAACATGAAAACTTTATTTAAGTAATATTCTTTTCCACCCGTGTGGTGATCGGGTGTGAAAGAATAGTCCCAATGTAGCTCATGCATGTCGTAAGAGGCGACTAAAATGAGTACCCAGTGTCCGGAGTATAGCCGGGCACCCTGCCCCTGGGGATTATATCAGGGGACTGGACCTCCAGGTTGGGGGTTAAGCGTAAGGCCGACTACCTCACCTTGTAAAACCCGCCCAGTTTCGGAAGCTACACAAAGAAATTCTGGACGGACTCTAAGGAAACGACAATGAACGAATAGGAATAATGATAATTTTGAATATCGGATCGGAACTTGGAATATACGGTCAATGTTGTCACCTGGAAAAATGATATAGGTGGCAGAACAACTAATTTATTATAAAATAAAAATCTCTGCACTACAAGAAATTATATGGAAAAATAGTGGTGTGATTAAGAAAAAAGAATTTAATCTCTACTACAGTGGACCTGAGAAGCAAGGTCACAATGGTGTAGGATTTATAGTGAATAAAAAAACTTCCAGATCAGTTCTGGGCTTTATTCCAATCAATGAAAAAATATGTAAACTCAGAATCAAGGGACGTTTTTATATTATTACATTGATCAACATTTATGCTCCTATAAAATGACTCAGATGAGTTGATAAAGGCACAATTTTATGAAGAGATTCAACTGGCAATCGACTCTACCAACAGAGGAGACTTCATTATCATACTCGGAGATATGAATGCTCAGATTGGCCAGGAAATTATTTTTAAATATTTTATTGGAACACACAGTATGCACAAAGACACCAACGAAAATGGAGGACTTGTGATTCAGATGGCTACGATGAATAACCTGAAAGTCATGAGTACATACTTCCCTCATTAGGCAATTCACAAGGTGACGTGGGTTGTGCCAGGAACAACAAGCTGCAATAAAATTGACCATGTTTTGATTTCAAAGAGATGGGCTACTACAATTGAAGATGTTAGAGTTTTTAGAGGAGCTAATTGCGACTCTGACCATTTTTTGGTGGTTTCTAAGTTTCGACATAGAATATCCATGGTCAAAAGTTCTCTTGCCAGAAAAAAACAGATTTTCGATGGAAAAATTGAATGACAATCACACAAAACAGGAATACAAGTCTAAAATTGAAGAAAGGATATAGAACTCAAACCTAAATGTAAATATTGATACAGAGTGGAATTTCCTAAAGGAAACTATTTTGGAAGCTGCTGATTCAATACTGAAAAGGGATGGAAGACAAACTAAAGAATGGTTTGATGAGGAGTGTAAAAGTGTTATAAACGTGAAAAATATTGCTAGAGGAAAAATGCTTGAAAATTAGAGGACAGCAAATAAAGAGGACTACGGATATAAACGAAGTATTGCAAATAAGATATGTAGAAAGAAGAAAAAGGTGTTTCTAAATAATACGATTGAAGAACTTATTGAAAATAACAGAAAAAGCGAATCCAGAAAATTTTACAGAGAGACAAAGTCTGGTAAATGAGTTCCAACCGCATGTTTTTAACTGCATAGGAACTGATGGGAAAATCATTGCGGATTTACCAAGTGTTAGAGAGAGATCGAAGGATTACTTTCAGACGCTGCTCAAGTCGGACAATGGAACAATATGGAATAAAAATTACGAAGATGTTAACCAGGAAGAAATTCCTGTGCCATCTTTTGAAGAGGTAAAACTAATTATTCAAAAAATGAAAAATAATAAAGCTCCAGGAAAGGACGAGATTAGTGTTGAATTTATAAAACATGCAGGAGCAAAACTGTGGCATAAAATTTACGAACTGATTACCCATATTTAGGAACAGGAGCAAATGCCAGCAGAATGGAATTTAGGAATTATTGTCCCGATATATAAAAATGATGACAAGATGGACTGTAGTAATTACAGGGGCATTACACTATTAAATGTCACGTACAAAATTTTTACTTGCTTAATCTACAGGAAACTTATGCCAATAGCGGAACAAATTATAGGCGATTACCAATGTGGTTTTAGGTCTAACTGCTCTACCATCGACCAAATACATATAGTGAAAAGTATCTTTGAGAAGTTCAATGAATATAATATTGATCTGTTTGCTTTATTTTTTTATTTCAAACAGGCATTTGATAAAGTGGATAGAGTCAAAATGATTGGAATTTTAGCTGAGCTAAAGATACCAATGAAATTAGTCAAACTAATCCAAATTACTCTGAAAGATTCTCAAGCCACCGTTTTAATTCAAAATGACTTCTCGGGGGTTTTTGATATAAGTGCAGGTGTTCGACAGGGTGATGCATTATCACCCTTATTGTTTAACTTAGTTCTCGAACATGTTATTCGAAGGTTGAATCTTAGAGGCTCAATTTCCTGTAAAACCACATAAATCTGTGCATTTGCTGACGACATTGTGATTTTGAGCAGAAGCAGTCATGCATTAGTTGCAACGGCAAAAAAAAACTACTAGAATCAGCAAGCGCTGTCGGTCTCTCACTTAATGAAAATAAGACAAAATATATGGAGAAGACCAAATTCGCCAGTGACTACAGAGATTGTCTGATTGTTGATGACTAAAAATTTGAAAGAGTTAATAGTTTTACATATCTAGGGTCTATCATTAACGTTTCAAATACTACTTCAGAAGAGATTAATTGCAGAATCCTAAAAGGGAACAAATGCGATTTTTCATATCGACATCTTTTAAGAAATAAACTTATCCCTAAAGTAATCAAATTAAAGATATACAAAACAATTATCCGCCCTGTGGTAACATATGGCTGTGAGACTTGGACCCTGACATTAAAAGATATTAATAACTTAAGAATATTTGAACGCAAAATTTTGAGGATGATATATGGACCAATTCAGGTAAATAGTAATCTATGGAGAATAAGAACTAATAAGGAAATAGAAGCACTCATAAAATGCAAAGACATAGTAAAAGTTATTAAAGCACAACGAATATCTTGGCTCGGCCACATCGAGAGACAAACTGATAAGCGAGTGGCAAAATTCCTATACTGGAAGCCAATGTGCATCTCATCAGACCAAGGGGAAGATTAAAAAAAATGGTTAGATGATGTGTTGAATGACCTACAATGTCTGAAGATAACCAACTGGAAGGGGAAGACTGGAGACAGAGTCGTCTGGAAAGGGATTGTGCGGCAGGCTAAGGCCCATCACGGGCTGTAATGTCAACTAGGAAGAAGAATATTCTTTTCAGTTTGTTCATTTTGTTCATATTCTTTTCATTTTGTTAATATTCTTTTCAATTTATTTTTTTAATTATATTGCTAAATTAATTACAAAGAACAGAGTTACAAAATACGAAAACATTCTTGTATATAACTTTCAGAAATTTTTATGCTTTTAAATATCGTTGTATGAAAGTGATCGAAGCTATGGAATAACCTATTTAAGATGCCAGTATATATTTTCATCGTCCTTAGAGTAATAAGAATTTTTGTGAAAACAAAAGTGCTATTTGGAAATGATAAATAATTAAATAAGTTAATATCGGTAATCCTAATAATACAGTTACTGAGTTTTTGGAAATAAGCAAACTCTTTAAAAATAAAATATAACTGTTGCAACATTTGAGAACACACAAATTATTACTTTAACTGAATTCACTTTCATTAGTAAAATGACTACAAAGCATTATGTTTCACATATCGTAAGATATATGGATTCATAGCATCTAGACGTAAATTTAGGTGCAAAAGGGTATTTTGAAGTATTAAAATTGTTAAGGTACTTATTAGTAAGATATTAAAGATGATATGTTTAAAAACTTGTGCGTATATTCGTATGTTTTAATTAACAATTAAAATGATAGCATTAGTTGAGTATTTAATTTTCAAATGTCATTAAAAGTACTATTTCTTGCATTCTTAACTACGAATTCCTAAATATGTATAATACTTTGAAAAAAAATAAGTTAACACTAGAAAGATGGCTGCGTCATTTTGACGGTTACGGACATAATACTGAGCACTATGTCCGTATTTATGTCCTCAGGCTTCTGAAATTTTATAATTTTTCCAATTTTACCTGAAATATGCGCACACATTTACAAAATATATTCGATAGTAAAGAGGGGGATAAAATGTGTTGTATACCTACTAAGACTGAAAGACGTCCATTTGACGGCAAGATAGAAAACAGGCAAAAATCTTTAACATAATACTGGAAAATTGTTAGTTACTTTTCGTCTCTTCCCCCTCTTGCAAATAACAGAAATATTGGCTCATCGGAAATATTGGTATTGAAAAATAAGGATTGCACAAACCATGCATATATTTTTACGTATAAACCATGCCAGATTGTCAGTTCCTGCATAAAAATCTCTCTATTCTAAAAAAAAGTAACTGCCGCTACTGTCGAAACCGCTGTCAAAAGCTTGTCACGCTATGTCCTCCAAAACCGCTGGGGGTATGGGGTCGAGACCAATACCAATAGATGCAGAAGAATGTGGGGAAGAAAGTAAGACATGTCTCATCTTTGTCGGCCTTTAAGTTTTTTTTTTATTTTTTGTTTTGTGGAAAAATATTGACTTTTTCATGTTCAGATTACGATAACTCGCCAAAAAAGGATCGTAGATTTTTTTTTTTACAATCTAAGACTACAGACATTTCTCTTTCAAACAAGACCTCATTTGTTTAAAAATAATTTAATACAGATTAATATTTTCATTAAAATTTAAATCCACTTTTTCGACAAATTTATGCGTTTCGACAAATATAAGTTCGATGCTCTCAGATTTATTATGTTACAAAAACAATATTTACATCATCTGGTAGACGAAAGCTTCCTTATTCATATAAACCTCATTTCAAGTCTCTATCTTAAAATTTCGTTTTTTAATTGATTTTAAAGAAATACTTTAAAAAATCTTCTCATTCGTTTCCTTCGCAGAAGGACATGAAAGAAGATCCAATTTTTCACCCATAGGCGGGCTTCATCCACTTCGTATAAGGGTGACTGACAACAGTAAATGGCTGTTGCATCGCCCGAGAATCACCCCTATTTATCTCGCTATTAGCCATAACAGAGGAGCGAGCATAGCGAGCCTAGGGGCAAAGCCCCTAGTATATCTAAATATATACTAATTTATCATATATTGGTATGAAATAGCTCAAAGTTTAAAGTATTCAACCATATTTTAAAAAACATTAAATATTTTATATTCTTGATTTCATTTTTAACCGTCAAAATGACGGCATTCAGTCTTTTTAGTAAGAAAAAAATCCCATCTTTCTAGTGTTAAAAACGTTATTTTTCATTTTAGGAAACATATAATTGTCCTTTCGATAACATTTTAATCTTAGTTACATGCGCTCTTAATGATATTTCATAATCTACTTTGGTTTTCAAGCAATTGTATTTCAAACTCCTTTATAAAGATTTTTCATTTGAACACATAAAATACCAATTTAAAAATGCATACGTTTAAAAAAAAATATGATGAATAAGAAATTCAGGCTATATAAAAATGCAAGGATTTTAAAATACATATAATTATGCCACAGCAATTAAGCTTGGTTGTATCAATTCGAAACTTGCAGGAAAGGAAAGATTAAAAAAATACTATGATTAAATGAGTTCCCTTTAATTTGAAAAAACAATCAAGATTCCTAAATTATTTAAGAATCCAAGTATTGTTTGGCTAGCAGTAAGCTTTGCTTTTCTTATGTTTATGCGTCTCCGACAATAATTAAACCATGAATGAAATATTAAGCTTTTCTTTCGAGGTATGCAGGTATGCGATAAACTTCATCACATCTCCACCTTCTTTTTTTCTTGCATTCGACAATGCATGTACATTATTATAATCACAGTCTTGCAAAAATACATTCATTTGAACTATATTTAATAATGTCTAGGTGTCATGAGTTATTTTTAATCTTTATGGATTTACATTTTTTTATAAAGCATTATCAGAATAAACAAGAGAGTAATGTTCAAAAAAAAAAAAAGCTTTTTAAAAATTCTCATTTACGATACTTGTCCTGAATCTTTTTGAGATTCAGAACTCTATCCTTTAACCAAAATAAAAGTTTCAGTGGATTTTCTATTTCAACTTGTTAATTTTTTATGAGTTATTAATGAGGGACAGTAATATTCTCATTATATAAAATACTAAAATTCCTTTGCTATTTAATTTTTGTCTCATTATGAGAATAAAGTATAGAAAGACATTGCAAAACACAGAAGAAAGAAAAACATTAATGTACATATACAAGAGATTTTCTAAATCCATAGAAGATCCAGGATTCTCTTTTGCAATGACAAATGTCAGTAGAGCCAGTTTTAGCTTCTAATCATGAATGAACTGCAATGATATAAAGTAATATTTTTTCAAGATGTATCTATTATTATAAAGTTATTGCCAATTCATTTTTAACACAGTAGTTATACAATGGGTAATGTCTTTATTACAGCCAGACACATGTGCACATATATATATATATATATATATATATATATATATATATATATATATATATATATATATATATATATATATATATATATACTGTCACAAAAAAATATATGTACCCAGAAGAAATCGAGATACTATCACAAAACTGGGTAGAATGTAGTCTGGTAAGAGATATGCAAATGATTAAAATTTCGACGCCTATTAGACAAGGGTAAACGCGCTATGCGCATATGAGATGCTCAGCTGGGAGAGTTTAAAATCATGATTGCTCGTGCCATAGGGTTATTCAAACAAATCTGTCGACTTGGATGGACGGTATTGCGACTAGAGATGCCTCTGAGATCTAACCGCTGACAGTACGAACAATTGTCGGACTTTGAGAGGGGGCGTATAGTAGGCCTCAGAGATCAGGTTGGTCGAACAGGCGTATCGGCCGCCAGCTCGGTCGGAGCGATATTGTAGTTGCTCGGTGTTGGCAACAATGGATCACGGAAGATATAGTCTACCGCCGCGGAGGGACAGGGCGTCTCAGGAACACAAATGCGCGCGAGGATCGCGCAATCATAAAAGCGGCCACGTCCGCACCAACAACGGCGCTAAAATCTGCTCGATGCTATTTACCACCTTCCTGGTGGTATCAAATGAAACCATTAGGAGACGACTGGCCGACGCAGGTTTAAGGAACCGACGTCCATTAAGACGCCTACCACTGACCCCACATCATAGGCAGTGTCGATTGGATTTTTACCGACCTCGGGCAAGCTGGAGTGTGACCGACTGGAGGCGTGTGAACTTCAGCGATGAATCCCGATTCAGTCTCAATGCTGATGACTAGCGCATACGCGCGCTTACGGCGATTACACAAGGTGTGACAGTGTGGTGAGTGATTTGTTGGGACACACGATCACCTCTAGTCGTCCTTGAACGCACTTTGACGGCACGCAGTTACGTGGACGAGATTTTAACATCAGTTGTACTGCTTATGCCATCAAGTAGTCCAGGTGCCAGTTATCAGCAAGACAACGGTCGTCCACATACTGCGCGACTCTCCCAACAATGTCTTCAAGGATATGACGTACTCCCATGGCCTGCCAGTTCACCAGACATCTCGCCAATAGAGCACGTATGGGACGTGTTTGGAAGGCAACTGCAGCCGTCCCGGAATACGGGTGAATTAACTGCCCAGTTGAAAAGATTATGGCATGATCTTCTGCAGGAGGTCATATGTGACCTAATTGTTTCGATGCCACGCATTGATTCGGCTTGTATAGCTGCCAGAGGT
Organism: Dolomedes plantarius; assembly: GCA_907164885.2. NCBI lineage: Eukaryota > Metazoa > Arthropoda > Arachnida > Araneae > Dolomedidae > Dolomedes > Dolomedes plantarius. The sequence goes on along the minus strand of OU015492.1, from coordinate 211,371,869 downwards.
GGATTTACTACTTACAGATTTGTAACTTTTTTCAAGCCATATCGTCTTAATGAAACAGTCTGGTCTTCTGAATTTGTAATCTTTTGCTTACCTCTTCATACACTACATACATATTAAGTTTCGTGATAGTAGTTCGTTTCCTTCTGTGTGCATATTTTTTTGTGACAAAGTATATATATATATATATATATATATATATATATATATATATATATATATATATATATATATATATATATATATATATATATATATATATATTATCACTATGTTGAGGTAAAATTTGGTAAAATATTCTATTGATATATGTAGAGGGGCTAAAGTTAATCATTAAAAATCTTCAGTCCTTTCTATTGGAGTAGAAGGAGTTTTAGAAGACTATCACAACGTAATAATGACCATGGATTCTTAAAGTTTGGTATGAACGTTTTCTCGATGTTATATAATCTGACTCATATATTTTCAATCGTATATATATATATATATATATATATATATATATATATATATATATATATATATATATATATATATATATATATATATATATTTATTTATTTATTTATTGGTGTTGTTCCTAATGCTCCCTGGAAGTAATTCCAGACCAGATCCTTATAGGCTAGTGGGGGCTCAGGGTTGCGGCTCCGGTTCATAATGTCACCAAAGGTTCCGAGTCCAATTTAGCCAGGTGCCATCTCAATGACCGAGCACCCCTGTGGTGACATCTTGGGGGATCGTACCCTCCCCCACCCTCTTTGAACTCATAGACAGACTTTCCAGTCTACGAATCACAGTGCCCATATCCTTCCTGGACACAAATATATTTAATGGCCTATGTAGGATTTCGATCCAAGCCATCTATGCCCCGAAATCCGACGCGCTACCGTCAGGCTACTTCAATTCCGGCTGTGAATCAGTAATCTTTGAATATTTGGAGATTCTAAATATATTTTTTGTTTATTCGTTAATTAGTGAATTTCTGTGAATAGTTTCTATATATATTAAGAGACAATTAAAATGAAATAAACATGTTTATGCATGCAGGTGTTTTAAAAAACTATCTGAAAATGTGTAATAATATAATGAGTTCAATATTTGGTTTGAAATCTTGTGAAATAGTTTTTTGTAGTCTTTTAGTGATCACGAAACGCTGTGACACAGAAGTCCTTTAGAATGAGCAATTTTATGTAAACATTAATAAGTTGAAAAAAAACCACTGGAAAAATGTTACATTCATTATAATAAATATGGCGAGTAGTATAAGAATTTTCATTCACATTCGTTTAACAAGTTTCTCTCCCTACTTTTCGACTGACAGTGTACTCCCGTATATAATATGAGAATTAATATATCTTTGTTATTACGCTAAAAGACTTTTCCATGTTAAAGGGTGAGTGACATATTTTATCTTGACATAATATTGAGTCTCTGTGTTCGTAACCATTAAGATAATGACATTCGGGGGGAAGTTGGGCTATTTTAACATTTTTATACTCATTATTTCTCTTTATTTCCTTTCCTCGAGAAAAGTTGGTAATATGAGCTAATTATACCGACACCCTTCACGTATAAAATAGATAAGTCAATGCAATATTCCAAAACAGTATGAAAAAAAAACTCACGAGAGTCAAAAATACGTAGCAAAGTAAAAACTTATGTTTCGCATGTAGGAAAATTATCGTATATGTCAACTGTGTATGTACGTATTTTATTCTTCGCTAGAAGATAAATTTAGGTTCAGAGAATCAAGGCTTGGAATATATTGACCTAATGCTTTTAAACATAGAAATCAAATTTTTTTGTTTAGTTGCACAATGTGAAAAGGCAACCAGATGTATAAGTATCGTTTATGGGCATCACATATATATCGTATCAAGACTTCTCTTAAATTCTATTTTGTTATTAGAAAGGAGAATTCCAACGACCATTACAGAGATCGCCGTTGACTCATATTGTGTGTGTGTGATGCTAGAAGCATAAACTGTAATTAACTTTATTAATTAGTTTCAAAATTAGGCAAAATAGCGTCGAACGGTAGTTTACTATTAGAAATTCTACTGTTTTCCAATTCAGGAAGTAGGTTGTTTTTGCAGCGGAGAGTTTATGGTCATCGATAATTAATTGCTCCCACGCACTCGGAAGTTAAGGTACAAAGGTACAGGCGTGAAGCACTGACTATGATATCATCTGAGGACACAATCATCACGAGGTATTTATCGCTCGCGAAATGTGCAGCGCGTTTTAGGATAGCAAAGCATTAGATTAGGGATTATTTTTGGAGAGATAGGACGCGCGCTTGTCGGGGAGGGGGAGGGAAGATTGAAAATGATGTTTTAGCTGGGTTGGTTAGGTTTTTAATTTAATGTTGAGAATTTTTTTTCCAATGGCAAATATTACAGGACAACACATATCAAAAAGACAAAATTGCAAGAACAAGATAGAAAAATGACATCCGTTAATCCATCAACTTATGTCTGGCAATCCAATAGCCTTCCCATAAAGAAACGGAAGGTAGAGCAGGGCAAGAAGCAAGATGAAGCATGTCCATTTCTTCCTGGTTGTTACACAGGAGACAGAGAGGGTCTGGAGCCAAGTTAATTCTGTGGAGGTGCTTGCGAAGGCAATCATGGCCAGAAAAAAGCCGTAGCATTACCGAAACAGGGGGAGTCAATAGCCTGAAGAGCTGCATTTGAATCTGAGAGAATCACCACTCTTGAGAAACGCTCTAATCGGCTCTGAAGCTGGATAAGAGACAAACGGATAGCTGAGATTTCCCCATCAAAAGCTGACACATGAGTACCAACGGAAGAGTAGAATGAGAACAGTTCACAATGAACACCGGCTCCAACGTTTACACAATCACTTGTTCTAGAGCCATCCGTATAGACCCTGAGCCGATGAGAAACGGGGTAGAGGGTATTTATAGTTTCGTATGCCACTGATCTTAAACAGAAAAGGTCTTGGTTTCGATGGGGTTAGGAGGTAATAAAAAAATGTTGAGTTCCAAAATCGATGTTTAGGTGAGAAATAAGTGCGGTAATCCCCTGTACAAAGCCTCTCTGGGTCTTTAAATTACGCTCGGTCTCAGTAGAGACATGATCCCACATGGACATGCAACCGGGAGTTCTTGCTATTTTCTCCCATAATAACAGGGCACGTTCCTTAATAATTGTACTGAGAGGCCTGTTATTTGAATACAACAACAAATAGTCAATTGGGGTGGATTTCACCGCCCCAGTAATAAGACGCAAGGCCTGATTTTGAAGTTTTTCAAGAGAATCAATTACTTTCTCAGAAGCAGAAACCAGCGGTTCACAGCAGTAGGTCAGGATAGGCAGTATATAAGCATTATAGGTTTGATTTAAGGTAGATCTAGAGCAGGGGTTTCCAACTTACACGTGTCCAGGGGCCGCAATCGAAAACACCTGTCTAGTGGCGGGCCGCAATTTAGCCAGGACCATACCCAGGACTTTTTTTCATGATGGAGTGGGATTTGGAGGATTTGTGTATAGTATGTACTATGAAATTTTTAAAAATTCGAGGATGAACCTCCAACAACGACCTTGATTATAACTGGCCAACTTTCTTTAAATTACACAGACACACACAAAAAAAAAGTCAAATAAGAAGTGGGGGGGGTATGAAATAGAACATGAGTGGACACCCTACTTTTCATGGAATTCCAGGGAAAATCAATCTTTTTTTGTAAATGAACAGCATTTGAAAACAACGATTTTTACAAAAACATTTTTCGTTAACTAAGAATATCTAATTGATGCTGCAAATTATTTTTCTAGAAGTCCTCGCGGGCCGCCAGTTGGAAACCCCTGATCTAGAGCAACCCCATTTCGAACCCGTCAGGATCTTCAAGAGTGACAGTCTCTTCGACGCCCGAGTAGTGACGTACTCATCAATATGTGAGTTCCACGAGAGTTGTCTGTCGAAGGTTACACTCAGATATTTAAACTTTTCTGACATCGGGATAATATGGTCTTTATAAAATATCTGTGGATGGAAGGGTTGATCGGTAAGAGAAAAATATTGCACAAAAGTCTTGTCCAAATTAACTTTCATATTGTTTTCCTCTGACCAGCTCTCCGAAATGAGCATAGCTTTATTTAATGTGGGTTCAATAGACTGTTTCTCAATAGACTTAGGAGAATCGGTCCAAACAACTAGGTAATCGGCATACAGCAAGCATTTAATACCATCAATAGATTTCAGTTTGCTAATTAGATCATTAAAGTAAATATTAAACAGAGTGCAGCTAGACACCGCACCCTGTGGCAGACCAGTCTTTAGGGATCTAAACTTCGAGTAGCAGTTGTTATACCGAACCCTACAAATAAGGTTTTTAAGAAGACCACGAAACCAATTTAACATATTCGAATGAACACCCATATCAGAGAGCTTCAGAAGAAGATTTTCTCTCCATACCACAACGTAAGCCGATTTGAAATCCACAAAGACAGCAGATAGAATGTGTCTATTGTCGAAAGCGTCCTTAATGGACTGATTAAGAATGGCAACATGATGGTTGGGGATCTGAATCTTCGAAATCCAGCCTGCTCCTACTCAAGAATGCCTCTAGTCTCCAAAAACCAGTTCAATCTATTGATAATAATTCTATCAAAGGTCTTGCATAATATACTTGTCAGAGAGATCGGCCTGAAACTCTGGACTGCCCCTGGATCCTTGTCTTTTTTGTAAATCGGAATAACTATAGATTTACACCAGTAGGAGGGCAGATATCCCAAAGACCAAATTTTATTGAAGAACCTCAAAATTGATTCAAAAGCTCTAGGTCCTAAGTGCATGAGGAACTCAGAGAATACACCATCCTCACTTGGGGACGTACGTGTTTTGAGACACTTAAGTGAACTCCTTAATTCGTTTGAGTTAATTGGGGCGTTGAAGATAGATAAGTTATTTTCCAATGGAATCGCTGCGTTTACTTTATATTTTAAATTTTGAATAACTTTCCTAGATTGGCTTCTTGCGAAATGCCCTTTTTTTCTCTGAGTCAGCAAAAAACTGCACAAATGAATTAGCAAATTTATAGTCGGAGGTAATAGCTCTGTTTAAAAAAAGAAAAAGCCGTTTAGGACCTTCAGCGTGACCATTATTAAGCTTCGATAAAAAGCTGAACGCCCTTTTTCCGTCCCTTTGAAAATCCAAATGTTGAGAAATAATGTTGTTTAAATGATATTTAAAATTAAGTTTTTTTCCCGCTGGCCTGCTATTATGACTGTCATTAAGTATTATTTAGGTAAGGGGGTACGCGGTGAAGTGCCGTGACATATATATATATATATATATATACATATATACATATATATATATATATATATATATATATATATATATATATATATATATATAACATAACGTAATTGAATAATGATTATTTAACTTTTTTTAACTATATTAATTTATATATTTTGTAAGGTCGCTTGCTCATTAATGACGTATACTCTTTAATGTGTAGGTAGTAGTGACTTAGTGTTACATTAGGTACATGAAGTAAGCAGTGTAACTTACAAGTTACGCTATTAAACTTGTAGGTTAAACACTCTGGTAAGAGCAATAATCACTACTAATCACGTAAAGTGATTAGTAGTCATATGTTAAAAAACTCTTAGTTGACGTGAATATTTACCTTCAATTATTGCCTCAGAAATTGAAACAAAAGAGAAAGAACTGATTCCAATGGAATGAAACTATTAATTATATTTTTAAAAAAGTACAAAACAAATGACAATAGCTATCGAATACAAAATGCAAACACAATGCAGAAACATCTTAAAAATAAAGAAAAAATAATTAAAATAGCTTAAACAAATCCATGTTAAATAATACATGAATAAATAAACACTACAGAATTTCCAG